>JARGYA010000026.1:600000-982824 GCA_029204335.1 Mycena vulgaris
TGGCATCATCTAGGTGAAGACTCCATATCAATCCAGATAAACAACTCACCCCCGTGCAAGTGCCTGCGCTCCAAGCATAGGGTCACCACTGTGGGGGAGGGCATGGCAGTTATGTCCCTCGCATGTCGAGGATCGCTGGTGCGTCTGTGAGTGGTGCTCAGACGACCGAATTAAACGTGGGTGCGCAAACCCCCACGCATGCGCGCTCGCCGTTAAGACCTGTTTTGACCGTCTCCTATCCAAATGGGATCCCCGCAATCCAGACCCTCCCGCGCCACCACCGCAAACACAGGTCCCTGGTGTGCAACTCTTCGTCCCCCCGCCAGAAATCATGGACCTATCCGACGGTTTCAGAATCTTCACAAAAATGGATGAGAGCGCAACAGACGAACCTACCGTGGAGGCCCTGCCCGTGTCCGACGACATCTCCCCCATCCAGGTGGCAATAGGGAGCCACTGTGAGTCTCTGGGCTCCACAGATGCGAAGGCAGCGTTTGGTGTTCGCTTTTCCCCGAACGACCCGAGAAATGTCAGCTCCTTAGTCCCCAAGGAAATCGAGCCCCTCCGAAGCAGCGCGGAAGTCATTGCCGCGCTCTTTGCGGTTCGAGCCGCCCCCTCGAATGCCCCGCTCCAAATCATGAGCAAAGGGATCGCCGCCGTATCTGCAATGAACACTCACCTGAGTAAATGGGAGGACAATGGCTGGATCAGAGTCCCAAACCCCACCCTCCTTGCTGCACTTGCCGTCAGCCTCCGCTCGCCGCAGTGCCCTACAACCCTTGTTGCGCCAGGCGGCAGCGCTCCCCACCCGTTGTGCAAGGATGTGATCGCTGCGGCTCGCCAAGCGATCACTCTCGAAGAAAACATGGCAGTCTCCCTGGTCCTCCCCGCTGGCACCTCACTTTGTGGCGCGAAGCTCAGCAAACTGACCCAGGCCATCGCCTACCAAGAGATTAGGGCCCTAAAAAAGGCCCCCGCGCGCCAATCGACTGCTAGAAATGTTGTGCTCATCCAAGAATTCCTTCTGAACCACTCCGGGTTTGCGCCGACGCCGGAAAAAAACTGGGGAGCGATACGACATAAAGATATCACCAGCACGATTAAATCCTGGCTGTGGAAAAGTATACACGGAGCACACCGTATTGGTAAATATTGGACCCATATTCCGGGCTTCGAAGACCGAGCAACATGCTCACACTGTGGCGGAATTGAGTCACTCCAGCACATCCTTTTCGAATGTGCACGCCCCGGGCAGGCCATTGTCTGGAGTTTGGCTGGAGAACTCTGGAAGAAAAGGTGTGATGTCCCCCTACCACCCCCCTCAATGGGTATGGTGTTGGGGAGCCCCTTGACGTCGTTTGAAGGAGAGACAAGAACAAAGCCATCCGGGGTAAACCGGCTCTACCGGATCTTGATATCCGAGTCGGCGTACCTGATCTGGAAGCTCCGAAATGAGAGCGTTATACAGAAAGAGGGAGCAGCCCCACCGGTTTTTGAAGTCCATAACCGCTGGGTCTCCCTGATAAACGAGAGGCTACAAATGGACCGCTTCATGGTGACCTCAAGATCCGACCAGAATAAAATCCTAGTTCCACCTCCCATGGTGCTCCAAACTTGGAGTCGGACACTCTTAGATGAAATCACACTGCCAAAAGATTGGCTTAGAGATCCCAGGGTTTTAGTGGGTATCAGGACCAAAAGCTCCCATGCCACATCCCCGTCCTCCAGTCGACGGGGCAGGCACAGCTGAGCACTTTCCGTCCCAAATACGAGTCCCACACTGCGGCATCCTGTCGCGTGCATAACTGCATTTCCCTGGGGGTGGCACCCCTTTTCTCTCCTGGAGGTCGAGATCCCTCCACGCTTACGGGCCCTCGCGAGTTAATCTATTATGAATTGTGCGGGTGGTACTTCGTACCACCAAAAAAAAAAAAAAAAAAAAAAAAGGAGATCTGGAACGGCCTGGAGGCATTTGTGGAGCACAAATCGTCGTGGTGGTGGGAGTGTCTCCTTGCGTATCGCGCAACCGACGAGGCCAAGAAGGCATTTGGATAGCTGGCGGAGAAGGAGCTACTGACGCCTAGGGGTATTCCGCTCGTTTTTCCTCATGCGATGAGGTACTGCAGCCCGCCGCGGCTCGCGCTCAGCACCAACCCCTCAAATAACGCTCACACTAGACTTCCTTGTCTGCATCTGTTGGTGCCTTTCTTCATTTTTCTTCCAAAGTACTGACGAGCGCCTCAGCCCGCACCGACATACACCATTCGGCTCGCACTGTTATTCATGTACCTCCCCCCTCAGTTCCTTTTTTTGCCATCCCGTTTCTCATGATAATATATCCCACTTTTGCAAACACCGGTTTCCTCCGACGAGTATCCTGTAAAACTTAGAGTCTCCCCATGCCCTCATGGATTCAGATGCTGCTATTGTACGTCGTCTGAATCGCCTTTACGTTCCGTCCATGCTCAGATATCCTGGTAACGACAGCTCGAAAGCCTGCTCAAAGCTCGCGAGCACCAACTTGAACTCCTCAGAAAGGCGTACTTTCAGGTTCGCGGGGACTATCAAGCTGTGTTAGCTGTACGCGATGCGCTCCTGGTGCGTCATGAAGAACAGTGCACTCAATACCGCCGTGTCATGTGAGTAATTCATCTATTCGTGTTCTGTCTCAGACTCTTACTGAAAAAACGTGCGCCTAGCACGGAACTGAAGGACCAAACTGCCGACGTTCATTTCTGCGCCTGGCACAAGTTACACGCCGCAACTCGTCTCACTCCCGTTGTGATGGATCCCCGGAGCTAGTGGAGCTAATAGCAGACTGATTTCGTTGTAACCCATCCAGATACATCATCGTGGTCAAAGTTAAATAGTGCTGCGACCTCCCTTTTGTGTCGGCATGTGTCTGAAATTACCGTTTGAGAACTGAACATTTAGATTGACCCTGAAATTTCCAAGAACATGTATTGTCAAATTCGAGGCACCAACACTTGTTATGTAAATACTGTTTCCAGGGGATCCCTTCATCGGCCAGAAGCTTTCTCTCACTCTCCACCATGCCCACTCCCACTGAAGACGAGGACTACGACGATGGCAGCGACCTGCACCTCCAACTAATCAATTACAATGCTTCGCGCGATGAATTGATAGCGGTTAGTCTTCAAATTCGTGTCTGGATTGTTCTCATCGTCTCCGCATTCCAGGCCTTGAAATCCTCTCAGTTATCTCTAATGAAAGTGCTGGGAGAGAACCGTGAGCTTCAAAAGACGAACAGCGAGCTTATGGCAGCTTCAACCAAGAAACGTCGCAAAGGGGTTGAGAAAGACCTTTTGGGCTACCAACCGCACATCACCATTCTCGCTAAGAAGTTCCTCTTCACCCGAGCGCTCTTCATAGACTCTGCAATGTTCCGACTGAATCTACCGCAGCCTTCGGAGAGACCCGAGGACCAGTTTGTCAGCGATGAGGCGTACCGAAACAGCGTAACCATTGCGCTCTACCAGGACATCCCCGAGAAATTACATTCCCTTCTGGACGCAGAGACGTATGGAAGCTTCGCCAAAGACGTACGTGAATTGTCCGGGGCACCAGAGTGTAGAACTCACTTGATATTCCATTTAGTTTATTCAAGAACATTCAGACGGACGTTCGACACTAATTAGCATCATTCGCAAGACCCTTCCCGTCATTTTGAAGGGCTTCAACATTGATTCCGATCTGCTTACCACGGCCGGCGCTGATCGCAGCAACAACGAAGCTCTCAAACACTTCCTTTGTTTTCCCAACGAACGAAAGGCGACGCTGTATGCGCCTGTCTTGTTTCCCGGCCCGACCCGAAATATGAACGAGTTGTTTACTGGACCGGTAGTCATGAAAGTGCATCCGAATAATGGTGTTCTTTCAGATTCTAACATTGCGAAGGTCCACCGACTGATGTACTTTGGTCCTGGGAGTCTCGTTCCGGGAAAAAAGCCAGCACCGAATTCAAATGGGATCAGGATGGGGTTGAAGCAGGTAACGGAATCGTCGATCTCAGCAGCCGGAATTCTGGTGCGTCTGTAACCCTACCACCTTTGTTTAAACAATCTGCGTCTAGACGGACATCAGTGTTTAAACAGACTGTTAAGCCAGGACTGTTTAATCGCTTGTAAGGTGAGTCCCAGCAAAAATCGGTGAAGGCCAGGTTCGAACCTCGGACTGCCTCAATACGACCAAATGTTGGGAAGCGGAACATTCCATTAGACTAAAGAACCATGATGGGTGGTCGAACTATACTACTCTCAGGTCGTAACGGGTCATCGAAGTTCGGATTTGGCGGATTCAAACTTGATCTCTCACCTAACACATTCCGCCATGAGCTAAATGCACATTAGATACTTTGTGATTGACTAGATAACAGATACATATGGGAATATCTACTTAGACACTTCTGCTAAATGGACAACTGACTCCTCTCCTCGTATGATCATGAAGGCAATCAAGTTGAATAATGGTTCCTGACACCGGTCAGATTCTGTAAAGGAGTCAATTTGTAAATAGTCTCCTAATATGGGAGAAAGGATGAGTGACCAAATCGGGAATGGCAGGGGATTTGGGGTTTGAAGTGGGAGGATACAGCAAGTAGTCCACCAGAGTAAAAGATGAGTTCACCCAAAGCTGGAGCACCGGACTTGGGCTAAGCTAATGAGAGGGATTCAAACGGTAGATATGTCCACTTTAGTGTAGTCGTTATGCTGTTTCTCGAATTCAACCGCAAGTCCTTGGCTCTGAGTTCGACCCTCGCCTGCTGCCAGCCTTTTTGTGAGCTGTTTAATCAGTTGATTAACCACCGCTTAAGCACTGTTTAATCCCCCTCCGTTTAACAGAGGATCAATGATGCATAGGATTATGTGCTCTCATGCTTCTGTAGTACGGCTTCCCGGCGCAGCGTCTCGAGGATTTCGAAAAAATTATGGAGCTATTAAACCTTCTTCTTTCATTTCATTCTGTTATAAGCTTTGGCCCGATGGTCCATTGGACCAGCGTGAAGCGCTACAACGCCTCTCACGCCAGGACACCTACATCACGGCCTAC
The DNA here is from genome assembly GCA_029204335.1 of Mycena vulgaris. Taxonomy (NCBI): domain Eukaryota; kingdom Fungi; phylum Basidiomycota; class Agaricomycetes; order Agaricales; family Mycenaceae; genus Mycena; species Mycena vulgaris. The sequence goes on from JARGYA010000026.1 coordinate 605,071, forward strand.
CATCTTTATCCACCCTTGACCGGGTTGGCCATGGTAGCTGTGTAATTAGGGTTGTTACAGATTCTCCTCTGGTCGCTGAGTTGAAACGATGTTGTGCTAGCATCCGAGTAACAAAGACATTTGGAGGGAAATGAGACGGTACTGGATAGCGTTGTAGTCCCCATGAGGATTCCGCGACCCCGCGCCGGCACTGGATTATTTGATGCTATTAGCATCGGCAATCAATCGCCGTGGTATAATAGGGAACACTGCCACCTGATGAGTCTTTTACAGACGAAACGCCGCGCCCTAGCGTTGTGGGTCCCCGCCTCTCAGTAAACTACTCTAGCACATCTCTCTTCGTGGTCGTCGTCGCTCGCTCGTTCGGCGCTTCGCGCCGAACTCGCTCGCTCCTCCTCCCCCTTGTTTTCAAGCCCAGCAACCGAGCCGTTCTCGCCACTCCGCCTATCGAACTCGACAACTCGCCCCTCGCCAATCGCCATTTCGACTACGGAACCCCTTGAATACAACGTCCTGTGTAGACCGCACTAGAGTCACTTCTAGTCAACTTCTGTGTCCGAATTTCGGCCGCGTGGCCTTGCCACCGGGCAGTACGGAGCACACAAAGAAACAACGACCAAGAATCCAATGTGCAAATGTGCATCGCGGGGACCTGGTGAGTACATCGTCGTCGTGACCCTCTACTCTTCTCCGCCACTCCTCCCGCACCTACACACCGATCCACGCCATTCGACCTTTCTTTGGTCCGGCCCCGTGATCATCGCCGCGTTGTCGCTCCCCAGGTGTGGCCTGGCTGCCTGAGACCCCCTCTGTTAATCCATCGGATTATACGAGCTCACAACCGGCCCTCTGGATGTGTTGGCGCGGTGGATTTCCAGTAGCCGGCACCCATCACTGCTTGCGGCTGCCTCTGGCGCCACGACAGTGGGTCCTGCGAGCGAAATCGACTGTGCCCTGGACTGCTATCACACTACTCTTGCGCTCGTATCCTCGACGCACGAATAGAGCAATTTACGGGGCACCAGTCCGCCCTGGTCCTTGTGGCACCATCTACTCCCCTGCACTCCCATGCACTCGTTGTAGAGCCCAATACCTCGGCCCTGGCGCCTCGCAGGGTGCTACATTATCTCCCTGCGCTCACTCGCGCTCGGAATAAGCACCATCGAGGCACAAACCTCCCTGCGCACCGCTGATTCACGGCTCGACGCACTTCCGAGTGCTTGAGTTCAGCACCGCAAAGGCCTGGTTTGTATCTCGAGTTCCTTTCCTGCTATCACTAGCGAGTTGACGCCTTCTCGGCGTTCGAGCTGAGCAGCACGGACTCGGAGTCTACTTCTCATGCCGGATACCTTCACGTCTGTACATTCAGTACAGAGTATTGGCATCATACGGCATTGGACACAGTGACCGCACGGCCTGGCCCCCGTGCACTACCCTTCTCACTGTACCGCTGGTACACGGCTGAAGAAGGGTGCTGAACTCATTTCGATTATCGCCACCGTGGCTTTTGCTACGCGTGTCAGGACCGAATTGAAAGACACATTTGAGCCCATCTGCAGATATTCTCGCCTATGTCCCACATGTTCCGTACATGCTGAACGCGAGAAAAACACTGTCTATGATCGCTGAAGTCTCGTTCCATCTGCAACCTAGTTGAGAGATAGAACAATAAGAGAATGACGCGGAAACCTCCTTCTCGAACGCTGCATACTCTGCATCCAAACATGTGCACTCACGCTCCGGGTTCCTTCGCCACGAGAAACCCGTGCGCTGAGCTGAACGACTTGGAGGCAATCTGAGCTTTGCTGAAGCGAACGAGAATTTATTCGGAGGAAGGCTCACCCCAAAGCTTTGAATATTTCATCGCACACATTACATCCTTTGTAATTCCTGCCCCACTCAATTAAATTTGAACATAATGGGAGCTGTTTCACCGTGCATGGCGCTTGCGTGTGAACTTATTCTTGAGCTTGGTTGGAAACCTGGAAGGAATCCTCCATTAAAACCTGTATGCCTTGAATAAGGAAACTTAGTATGTTGCCTCGACATATCTTTGAAGATATAACGTGAATGACTGAGCCTCGTAAGACGCTCAAACCACTCGGGAGATCCGAGTGGTGGTCAGGAACTGAATATCTTCAAGATCATCTATACTTCAGTATGGGCTTACAGTGACTCGTAACCCATCCGACGTGACTGGACGAAATTCGAATTTAACTCGGATTTCGATTGAACCAATCATGCTAGGTGACCACTGCATAAGTGAGAGATGTTCGAAGCCTGCCACGAACGATTTGCGTCGACTGTTTGAATCTCTTTTTTCTCAATCCTCGAGACGCTGCGCCGGGACCCTACGGGTCCCGCCCTCGGCGCGGCGTCCCTTCGGATTTCGAAAAAATTATGGAGCTATTAAACCTTCTTCTTTCATTTCATTCTGTTATAAGCTTTGGCCCGATGGTCCATTGGACCAGCGTGAAGCGCTACAACGCCTCTCACGCCAGGACACCTACATCACGGCCTACCATCTTTATCCACCCTTGACCGGGTTGGCCATGGTAGCTGTGTAATTAGGGTTGTTACAGATTCTCCTCTGGTCGCTGAGTTGAAACGATGTTGTGCTAGCATCCGAGTAACAAAGACATTTGGAGGGAAATGAGACGGTACTGGATAGCGTTGTAGTCCCCATGAGGATTCCGCGACCCCGCGCCGGCACTGGATTATTTGATGCTATTAGCATCGGCAATCAATCGCCGTGGTATAATAGGGAACACTGCCACCTGATGAGTCTTTTACAGACGAAACGCCGCGCCCTAGCGTTGTGGGTCCCCGCCTCTCAGTAAACTACTCTAGCACATCTCTCTTCGTGGTCGTCGTCGCTCGCTCGTTCGGCGCTTCGCGCCGAACTCGCTCGCTCCTCCTCCCCAGCACTGTTTAATCCCCCTCCGTTTAACAGAGGATCAATGATGCATAGGATTATGTGCTCTCATGCTTCTGTAGTACGGCTACAAGCATTAATCACTGTTTAATTATCCCCCTGTTTAAACAGCAATTTCCGTCTCGACGGGAATTGTTTAAACAAAGGTCGTTGCATTTCTTGGTGCGTCCTACTATGGATGATCTTGAGGCTGACATACAGCGTTCAGACTCGATTCGTCTTATCTCCGGATAAAGAATGGGGGACCTCCAAGACGGACTGGGAAGCAGAGTACCGAGCATACCACAAACTCCTCACTTGCAATCGCCACCTGCCACATGTCAAAAGAATCTTCAAAAAAATCCACTCTTTCGTTTTCGATGGCATCGATACTTCCAATGAGGTCACCGCCTCCGACACGGATTCAGACCGCGAGAACGAGGACGCCATCGCCTATGCAATGAGACAATTCGAGCTTGGCACTGACCCCGCATCTGTTCTGGAAGACGATGCTGATGCTCGTGGCGTGGTCACTCCTGTAGCAGAACCGGTTGCTGCAGTCAGACAGGTCCATTTTCTTGACGCGGAATTACCACCCGAGCCGCCGGCGGAAGCTCAAAATGCTGTTCAGGATGCAGACGTTCCTACCGGAAGACGCACTCATGGTCGTAATGCAGGGGCTATTGCGGGGAGCGGTGAAGGGCCTAGTACCACGACTGTAGCTACACGTAGAAAAAGGAGGACGTAGTTAGAGCGAGTGAAGAATGAGACATACAATTTACTTCTTTTTTTTGTTCGATGAAGGCCGACTAGGTGCAGTACATATTGAGCAACAGTTCCTGTTTAAGAAAGGTTGCCTGGTGCAGTCGTTGCGTTAATGTCTTTGAAATTTCGTTACTTGTCTAGAGGTCGCCGGTTCGATCCATTACAAAGCCTCCCGTTTACAAGGACAGCATGTCACGAGTACAACAAAGCATATATACATATATATATAAATAGATTTTTTCCTTACTGTCCTCACAGGACTTAAAACGTACCGGCCTTAATATCAGCCCTTATAATTCACTTCATTCCTTATCTAGCCTTATAACGTCAGCAGGTCCTTATCATGATAAGGACCCCCGGATCCTTATCATGTGGCCTCATCTTATCTGGGACTTCCATCTTATCAGGTCAGGATAAGAGCGCCGGTCCTGATGGCCTGATCTGACCTAATCAAATCTTATCGGCTTCACCAGGTTTTTCCAACAGGTGTACGACGTCCACCGACGTCCTTTGCCACTCCGGGCATATAACTCGCGGGAACGCAGTGCTTCCCATCTCCTCCCCGTCTCTCTCAAGCTCGCTAGCGCTCTCTCGATATCGCTCGCACGGCTAACCATCCGCGCAGGCTGCCTCCTCGTCTATGGCGTCACCTCGCGCCGCTCCTCCGAGAACGTGCGCAATTGGCTCGCCGACGTGCGCGCTCACGCAGACGCGCATGTCGGTTATATCTTGGTCGGAAAGAAGGTCGATTTTTGTGAGGGGGATGGTGCGTTATTGGATGGTGCGTTATTGTTCCTTCTGTTCCTTCTGTGCCCGGGAAAGGCCATGCGCGATCGCGTGCAATGGAGGATGCCGGGAGTGTTCCCAGCGGCGCATGCCGAAGGCTACCTTCATACCTCAGTACCGCTAGATTGCAGCGCGGGTGAGACCGAGGTCCCGCATATCTTCGCGCTGCGGGGGAGGCTGGGCGCACTTCCTGCGCTGAGCGCTGCGAATGTTACTGCGCACGGCAACACTGCATGGAGCCGCGTTGGCGGAGGATGTCGCGGGTCCGGCGCTGCACCTCGCACCCGCCTGCCAGTCGTCTGCAGCTTCAGGGTCTGGCGCTACGAGACGTGCTGTGTCCGTGCATGATGATAGCCGGGTGCGTTCTTGTTCCTGCCACTCCTTCAATCGGCCACAGACCCTCCACCTCCACTTCGCCGCTCCCTCCTTCTCCCTGGGAGGTGCGTTTGGAGGAGAGGGAGAGGAGTCACCGCGCGCAACACGGACTGCGTGTACTGCAGGTACCCTAATAAATATACTTCCACTACCTCACTTTCGGCTTGAGTTTATTGCGACGAATCGCTACGTGTATCATGTAGAGTCGAGTGTCTTCCTGGATCAGAGAATCGAATTCCAAGGCACAACAGACATGGATTCGCGGCGAAGTGAGGTATGATTCAATCCCAGAGTCAGAGCCGATGAAGTGTCTTGTTCCCTGCTTTACCGCGAGTTCACACAGAAGACGAGACAGCCATAGTATTTTGTTGGGTGTGGGTGACCAGCGGCGGTCGGATCCGGAACCGCTGTCCAGGCCGCAGGGCGATGGGTGTGCACGAGACGGAACCCGAAAAGAGACGCCAGACGAGGGCATGACCAGCGCCCGCGGCTAACCCAACAAAACGGCGGCTCCGGAAGTCGATCTATGTATCGTTATGACACAGTTTATGGAGATCATATAATCCAGGTTCAAGTTTATGTGGAGGCTTCGAGTGGCGAGAACGAAGTTGACAACTTGAAATATCTTTCAAATAAATCAAGGGATGAGGGCCGGAGCTGATACAAATGATACGGTGAAAAATCGGGTTCCATGGATGAGGGAAGAGTATGAACACAATGATGACCGAGCATTAACTGCTGCGCGAAGTTTATGGACATAAGACATCAGTCCGGGCTCGGAGGCCTGCTGTAATAGATCTCTAGATTGAACTAGACTTGAAGACTGCTAATAGGCCAGTTTTCTAAATACTGACACCCCGTAGAGACTTGAGACTGAAATTGTAACGCAGGTGAATTTACGGCGCCGCGCCAGCTTTGCTGACTAAGATATTGAAGGCCATGACTGATGGCCGTCAGGGTCACGCAATGGAGTTCGGTCAGACAGAATATGCAACCAGTTGAATCTACGTGAAATTTGAAACAACTGGGAAATAGTGAACTGGATCACAGTGAAAGTTTTTGGTGCTTAAACACCGAACACTATCGGGTACAGGTTGGATTTCAAGCTGAAGCTGTCAAGCGCTGCAACGACACAAGGAGGCCGGAAGTGGACAAGGAGGGATCAAGGGGTTCTGAAGGATAAGTCGCATAACTCCTCTGGTGCTCCGATGTAATTGAGGACTCGGAGAGTTACATAAAGAAACATTTTAACTCCCAGTGAGCATTTCCATTGCTGCGAGGTATTTAAGCGCGAAACTGAATCAGCGGCTTCAGGTTAATTGCAGGGAGTTGAAGTCCGGAGGCGAGGAATCTCGATCGCCCCTATGATGCAGGCTGGTTGGACATATATCGACGGGACTGCGTGATATAGTGCTGAAGTCTGAGTCAAGGGCAGCTCGTGCAAGTGAAGTCTATGGGAAGCTCGTGCAAAAGAAGCTGCGCTCCAACGAAATTGTGGAGAGCAAGACTAGAGTGGAGGGAATGGTGAGCGCTTGGAGTCGGAATAATCTGCGTTACAAAAGAATGCTTCTCAATATATCAAGCAGCTGCAGTTATATGTGGGTTGGAAGCAACCTGAACAATTATGGGGATCTTATGATGCTCTGTGGATTGAGAGGGTCGCTGAGGGACCATGAATTTAGTTTAAACTTGTGCTACACTGGATATCTGAATCTGAATCAAGGCCAGCAGAAACATAGATGCAAAATGTGTGAGACGCTGCGAGTATGAATTGCTGGTCGAGAGGTGGGACGGGATTGTGTAACCACGGAGATCTGGTAGTTGAACCGAGGGGTGAATCAAATTGGGTGACATTAAAATGAGCCTGTAATAATAATGTTGATAAAAATCAGCTCGGTTGAGAGCAGATATGAATGCCAATGATGTTGAGGGCGGTGAGATCGTCAAGATTGGGACCGGTTCGTGTCCATTACTATACCCAGCAAGTTTTGAATGCCTTTGGATTTTGGCACAGATTCTGGATCTAGCTAGCACCAAGTTGAATGTTATCTGCTGCGATAGTGGAGCTATTCCAACCAAATGCGCGAGCGAGACAAAAGCAATCGGAATATTTGCAGCCGAAGTCCCGTAATGATGGGGGGAATGCATAATGATGGAATAGAATGAATGAAGATGAAGCGCAATCTCCTGATCGGGTCGTCGGTTAGTAGGTCAGTGGTCAGTGGGTCAGTGGGTCAGTAAGGTCAGTACTCGAGCAATCGGTCCGTGCACCGTGCGGTGCACCTCAGTTCGGTGCCAGCACTCAGATTAAAATGGTTGTGACTTCTGGTTGAATCATTTTGTGAGATTGAGATCCCACTGGTTAGCCGCGCCAACAAATGCAAGAGCTCTGAATAGAAGTGAGATCAATACAGTGACAGAAGACGAAGATTGATATTCCAATGCATGTTGCACGGGAAGAAGTGGGCTTCAAAGAATGGCGGTCGGAATAGCTCAAGGGTGATATGCCGAGTGGATAAGATATGAGCATCGAGAGACGTGGGGTGCAGACATGGAAATTTTTGGGATCAAATCAGACGAAAAGCGAACATGAAGGCGAGCTGCTCGAAGCAGCCGAAAGCGACGTAACGGGCAGTCAGAGAAGTGACCCGGGAGACAGCTATGAACCGTAAGGCTGAAATGAAGTAAAGAGAGCTGGAATTGTGCAGCGTTAAAAGCATTGAAATGAATTTGAGCGGCCGGAGTGAATGCGCGGCTGAGAGCGCGAGTGGACAAAGTTTCAGGAGATGGACCTGCTTACCTGTGAGAGGGTGACAAGATTCCACAGCTCAGTCTGCTCAGCTGGAAGACGTGGGTGGACCATTGAAACAGTTGCCCCGGGTGTACGCGTAGCGCAGTGGGTAAAGGAGTGCGACAGGAGCTTAGATACTCCGCATGAATAAGCAGTCAAGATGCAAGCATGAAATTTGAGCCTTGAATTACGCGGTTACGTGGCGGGAAAATAAATATCGAAAATCTGAAACTGAAAGGGAGAATTGCGATTCGTAGATGTGGGCATTGAACTCGCAGCAATATTGCAATATGCAGGGTGAACAAAGTTAAAGGAGGCAAGCGGCGCGGCCGCAGCAAGCCCAGCAAAGCTAGAATGGGATAGAAAAAGAGCCCACCTTGTTGTACCACACTCGATGTGGCGCGGCAGTTTGCGATCAATATACATCGGGCCAAGGAATAAGCACAGATGAGAATACAGCGGGCGTCGAGACACAGGCTCGGGGGACTGAGCCGTGATATCAACAGCGGCGCCAAGAATCAAAGATGAAAATCGCGAAAATGGAGGAAAATGGCCTCGGTAAAAACGGAGATGCGAGCCGTGGTGGCGTTCATCAGAAATGAGCTTGGTGTAGCGGGGAGCGCTCGGACACATGAAACCCCAGAATAGTCTGAGTTCTCAAGAAGATGTGCGAGGGTCCTGCTTAGGAGCTGCATGACGTGCTCAAAATGACAGGCTGCAGCGAGTATGCAACGCTAGATGAGTGCGGCAAGAAGGTTCGGAAGTGCGAACAAGTGGGATGAAGCCTTCAAAGTCACGAATATGAAAGCCGTTGAAAGGTTGGCTGTGCGGGCGCCGAGATCCGGGGCTCGGAAATGTGAAAGCCATTGAAAGGCTGCTGCATGAGGGCTTCAAAGGGCTCGGGAATAAAATCATTGAAATGCTGCCGATCATGAACTCGGGAACATGAAAGCCATTGAAAGGCCGCCGCATGAGGGCAATGAGATCATGAGCTCGGGGATATGAAAAGGCGTTGAAACGGTTGCCACATTAGGCATCGAGAGCACGAGCTCGGAGATATGAAGCCATTGAAAGGCTGCCGCAGGAGAGCGTCGAGATGAATATAAAGACCATTGGAAGGCCGCCGCATGAGGGCATTGATATCGTGAGCTCGAGGATATAAAGTCAAAGCTGCCGCATGAGGGTATGGAGAGCACGAGCTCTGAGGTATAAAGCTATTGAAAGGCTGGTGCAGGAGAGCAGATATACATTTGAAAGATCTCGTAGATGAAATCTGGAGTGAAATGACGGAAAGAGGGGAGGCGAGGGCGAGCAGGGCAAGGGGGGGAGGGATGGAAAGAAGACACCCACCTGAATCCGGATTTGCTGAATAAGAGCGACCCGCAAATGTCGCGGGCCACGGACTCCATCAAATTGGTTGCCATGGAGACATGAGCTCGGAAAGGCGACGCAAGAATGGGGGCGACGAGTGCAAAACAAGGCCGAGTGACATATTCCGAATGAAAGGCGTCCAGGTATTGAATTGGGGAGTGGAACCCGTAGTGGAGGCGAGAAACAAGCGGTACACCAAGTGGTGTCGGAGAACTGATGCCGAGTAACTGCTCCGGGCCACCTGAGGGATAGCGAGTCACAAGACAACGAAAGAATTCGCTCTTGCGAGCGAAACGAGTCCAGGATGTGTTGAGGATGTGCAGAAAAACCTCGGAGGAGGTGGAGCGTCATGGTGGGAGGAAGAGAGAAAAGCCTGATCCCATCATGCCGCTCCATCGCAGTCACAAGACCATGCACCGCCTTCCGCAGGCTACATCCGGTGCGCCCATTGCTGGGGATCTGGAGGGTCAAGCGCGCACGCATCAGCGAAGGTAAATTAATATTTAAAGAAGAGGGGTCAGTATGCTCGGCGGAAGCCACTATCATCGTGCCCGGGTCCTGACGTGGAATGGACCAATGGATCTGTGGATGGCTGTGATTATTTGGCAGGGTGAAGGGCGCGAGTGGACATGAGATCTACTTCAAGTATGCAAACCGGGGCCGTTGGTCAATCCCGCGAGACAGTGGAAATCATCGCACTGCGCCTCATTTGGAACGCGACTCGCGCTGCGATGTGAGCGAGAATAAGGATAATTGCGGGTCGCGTAGGACGGATGGGTTAGAACTTGTATTGTACCAGTTCAGGTCATATACCGAGTGAGGCGAGCGATACGCCGTGAAAAACGCGGGCTGTTCGCTGCGAACGAATTTAACTCGAAAGAAGGATCTGTAGGACACCCAGACTCGTGTGCGATGAAAGTTAGTACTCGGCACTGCGAAAGATGTTGTGAGCGAGCCCGCGCAGTCAATGGGGCTCGATGCGGCGCTGAGGAATAAGACGAATCAGCTTGGAGATCTGAATCAGAAATATCATCGGATGAAACAGAATCCGAGATTAATCGCGTTCTGGCCAGCTAAAGGATCCTGGCAGCGTTCATGACTGAGAGCGAGCGCAGGGTTGACCACGGATAGGTTGAACCTGGAGTCAATAGAGCCCATCAGGGAGGTCGATTGCGGGCAGGGATTGGGGCACGTACTGAGGGTCTTGAAGCAGAGTCTGCGAACGACAATTACAGAGCTGTCGAACATACCTTCGACTTGAACTCCCGCCAGAGCACTCACGCGAGCTTGGTGCGAAGCGGCGGATCGCCGGATCAATTAAGACGCATACAATTATAGATTATGAGCTGCGTGAAAACCAAGTCATCGAAAGGACGTACCAAATAATTGAGACTGCTGAGATGCTAGTTGTGACGATAATCAATCGGTGCGGGAACTCATCGCAAGGAGAATCGAACGGTTTGAGAACCGTGTAGAGAGCGCCTCGTGGCCGCAAGTAGCTCAAGAACTGACTCAGTATAGCACTTGCCTCGAGGGTTCAACGCCAGATCAAGACTGAGGCTTCGGGCGGTAGTTGGCATCACAATCTGGGTTGAACGGACAGTCAAAGTCGGATACAAGGGATGCTTGGCCGCAGACGGACTCCCTGTGAAGAAGGACTAAAGGAAATGCGAGACCTACCTTCAGATTACGATGTAAGTGGGGTCAAGAACTGACTCAGTATAGCACTTGCCTCGAGGGTTCAACACCAGATCAAGACTGAGGCTTCGGGCGGTAGTTGGCATCACAATCTGGGTTGAACGGACAGTCAAAGTCGGATACAAGGGGTGCTTGGCCGCAGACGGACTCACTGTGAAGAAGGACTAAAGGAAATGCGAGACCTACCTTCAGATTACGATGTAAGTGGGGTGTGTGCACGCAGTGCGAATGGATCATACCTTTTGAACAATGCTAATCTGTTACCGCGACGACATCTCAAGTCAACTCAAAGCTGTCACCAAATTGAAGAAATCCGGGGCCATTACATCGGGATGAAGCAAACGGGTTAAGTCTCTGCATCAGTGACAATTACGTTGGCTTCCAAAAGTACTTGGTCGGACCCTGCTATTTATTGGAGACCAGGAACTGCGCCGAATGATTGAATTGCCGTGAATTTAGATCCGAGATCAAGATTCGGTACTTCATCCAGTGTAAGAGCATGGCAAACGGGCGAGTCGCAAATCTTCAGAGTCAATTCTACGAATGGCCAAGCAGCTACCGGCAACTCATCACAGGCGCCAAATACGAAACTTAACCACCCGTCGATTCACTCACGCGGAGTACTCATTCAGAGGTCCTGGAGAAGTTTGGCCTACGCTTCGTGACCTTCGAATTTAACACCGGACTCAAGGAGCACAAGCGGTTGAGTAATGCGGACGGTACCCTAGATGGCTTGGCGTAGCAACCGAGATCGACATACGCGCTTTAAAGAACTGAGGCCCTGAGTATTTGGTATGATGAACCGGAATTCAAGTCGGGCAGTGGCTCGTCTGAATTCTCCCTGAACTATCGTTAGAGGAAAGACGTCGCGGCAGCGTTGGACGTCACCCACGGGGAAGATATCGATCTAAGAAGGGACGCAGTGATCATCTGCCCTCGGCGTATTTCAGTAATGCCTGTGACAACCGCTGCGCCGTGCAAAAATAGAGAAACGAGGGCGTCAACCACTAAATTTCCATGGACGGATTATTGCATACCATGAGCTCCAGAGCGTCTGCGCGTTCCCCGTCCAGGTGTCCCGGACGGTTGAAGAGCTGCGTTAGGCGGGAGAGGTCGGTTTCGATGTCCAGGAGACGACTAGGGAATTCGGGTCTAGTGCCGTTCAATGGTGACTTGGAGAGAGAAAAAAGGGTGTCTCGACGCACTTTGAGGAGCCTCGGACGCTTCAAAGTCCGCGGACGGGGGGCGGGATCAGTGGAACGGGCAATGGGACGCGATATGAACGCGGGAGTGCTATTGCGAAATTGATTAATCGGGAGGGGAGTCCCGAAGGCTCGGCGAGACGTATCGGTGCCGCTTCTGGCGGAGCTTGTGTATCGACTCTTCCGCCTGCGCGAGATCCCGAGCAACGGCCTCGCGCTCGGCCTTCAGTGCTGCCTCCGCAGCCATCGCTCGAGCTCGTTCCTCCGTGAGCGAAGCCTCCAGCTTTGTTACTGTACGTCTATAAGTATCTTCGCCTTTGGATGAGGCCGCAATCTGCAGTTTCAGCGCCGCGTTCTCCGTGCGCAAAGCTTCCACCGCACGCCCCAAATCCGCGACGGTGCGGTCGTACTCCTCTGCAGAGGCGCGAGCGGCAGCGGAGGCGTGTTCCGCGCGTCGAAGAGCGGCGTCAATTGTCGTTGGTGGATTAGCCATGGATTAGTGAAGATGCGGTAGACTGAGTGAGGAGAGGATGCCTGTGATGGATATTGGCAATTATTTATACATATGGACTTTTTGGTACCCAGAATTATATGCTATATACAGTAGTCTCCATGCACTCTCAATTCATAGCTATGCACCGGCACCGTATTATTATTTATCTTCTCACGGTTCAACACTGCCTCGTGACTCCAGTCCTCCTTTTCTGCGGGTTCGAGTCACTTTGAGTCAGTATGAGTCATTGAGCTATGACTCGGCGAGTAGTCAGTAGTATATAAAGAGGAGTGTCTTCCTCCTGTAGAAAACCAATCTTACCTTGCCAATACACTGCCTTTGAACCTGCACATCTGTGTGACCTCTCCAAGTCGAGCAGCTAGCTCACTATCTTGACTCTTAGTCTACTTTTACTGTATCGCTGCTAGGCTTTCAGTATAACTGAATATTATCTACTTCTGCTGCAATTTTGCTAGACTTTGCAGTACAATTGGATTCCCTCTACTTCCACTGCAATTTTGCTAGACTTTGCGGTGATTAGAGTTTCTCGTCTGTTTTTACTCTCAGGTTGCTAGACTTGGAGTTAGAATTAGACTCACGGTTTGGAACTTGGTGAAGCTATCATTCAAGTTCCCACGTCTCGGTTGACTGATTATACGAGGGTTCCCGAACTCAAATATATTCATTCTCGTTCGTACACGTGTTACGTACTCTCTGAGTAACTCGTGTATACCCCATTTCTATCACAATGCCCGGCGAGGCGCGCAGGGGGAAGGATGCGGCGGCAGCGTGATGATGAGGGGCAGAAGAATTGAGGGAAGATCAAGCGACGGCAGGGTTAGGTAAATTCAAGGCAGCCAGGAGAATGCTTGGTGGCGTTGGTGGTTGCAGTGGCTGAGTTGACGACAAATGACTTCGGCTCCGAAGCCGGACCACATGGCGCATTCCTATGCCTCTACCAATCTCTGGGCCTTGGATTGCTCAACCCGTAGGCAAAACTCTCCAAATCAAGGGCTCTTCAGTAAAGCCCCCGTTCATCGATTTGGTGCCCACTGCGTTCTAGCTTCTCCATGCCCCACACTTTTCTGTACGAGTCTAGGACAGCTGAGAACGGCGGCTTCAAGCTCTCCTGTAATTTCAATCGCATCTCGTGGATTTATTTCTCGGATCTGGGCCGCGAAGGCGATCTCTTTACGTGGTCGTTGCAGGTTGGATATCCTGTGTTTGATTGAAGGCCGCAGAGCAGCCTCCCGATGAGCTCCGTCGTACCCGTTCTCAGCGCTTACGACATGTCCCATACGAGCATCCGCGCTAGGTGCAGCATTCCTCACGGGAGGACGCTTGAGTGACTGCGGTACCTTCCTACTTCTTGCCTCATGTCCCGTGGACCGTTCCCCACCTCGCGCTCCATATTTGCCTTCCGTTGTGGCCCAGGCACGATACTTTCGAATAGCTGCAGTTTCCCGCAATACCCGCTTCCTGGATACTCGCCACCTCCCGCCCCAGCAGTGCCAACATACCCCGCTTCGGACTCGAGACTGTCGTCGGATTGATATTGGCAACGCCCTTTGTCCATCCTCCCGTTCTCCATCCCGTGCTAAAGTCCCATCTCTCAGGCTCGCTTCTAGCGGCGTCCTGCGCACGCGGGAGCACTCAGCATCACCGAGGTAGGTGGTGTGACAGTTCGCTCGAAGGCACAGAGAGCCTCGCGCGAGCAGCTACGATATCCTCGGGCGCGCGCCTCGATCGTCAAGATTGGTGTTTTACGAGCGCACTCGCGCACAGCGTCGTTATTACGCTGGCGCTGCCATGTATGCGTGTGATCCCTTGCGGACGGTGTCAACGAACCAGGACGTGAGGCTGGACGCGAGGATACTCCCCGCTAGCGAGCATTAGTCTAACACGAGCCACGCTCGACGCGAGGACCGTAATGTAGGGCATCGCGTACACGCGCCATCTCCCAGAAATCTTCATACTCCTGCAGCTTGGCGAAGCTCAGTCCTCATGCAGTCTCTCTCGCTCGTAGATAATTCCCACGAAGGCAAGGAGGCTGTTTGCGCGCTGGTGCACGTGATGCCTGGGGGTTTCACCACGGCTTCGTGGTCCCTCTCCCACCCTTGCGGGCGCTTGTCGTTGGGGCCTGCTAGTGGATATGATTGACTCATATTGATACACTACCGCTGTGCAAATCTACCCCCGTCGCCCTCGCTTAGACTCCTCCGTTTTGTTTAGATAAGGAGCAACAATTGCCTGCCCTACTGGCGTAGCTTGACGAATCTCGGGGTTTCATGCCTGTGAGGAAAGAGCGGAGCTCTGGGTGCATGCCTCGAGCCTGAATCGAACAAGCGTTTCCTGTGGGATCCAGGTGGTGGGTTCACGATGTGCTGGCGCGGATCATCCGCCATCGAGTCCGACTCATCTGCAAATTACGTTCAACAAACGAGATTAATTGCGCAATCCGATGCCATGAGGGGCATCACGCTGAGTGTTTATTTGGACCGACGACTTCTGACGTTCCAAAGTGGGAGTCACTGTGAATGAGTTCATCGAACCTCGTACTTAAATCAAGCCCGTGGTACGTTGTCAGAATCTCGATTCAACCACGGGTGATCAAGGCAGATGAAATTACTGAGAATGTCCACCACGACTGGGACCTGAGTAGAACAGGCTTGATTGATTGATTGAAATTCTACGGCTATCGTACCTGGCCTAATGGCTACGCGACTGTACTCTACGAAGGTAGTATGGGTCGTAATGCAATGGCATATACGGGGGGAACTTTATGGTATGATGAGAGGTGGAAAAAGCAGGGACCAAAGGTAAGGGAAAGCTTGGAGTCATAACGAGGGGAATAACACATCGTGAAAAATGGGGCAGATGCCAAAGCCGATATGGTACGTATCTGGCACATTAATTCTGGCGTCGCAACCGATTGCCTTCATCCTTCAGCGCCCACACGGAGTCCAATTTGAGCCAAGGAATGCGAAAAGAAATTGGGTTCCTACAAGAGGCACGCGGGAATGTTAGTGTATACCCTCTTCCAGCGCCTGCAGTTTTAATGCTCCTCCGCCGGTCCTCGGTACCTCCCCTACACTCCTTTCTAGGGGTCCTGCTTCACGATTCTGAACTGTTCTTTCGGGATTATTTGAGGCGGAACAGGTCAAAAAACCCCCGAATACCCATTTTCTCACTCAATTTTGGGCGAGAAAATACGAAGCTCAGATTCGAAATCAGCGGCCAAAAAAACGGACAAAGTAAAAATGCCCCCACTGCCGCCTGGCGCCGGTTGGCGGCAATTTGGTGGCACTCAAATTAGTGCCATGTTAGTCTCGGCCTGTAAAATAACCCCAAGAGTACTACACGATGTGTGGTGAGTGATGCGTGATCGCGGATGAAGTACTCCTGCGAGCGAGGACAGCACTCGCCGCCCGGCAGCATTCACTCCCTTTCCTCCGCAATTTGGTTACTTCATGCGCGCGGTCTCTCCGTATATGATTCTCTTCAGGTTAATAAATACTATATACTACTGTGAAAATCAATTTGCGCCGCACTCGCAGAAGTCTCTGGGCGTGAACCTCTCAACCCCGAATGCATGCAGGGTTTAAAAACAATGGCTGGCCACATCAGGTCCGAGCAAGCGGTTCTGTGTACTTGGTATATAAAAGAAGGAATTCGTCGTCTTCCATGCCTCGAGCCTGAATCAAACAGGCATCTCCTGCAGCAATGGTTTCCACGGCTACTACGGCATGGAGCGCTGGTGCGGCCCATCCGCCATTGAGGCGCTCCATTCAACTGTGAGCGTTTATTGGAGGCGAGGTCTGGGCATTCTTGACACGGACTTTGCTTGTAGGAATGGGGATCGTTCGTATGACAATGTCAGTCGCATCCCGCGTGGTAAAATACTGTACCTCTAGAAGAGCATTTAAATCAACTCCGCGAGTGTTGGGAGATAAGACTCTGGGCGAAAGAACAGATCTTTGCGATGTACGCTGTAAATTCAGCACGCGATATTCAAAGCTGTTAAATGAAAAAGGGCAACTATGCCTGCTCAAGACTCGAGCCTGATTAGAACAGGCATCTCCCGCGAGATCCGGGAGCTGGAAACACGAAATGCAGCCGCGGACCATCCGCGATCGAGTCGTATTCACCTGCAACTTAGATCCAATAAACGAGGTTAATTCCGTGTTGGATGCGATGAGGACCACGACGGTTGAACTTGAGCAAGCATTTTTTTGAGACCGGGATGTGCGGGAAAAGATGGGCGTCTCGGGATTTATTTCTAGTCTCGCAGACGTTTCGAGACGTGGACTCGCGAGAACCGATCAATCCCGACGCCGTGTGAGTTACGGAGTTCCAGAGACGATTTGTGGCATCCGTCGGCGAAGTGATACATCGTGTGAGAAGACGAGGAGTGCTGATCCAAGGGGGAATCGGGATTCGAAAAACGGATATAGGGTCGAAAAGTTTTTTTCGACCCTCGGCCAGACCCCCCCCCCCTATAGGATGTCTTCGTACAGGAACATCTCCAGTGGAACGCAGGCACGAGGCAGTCGTCTGCGAAGCGAGAGCACCACGAAGTGCCTATGGATATTCTCCGGCTGGTCGAAGAGAGCGAGACCTGTCCAGTGATATGGATTGTATTCCTATAAGTATTGGCACTGGTACATACCTTGGACACAGATCCACGTAAAGAACAATGGACCCATGGCGACCAGCCATGCATGAAACTCGCCCGTGAATACCCCGCTTTCCCATCTGGCCTGCGTCAACCGCGTAGCCTGGCTGCTGCACCAGTCCTTGTGGCAGACCCAATCCGCCCGCTGACACTGTGTATCCTGAAATCCGCGGCATGAGAACGAAATCCCAGACGACTCGGGGCCGACGTACGCAGTAATAGAGCGTCTTGCACTGTGAACACCGCCGCATCGGCACTCCCTTGAGTTTCGAGTTGCCGCACCCCGGGCGGGCGCAGGTTGGCCCACCCATTTGGCGAACAATCCTTTCTGATGGACGTGAGGGCCTTGGAGGAACACAGAGGAAGAGTCGAGGGACGTGGTCTGTTGGCGCGACGGGCCTCAGAGGTGATAAGCGGCCACGACCCTGCTTCAATATTACGCTATCACTCCATATTTGCTCCACGTGAGCTCCGATTGCATATTTTCTCGGATAGGTTGAAGGCCAACATAGCGTACCGTCTGCGTGCAGTTTAAAATTCACAGAAAAGACAAGCAGTACTTATACCAGGACGCCCGGTGGAGCGAGTCTGGGATGTAAGAAATAGAGCAGACCATGCGCGCCGAGCCTCCTTAAGACACCTCCAACCTCAAAGCCCATCAAGGGGAGCTTCTGCTGCGAACCTAGCCTCTTTTTTCAGAGACACAGAGCGTGGACAATGCGCGCCAACGAGTCGACATTTTCTCTGAGGGCACCTTGAGTAAACGAGCTCAATTCTATTAGAGCCGGGGAGGAATCCTTGTAAACCAGCGCGACCTCGAGTATTAACAAAAAGACGGTGTCGATATATCTATGACTCGGGCCCGAGTCGAACGGGCAGCGTCTGCGACAAGGTAGAAAGCCATGATGAAACAATGCAAATGTGGACCTTCCGCCACCGAGTCTGTGAAAGCACTGAAACTCACCTGAATATCTACACCAGTCATCGGGAGTACTCAACTGGTGATTCCCAATGATTGCTGCATCTGGATTGGCATCGAAGGTCCGAAGGGTGCCGACAAAAAGAGGATTTCTGTCGCACCAAATGATTCGGGCTCGAATCGAACGGGCAGCTTCTGCTGAAAAGCATATTATTGAAGAGTGGTAAAGGGAGGCAGATGCGTACCGTCCGCCACCGAGTCGGTAGAAGGGTTGAAAGTGACTTGGATAAATGCTAGAAATATGAATTCGCAATCCAGCGATGGAGAGATACTTGATTAGATCGCGACGTGGATCATCAGGTCACCAAGTTCGTTGAATCAGTGAAAAGGCACTGGGAGCGAAGCAGACTGCACAGCTCGGGCGCCGAAATGGAAGGAAAGTTTCGCGTTCCGTAGCGGAGTCAGACGTTTGGGAAATACACCGAGTAGAGCAGCACGATGGAAGAGAGTCGAGGCGCCAACGAAAGCGAAGTAGTAGACAGCGAAGTAGACGGAGGAAAAATGAGCTCACCGACTGAGAATCTAAGACCCGGGCCCGAATCGAAGGGGTAACTCCTGCTGAGATGCGGGATTGAGGGTTTTATGGGATGCAGAGGCGGACCATCCGCTACCGAGTCGGCGAATGCAATGAAGCCACCTGAATATCCGCGTCAGTTTGGCATCGGACACATTACAGTGGTAATTGAGATTCCATGTGCTTCTTGAGTACTGAGTTTCAATGATAGGAAGTACGTTTCGGGCCATGGAAATGTTGGATTTAAGCAAGGGGACAAAAAGGGAGAAAAAGACACGACCATGAAGCTATGACCCGGGCCCGGATCGAACGGGCGGCTTCTGCCGATCAGCAGAAAAGATTCAGGCTTAAGGAGCACAGACGCGGACCATCCGCCACCGAGTCGAGGCGAGGGTTGAACCCGAAGAGGGACGAGGGTTGAGACGCAAACGAGAGCTCTGGGATCCGGACAGCCAAAGCGCAGGCGGGAGAAAAAAAGAGGTATCAGACTCGGGCCCAAATTGAACGGGCGCTTGCCGCATAACAGCAGACGTCACTGGGTATGTGGAGTGGACGCGAAACCATTCGCCAACGAGTCGTCGATACAGCTTAGTTGAGCATCTAGTTGGGGATTTTGAAAGGCGAAGCTTGAGATCTTGAGAACATGACGGCGGAGCAGAAAGAGATCGGCACAATCGGCCGGCATCTCCCGGCACGTGATCGCCTTGACCACGTCATTCATTCCTTGCCCTCCTCCTCCTGGTCCTCCCTTTACGGTTCTAAAGCTTCTCTGTCTGAATCTCCCTTGAAGGCACTTGGATAATAACCGATCCCGCCTGACACTTCGTCCTCAAATTCATCATCGCGGTGCGCCCCCGTGTGCCGCTTCCCTCAAACTGAAATGAATCATAGGCAACGCGGCGGTAGGCAAGTCTTCGCTGCTGGTGCGCCTCACCGACCAGCGCTTCCTCGCGAATCTGGATCCCACTGTGCGTCTCTTTCTCACATGCACTTAGACAGAGAGGCTGATCGGTGTACATACAAATATAATGCAGCTGGGCGTCGGATTCGGCTCAATGCTCATCACGCTCCTCGACGCCGAGGGCAGGGATGCCACAGGGACTGAGTCCTTCCGCTCCAGTGCGGGATTGTCTTGTGCTTCGCTGCGTGTCACGGGCAAGCTCTTCGTCGCAAGCCGCGAGGAGCGGCTAGGATGTTCGCGCGTGCTGCGGCCAGAAATGTGGCGCCGTAGCGAGTGCCTCTCGCGCGCCTCTCGCTGGATGGCGTCCCTCCTCGCGCGCCGTGCTAGCAGTCCTACGGCTTCCTCTCTTCCGTGCGCGCCGTCGTGCGCCGTTGGCGCGCCGGGTGTCTTACGGGTGGCTCAGTGCTCGCCGCCCGAGAGTAGCCATATCCTTGCTCGTGCAATTATTTTCTGCGGGTGCTCCGTCTGTGTCCGTCCGTATACAATTGTCTTCAAGTTAATAAATACTATTGTGAAAATCAACTCGCGCCGCAGTCGCCGGTCTTTAGCCAATGCGCCCATGCTTGCCCCACAAGTCTCGGGGTGTGGTGTCCCTCCCGAGGACCTATCCCTCGAGCCTGAATCGAACAGGCGTCTCCCGCAGTAATGCTCTCAGCTCGTAATCCTAACAGAGCGCCGGTGTGGCCAGCCGCCGTCCGCCATCGAGGCGTTGTTGACTTGAGAAAGCTCCATTCACCGGTGAGCCTAGTTGAAGCTGATAGCCATGCCTCTGGCTTTGATTGAGAAAATCAGGTGCAAGTGTGAGTTCCCAGGACGTGCTGCTCCCAGTCGCATCCCACGAAGATCGTTGCTGTGATGCGTTGTTGAGGCAGACAGGAACCGAGGCGCTGAGACGATCATTCACTGTGGCGCTACCAATCAGGAATACTATATTTGGTGTGCGATGTGGAGGAATATGCCTGGGGCCACTGATAGAAGGGAGATCGAAGCAGAATATAACAGCCACAGTGCAGAATAAGCAACACGTACTGTGAATCAGGGGCTCAATGTGGTCGGCGGTGACGCAGATGTTGGATCAGGCCTGTGGAATGGAATAATGGACCGACGCGCCATGACAGACCGTATCTTCACGGCGCTTGCTCTTGAATATGGCTTTCCTGCAAATTGGGGGCTTTGGGGGAGCGAAGTTGGAGCAGCAGAGTCATGGGCTCGATCTAGGTAGGTGAAACCCCCGGGGTGAGGCGCGTGAATACGTACGAGGCCTCTGTGGACATTCGGCGCGCCGGCGAGCGGGCGCGCTGACCGGCGGAAGAGCGAAGATGATTAGCTAGAAGGCAGCGTAGATTCGCGGCGATGATACGAGGTGGAGGAAGGGTGCAGTGCAGATATGTCGGCGTCCATGAGCGCTGCCACGCGCGGGTGATGGATAATGGTGCGGAAAGAACGCAGTCAAGAGGATGCTCGGGATGTGAGGATGATTCCGGCAAGTATCCTAGAGATAACCCGTTGAGAGAGTTGGCGGGGACGGTCGGGGCAGAGGTAAGGAATAGTACGAGATTCCGAGCGAGAGCGAGACTCGGGGGGTATGGATCCGCGCGGTGTGCTCATGAGAAAGCCAGCGTATCGACGGCCCCACGAATGAAAGGCCGCGGGACGCGTTGGCTGTCATAAGAGTCACAAGAGCGGGCGGCATAGAATGAGCGACGAGCTTACAATTAGAGGGATGAGGCCGTGGTAGATGTACGGTACCGCAAGCAGCCAGTAGGAATGGGGTAGGAGGAGATAAATGGCGGGTTAGGAAAACATGGAAAATACCTCAACTGTGGAAGCCGTGGTACGATGTAGCGGATTGCGGATTGGGTGTTGCGTGAATCGTGGATGCGAGGAATGGATTGTGCGGGATAGCGGCGGAACGGCAGGGTGAATCTGGGCAGATAACGGCGGGGCAGGGGGTAATGCAATGAGTGGTCGAGGACGGTGGCTTAGGATATCTTGACGCGCCACATCTTTACTACGGTGGGCAAAGTGAAACGTAGGCCACGGGGTTGAACGACTGGCGCGGCAGGATGCGCGGAGGTAGGCGGATGCGGGGATGGTGACGACGTCAAAAGAAAGAAGGGAGGTGCCGGGATGATCCGTGCGAAGGCCGCGATACAGCACCACACAAACGCGTCGCGTCGGCGTCATCGAACGTCAATGTGAACGGGATGGACCGGTCGAATGTGCGGGGTTCGATACGGGCAACTCCTCGGTACGCGACTTGGGAGGTGGCGGCACTGCGAAGTGGGTTGCCGGCGCGGTGGGTGGAAGAACGTGGTGAGCGTCATCGAGAGCAAAGTTGTATGACGCGGCGCGAAGGAGGCCGCCGAATTCCCGGAAATAGCTTCACGAAGCGGCGGAACTTGGGCACGAAGTCCATGTAAAGAGAGCGAAGTCGGTCAACCGGGCACCGGACCAACGCGGCGGGCGAGCTCACAATGTGCAGCTGGATGCGGCGGGCGCGAAGTGGGAGAGTTTGAGAGAATAATGATGGCATCACGTAGGGAAAATTCGTTGGCGACGAACGAGATGATGGAGCAGAATTCGGTAGGTAGGTAGGTAGGTAGCATTACACGGCACGGTCCCGCTTAGGAACGCCGGTTTCGAGAAGTATCCCGGAGTACTACAGGCAAGTTATGTACTCCATCGTCCCCGACCTCTAAATACCTCCCGAGCCGAGCTCACGCACCCAGTCTCCTGTCACGCGGTAGAACCCGGTCGATATCTAGAAGCAAACATGTTAACTTAACATTGCCACCTTCGTTCAGACAGCAGGCCGATACACAGGGGTAGCATAGAAAACCTCAAGAACTTCATACGCAAATTTAGCCACGAGAGCGATTGTTGATCTTTCATAAACCATGGATTTAAAGAACTCAATTAAATTTTGTTCATCCATGAGTGGGCGCAAGATTGGTGCAGTTTTGAACAGTTGCACGTCTCGTAGGGCCGACACCTCGGCAGAGGCGTCACATACCAATAGAGCATGTTCTGGAGTTTCAACATCGATTTTGCACAACCTGCAAACCCGTTTAGAGCGATCATCTACTCGTGGTTGCATATGATCCCCCCAACGCAAAATTTCAACGGCTAGCAGGTGGGTTGACAACAGAAGGGACGTTAGAGCCTCTCGATGCTTCTGGGTCTTCACCATGGATAAGTAGTGCCGTAAACGTAGCGTTTGTGGTGCAGGAGGTTTGTCTTTTTGTGGTTCACGACGTCCCTGGATCAGGTAAAGCTTGTCTGAAGCGTCGACTTTGCCTTGAATCCATTTCAGCATTGCAGCGTCCACAAATTTTGCATATTCCAGCACGGATTTCGACGTAGTGGAAGCAAGGTCAGGAAGCGGGCATGAGAATGGAAGCTTGGATGCAGCAGTCATTAGATCCTTTGCCCAGGATTTTTTTCCCATAGCAGCCAGTTTAATGGAGCTGTTTACCGCAGCGCGGGCAAAATGGGTGGGTAGGAGGTCTAAGAGGTACTGGAGGTAGCCAAGCACAAGGATAAAGCGTCGAACTCGAAGGGGGACAATGCCTGTTTCAGTGTAGAGCGGAATGAGCATGGATCGCCCATGAAGATTGAGCATTTGCCGGATGAACGAGACTTGGACTTCGCAGAGTTGTTTGACATGGACATCTTCGCAGTCGGGCGAAATTTCGCAACCGTGGGTGAGATGACAGTCTACCCGTGCCATATAGAGCAATTTCAACTCTTTTGGAGTCAGCCTCCCGGTCTTGTCCTCAATGGCCATGATACGATGTGCGCAGTACCGCGCAGTGCCTGCTTTAGCTTTGTAGTGGTCTTCAAAAATATTTTGAGTATCCGCACGCAAGTGTACACCGACATATTTCTCCTCATCTGTGATCTTGAGTGTTTCGTTGCCAAGCAGGAAGACGGGTATGGGATGCGGTATTGTGCCCAGGATCAAAACCACGGTTTTCAGCATGTTGATCAGGATAAAATTGATGGCACACCACTCTTGGAGAGTTCTCAACTTTGCACGCAGCCCTCGAGCAGAAAGCGAGATCAGTAGAATATCGTCTGCTTGCGCCATCATCGCAATTCGAACATTCTCCAGAACCACGTCGTCCAGGTCAGGTAACATCACAAGATCCGCCATGAATAGGTTCCAGAGCACAGGGGAAGCAGGATCACCAGTGAGTAGTCCGATTAATGCCTTGAATTCCGCGGATTCTGAGTCGCCGTGCTTCACGTAATAGCCCATTGTCATATACGTACTTCGCAACCAGTCAAATATCCGACCAGCCATTCCCATTCTCGCGAATTTCAGCCACATTGTGCAGTGGTCTGTCGAGGGGAACGCATTGGTAGCATCAATTGCGGCCACATATACGGTTTTCTTATGTGCTTTGGCCCAATCACGCACACAGCGGAGAATGAACGGGTTGTTATTGGTGCGGTATTTTTCTCTGAATCCGTTTTGCCAATCTGGAATTAGGCCCCGGGCAGCTGCCCATTGAGTAATTCGACGATGAATGAGCAAGGTGAGGGCCTTGAGAAAGCAGCTTTCTAGGGCAATAATGCGGTAACTATCTGGAATCTCGCCAGGTTTACCCTTCTTGAGAATCCCGATAATTGCAGTCCTCAGCCATATGGATGGGTTGGCCCCTCTGCGCACACATTCATTGCAAAGCTGGACTATCTCTGCGTTTGGAATTTCCATGATGTCCATGTAAGTTGTAGCATCTTCCCCTGACGCACTGTCGCGTGAGTGATCCAGTAGATGATTTTCAACCAAGCTCCATCGTCTTCGTCCCATTCAGCGGAGAAAAAGTGTTCTGGAGTTGAGTCTTCGGTTGAATCAGGAATCATAGAAGCCAGGGTTTGATTTATTTTATGCTGGACATCGTCAAACGCTGAAGGCATCATTTTAGGCGGGTTCAATCGCTTTTCGAATACCTCTCGAAGACTTTCCGCCGTAACAGTGATGGGGCTCGGTTTGGGGTCTGCCAGGCGCTTTACTTCTTTCCAAAAAGCGCCACTTGACGGTGCGTTGAACAGTTTGTCCCTATTCGCATCTCTGATTGCCCCCAGTCGATCTCGGCCGCGATGAGGCTCAGGATAATCCTTCCTGGCGCGCTTCGCTGGCAACTCCGGGATGCTGTCATCCGCGATGTCCGCTGTGACCTTTTCGGCGTCAATCGGTGGTCCCCGGGCGGCGGAGAGAATCGGGAAAAGGCAGCGGCACGCTCGGCCGGAATCTTGTGTGAGAATGGAGTATGCAGATCGAAGGAGCGGACAAGAAGCGACCTGATCCGAACAATGATCCGCCGGTATCATAATGCCCGTCACCTTCTTCCGCTCCCTTCCCACCACTTCGATCGTTTTGTTCCGTCAAGGCAGTGTCAATACGACGCGTCTGCCGCCCGACGCCGTCTAATTAAACTCTCTACAATTCAAACAGGGTCCAATGCAAGGCGACCCACTGGCCCATCCATCGACAGCCGGTGGCACTCTTTCGGTCCTCCCTTCTTCAAATTCTCCTCTTCCAGCCCTCATATCTGGCCTGAGTAGGTTATGCCGGCGTTTCAAGCGCTGCTCGATAAAGCACCCTCATTATAATCTCGTCTACTGCAACTTTCGGCGCGCCGCTGCACGCACCACTGGCCGAGCTGCTGCTCCGTATCTCCTCCTGGCGCTGGTCCCTCCTATCACTCCTTTGTCGCGTGTGGGAAACGGACTGCAGCCCACAACTCCGTATAGACACACCGCGTCCAACTCCTTTAATTCGCGTGAAACCATCCCCGTCCCATCCGCGAGCCAAATCTGCCCCTCAGTATACGCGCCAATTGAACGCCCCCACCTTATTCACTCTTCTTTCATTCAATCCTCGGGCTCCGACTTCCTGTGCGCGATTCTCTCGGCACCCGTACTATAAATCCCATTTCATCCAGCGTCTGATTCGCGCCCGATATTCACATCTGCGTCAACTCGATCATTTCTGGGGTGTTTCAGTTGATCCGACTTCGAGCTCGTTCCCGCGCGCAGCCTATTCTGTTACAACACTTCCTATCAATATAATGGCCAATGTACCGGGGTCGTTGGACTACCCTTACAATCGCCAAGTACCTTCACAGAGCCTGCGCTGAGCGTGAATGTGAACCCACGAAGGCAGAAAATAATTAGGTGAGGCCCATCCACGTCAACTCCGGACTTTACCAGGACGTAGGAATCGCCTTGGGCCTGGTTGTCCCATTACTTCTGTAGCCGCGCCCGATTTCCTCCATCTTTCAGGGCCCACCCGAAGTCGAATTTGACCCAATTGATGCGAAAAGAATTCGGTTCCTAGCGCATGTCTTGCACGCAGAAGCTCATTCGAATTCGACCGGGCGTCCCCCGCGGTGACGAAGTAGACTCAACCCATGAGGCCCAGGTGGTCTATTTAAACGGGGTATTGTTCCAGGATGTGGTTCCAAGCTACTGAGTCTCGCGCCGCTCCATCTAACTCTGTTGTTGAAGAGATCTAATCCTGATCTGATCTGGTGCCGAATCAGACTCGCGTGGCGAAAACTATATTCGCTCAACCCAGCGGTGGATGTATTTAGACCTCTCTTTCGGGATGTCGTACTGACCGGAAGCGCCGAAGGCACACACACCAGCGGTTGCTCCGGGTTGCGAGAGCGAGCTCAAGACCGGCCGAGTCGCATTGGCACTCCGCTTGATCATTTGACACAGCGAGACTGACGTTCTGCGGACGCATGGGGACAGATCAGGCCCGGGCCTTTGGGTTTCGTGAATGACAGCTGAGATGGACATACCGTGTCGGATGCTTATCGGCGCTCCGCAGACGCCGGTGTTTCCGCCGCCCTGGCCTCCCGCGACATGCCTCGTGTCACTCTTTGCTATCGACCACCACCATGCCCCCCGCAGGGCCGTCTCCTCCCAGCACCAACCCCAAGCCTCCCCCAAAGGCACGATTGACAGACCGTTTCAAAAGACTCCTCCCTGCGCGCTTCAAGTCGACGTCGCAGAAGGCCAGTGCCTCGACGCCGAGACTTTCCGGGCATCACCAGGGCGATGAAATCGCAGCCGGACAGCATGGTGTGAACGGTTTCATTCCACGGGCTCCCTATATGCTCATACACGTCCAGCTTTACGCCCCCCGGGGTCACTGAACGACGTCCGGATCGACGGTAAGTGCGATCAATCAGATATGTCGTATGCTCCTGAATGTGCCCGCGCATCCAGGGGTGGCGACGAGCGCCAACTCGTTGGGTCCTGGATTCCCAGCATCAAGTCCCCCCATTCCGAGCTCGAGCCCGGCTCTAGAAGCTGCACCTCGTCATGCCGCTGGATCCCTTCCACCTGCTGTTTCCGTTCGAGGTAAGCATGGTATCTCGACTTTGAACCAATCTAGAACCAGCCGTAATTCTCACTCCCTGAGCAGATCCCGCCGTCCCAATTACAACTGCGCTACCAGACAATTCCATGTCCAATGTGGTCAATCCAGGTCGGTTATATCTCGGGTTTGTGTGTGTACGGTTTTGAAACCCTCCTCTAGACGAGGACTCGACAGGGCTTCAAGCTCAAGGTCCGTGCTCCTACCATTGTCTATTATTTCACCTCACGAACCTTATTTCCAAGATCCATTCACCACGGTTAAAAGAAATGCCAAGACCGCGTGGAACGGATTCAAGCTCGTTGCTAAGAATGTGGAGCCATTCCTCGAGGGCACCCCCTTCAAGATTCCCATTGCTGTACTCAATAAAATAATTGAGAGTGCAGAAGTAAGTAAATATTCAGCCTTCTTCCCTGTTTCTCATTGATATTTCAGGCCGTTATCGAGAACAAGGAGTCAATGGCCAAGCTGCTGTTGCCCATTGGACAGCGTCTGAAGATTATGGGAGAAGAGTTGTCACGTAACCAGCGGCCCCGCGACATCGACCCCACTCTGAAACGATTTACCGAGTATGTATTTGACCGTAACTTAATTCATTTTTGGTGAATGCCACATTGTGTAGGACTCTCAAGAGTGTTGCGGAACAGCTTGATGAGATGGAAAACCAAGGGTTGATTCGACGTACATTGGATTCCGCCCAGCATCCCAAGGAGATAGCGGATATCTTCCGGCAAGTTGATGAAGCCACCAAGAACTTTCTGGTACGTGATTTCCACCATCATGATGGGTGATGTATCTGAAGAAATCACAGCTCGAGTTGAACTTGGCCAACTTCAGACAGACCAACAGTATCCAGGACAACACTGAGGTAAGACTCCCGAATCTAGTATGTCAGTGTAACACATAGGATCCTACAGATTACGCGGCTTTCGGATGGCCTCGAACCAGTTGGAGCCGCCAGATATGCGAAACTCCTTCGTGACCCCCCGGTCAAGCCATGTGTCGGAGACACACGTAAGGAAGTCATCGACAACATCATATCCTGGTGCAAAGATCCATCACAAGACCGGCCTGTCTACTGGCTCAGTGGGATGGCAGGGACAGGCAAATCAACAATTGCCTACACAATATGCAGGTATTTGGAGGGTGACGGTCAAGCTTCCCGCCTTGGTGCCTCCTTCTTCTGCTGGCGTCAAATTGCCGGCCACCATCAACAGGAAAAGATCATTCCCAGTATTGCTTATGAACTCGCACTGAAAATTCCGAGCTTCCGGCAAGCCCTTCTTGAGTCCAAGGTTGATGCCAATTTCCCCTCACTTGAGAATCACCTTGATACACTCCTGATTACACCCTGGGAGGCCTCTGTTGGTGACCATCGCGGCCTCCCTCCACTTGTGGTCGTTGTGGATGCATTAGATGAGGTGGATAACCGAGGCGGGGCTTCCTTTCTGAAGGATCTTCTCGAGAAGACTCGGACTCATCAAAACAAATTCCAGGGCCTCAAATTCCTTATCACCAGTCGCCAGGATCCTCGGATTGTAGAGCTGGCGAAGTCTCTCTTGCCCGTCTCTGTCTGTGATCTACAGGATGTGCCTCTTGCCATTGCTACAAAGGATATCAACCTCTACCTCTGCATGTCACTCCCTAGACTTGATACCGTTCCGCTCAGTCGCCTGGCTGCTCAAGCATGCGGACTATTCATTTATGCTGCAACGGCTGTGCGCTACATCACACCTGAATCGGAAGATATTGAGGATATCTCTGAGCATCGCCAGATGCAGCGATTGCAGCGCCTTCTCACGGCGTGGCCGGAGAAAACAGCGCGTGGGCGTGAAGGTCTGCTGGTTGATCATCTTTACGAAGACATTCTCGATACATACCTTTCAAGGAAGGCAGAATCTGATCGCGAAGAGCCTCTGTCCATCTTACACACCATTCTTTGTGCCGAGGAACCTCTGCTCGTCTCAGACATCCCCGAACTTTCTTTCAAGACCACATCAAAGGAGGAGGTCCTAGGTCTCAGGCGGGCCCTGCACTCAGTTCTTTATCTGTCCCCCTCCGGTCATATCTACCCATACCACAAGTCGTTTGTTGACTTCATGGGTGACTCCTCCCGATTTGTCAAGCAAGAGCTCGCGGCGATCAGCTGTGTGTCTCCAGAGGTACAAGTCTACCTTGCCAAAACTTGTTTCCGCCTGATGGAGGGCCTTCGATTCAACATTTGTGACCTTCCATCATCCTTCCTGAATGATTCTGAGATACCAGATCTACCCAGCCGCATTACACAAAGCATCTCATCCACGCTGCGGTATGCTTGTTGCCATTGGGCAGCACATCTTTCAAAAATCCGAACCCAGGACCAGACAAAGCGGGATGGTATCTTGATGGCTTTCCAGGAATGGTTGAAGAACCAGTTCCTGTTCTGGATGGAAGCCATGAACTTGTTAAAGCAAATGAACGAGTGTTATAAATCACTGTTGACAGCACATCGCTGGATCGGAAGGGTACGTCCTCGTATCATGAACAATTCAGGTACTTACTTCCCACCCACAGGATGTGACAGCAGAACTGGTAATGAACCTTGGTGCAGCCGAGAACCTGGCAACGTTATTTGGAAGTAACAGCATGGCAGAGTCCACCCCACATCTCTATCTCTCTGCACTTGCTGTGTCACCTCAACACTCAAACTTGATGAGGTTATGGCATGAGAGATTTCCAAGGATTCCTCTGATTGTTGCGCTCCTGAATGTAACAGGTCCATTACTACAGCTACACCATGAAGACTCAGTGTCCTCAGCGGCTTTCTCTCTTGACGGGTTGCATGTGATCTCGGGTTCAGGTGACAAAGTGCGAATCTGGGATGTGGCCACTGGGAAGCAGTTGAAAAAGCTGGATGGCCACGATGACAAGGTGCGCTCAGTGGCTTTCTCTCAGGATGGGTTGCATGCCATCTCTGGATCAAGAGACCAGACCGTGCGAATCTGGGA
This sequence comes from Mycena vulgaris, assembly GCA_029204335.1. Classification (NCBI taxonomy): domain Eukaryota; kingdom Fungi; phylum Basidiomycota; class Agaricomycetes; order Agaricales; family Mycenaceae; genus Mycena; species Mycena vulgaris. Next base: position 634,981 of record JARGYA010000026.1, read on the forward strand.
TATGGCCACTAGGAAGCAGTTGAAACAGCTGGATGGACATGAGGCCATGGTGTGGTCAGTGGCCTTCTCTCCGGATGGGTTGCATGCCATCTCTGGCTCAGGCGACAAGACAGTGCGAATCTGGGATGTGGCCACTGGAACACAGTTGAAACAGCTGAATGGACATGATGACATGGTCCTCTCAGTGGGTTTCTCGCCAGATGGGTTGTATGCCATCTCTGGGTCAGACGACAAGACAGTGCGAATCTGGGATGTGGCCACTGGGAAGCAGTTGAAAGAGATGGATGGACATGATGGTGGTGTTAACTCAGCGGCGTTCGCTCCGGATGGGTTGTTTGCCATCTCTGGGTCCGACGACAGGTCAGTGCGAATCTGGGATGTGTCCAATGGAAAGCAGCTGAAACAGCTGGAGGGACACAAGGAGAGAGTGTGGTCGGTGGCTTTCTCCCCGGATGGGTTGTTTGCCATCTCTGGGTCCGAGGATCAGACAGTGCGAATCTGGGATGTATCCAATGGGAATCAGTTGAAACAGTTGGATGGACACAAGGGCTATGTGCGCTCAGTGGCTTTCTCTCCGGATGGGTTGCGTGCCATCTCCGGATCAAATGACAAGACAGTGCGACTCTGGGATGTCTCAACAGGGAAGCAGTTAAAACAGCTGGATGGACACAACAGTGACATTGATGTCTCTACTGGAAAGCAGTTGCAACAGCTGGATGGACACGAGGAGTTGGTGTGCTCAGCGGCTTTCTCTCCAGATGGATTGCATGCCATCTCTGGGTCAAACGACAAGACAGTGCGAATCTGGGATGTGGCCACTGGGAAGCAGTTGAAACAAATGGATGGACACTACGGCAGTGTTAACTCAGTGGCTTTTGCTCTGGATGGGTTGGTTGCCATCTCTGGGTCCAGCGACAAGACAGTACAAATTTGGGATGTGTCCAGTGGAAAGCAGTTGAAACAGTTGAATGGACACAAGGAGAGAGTGTGGTCAGTGGCTTTCTCTCCGGATGGGTTGCATGCCATCTCTGGTTCAGATGACAAGACAGTGCGGATCTGGGATGTGGCTACTGGAAATCAGTTCAAACAGCTGGATGGACATGATGGTGGTGTTAATTCAGCAGCCTTTTCGCGTGACGGAGTGCATGCCCTCTCGGGGTCGGACGACAAGACAGTGCGACTCTGGGATGTTTCCACTGGTGAGCAGTTGCAACAGCTGGATGGACACAAGAACCTGGTGCGCTCAGTGGCTTTCTCTCCGGATGGGTTGTTTGCCATCTCGGGGTCTGACAATGGGTCAGTGCGAATCTGGGATGTATCCAATGGAAAGCAGTTGCAACAGCTGGATGGACATCAGGATCGAGTGTGGTCAGTGGCTTTCTCTCCGGATGGGTTGCATGCCATCTCTGGGTCAGATGATAAGACAGTGCGAATCTGGGATGTGTCGACTGGGAAGCAGGTGAAACAGCTGGATGGGCATGAGGACTGGGTGTGTTCAGTGGCTTTCTCTCCGGATGGGTCACACGCTATCTCTGGTTCACAGGACAAGACTGTGCACATTTGGAACCTTGTCGCCCTCAGTGAGTCCTCCTGCCTCTCACCACCTTCCTCTCTTACATATATACCAGGTACAGCAGATGCAGAGTGGCATGTGTCCTCCGACGGATGGATCACCACCTTTAATAATACTCGATGTCTATGGCTGCCTCCAGACATGCGCCGCTTCCTTCACAGTCCGCAATGTCTCGTGATATCCGCTCAGGGACGTGTCACGGTGGACCTTACCAATGCAGCCCTCGGCACGGAATGGACTCGATGTTATGGCCAACATGGCAATGCGTAGTCGTAGTAAGTAGTTAGTGCTCGAACAATCTATGCATTTCTTACCTTCAACGCCATCCAACACTGAGAAATTCGACGCTATAGAAAGGCATTTAAGTAATACGACCGACCATGATATAAAAAACATTGAATGAGCACAGCTCGGTTCAGTCAACACACAACTTCTGCTTCAATATATGTAAAGGTGTTAAGCCACGGAAAAAAGTACTTGATAAAATATTAGAAATTCGTAGCGTGGACCAGACGCGGGACCATGGAAACTCACCTTGCGTTCCAGATAGGGACCAGGTGAGAAACACTGAGAAGAGAACCAGATAGAAACAGGAACGTTGCGTGTAATTGGAAGCTAGCAAGATATACAGAATCGTGGTAAGAGGAAGAGAAAAGGTAAGTCACGTGTAGGCAGATCTGTCAGTAAGTCCGTGTAGCGGGTTTACACCCTCCCCGTCTTTAAAAGAGAGAAACCCTCGTCAGAAAAAATTGGAAAAATGGATGTATAAGTAAAAGAAACACGTGCTCGGATTCAAACGCAGCTTTCGCTGGCCCACTATGGGGAATTGCACCGACCGCAGGGAGAAAAAAGGTTTTGCACGCCGGCACTTTAGTCTGTCGTGCGAGCGAGCCAGCGATTGAGGGCTTCGTTGTCAGCGAGGAATCGTCCGGGGAGCCATCGATTGCCGTCGGGTCCCGAGCCGCCGCCGACGAAGTGTACCAAATATTGTCGGCCGCGCCCTCGCTTCCGTTCGTCAATTATCTTGTCGACGAGAAATTCTTCGTGCCCGTCAATTACCACCGGTGGGGGTTCGGCGTTCCTTCGCGAAGGGAATTTCTCGTCGTCGTTTTCTATAAACGGCTCAGGTTCAGATGCGTGAAAAACGGGGTAGACCAGAGGCTGGTCGCAGATGTCGAGTGTATAAGTCGAGAACTCAGCGTGTTTTTCCAAAATTTTGTATGGTCCATCGAGGCGCGACATGAGCTTCGCGGCGCGCCCATCCTTCTTTTGCTTGTAGTGCATTCGGCGGTTTTTGGTGGACAGTTTGACACGGTCGCCGACCTTGAGGTCGTGTTCTGGACGTCTGCTCTTGTTGGCTTGTTCCGCCTGAGAGAGTTTTGCCGTAAGCAGGTTGTCCTGCGCCTCGGCGACGTCCACAGTTAGCTGGCGTATGATTTCCGCCGCGAGTTTCTCCTCAGACGGTGCGTCCTTTGTTGGAGCGATAACAAGCGGGGGAACGATACGAGGAGAGCGGCCCATTCGGAGTTGGAAACCCGAGAAGCCGGTGGATGCGTTGAGGGAGTTCATGATATCGAAACGGACGCGAGGCAAGGCTCGAACCCAGCCTTTCTGGTTGCGACCGACGTGGTAGCGCAGGGACTGGTTTACCGTCTTGTTTGTACGTTCGCTGGACCCATCGGTTTGCGGGTGAAAAGCGGTTGACATTTTGAGTTTTACGCCCGTTAGTTTGTGGAGCGCCTTCCAGAAGGCAGACATGAATAACTTGTCTCGGTCCGAGACTATGTCGAGGGGCAAGCCGTTCTCGCAGTACCAGTTTTCAAAGAAGAGTAACACCAGTTCCGGCGCCGTGAGCTTGGTAGTTGTCGGTACCAGACGTATGTCCGATCCCAGGCGGCAGGTGAAATCCAAATCGGAGCGCATGTTCGGCCAGTAATAGGTATTGCGTAGCGTCTGGTAAGTCTTGTCGAAACCGAAGTGGCCGAGGTTATCGTGCGAGAGTTGGAAGAGCATTTCACGTAGGTTGCTCGTTCGCGAGACGACGAGCCGTTCGGCCACAAATCACAAACCATCGCGTTTAACTAGGCCTGGCATCCCCTTGGAAGCAGAGTCTAGTTTCTTACACCACGGGTCTTCCGCGTAGCCTTTGCGGATGGACTCGAGAATCGTCGCGTCGGCCGTCACTTTCAAGACAGACACGATAGGCAGGGAAGACTCGAAGGTAGGTTTCACCGATGTAGTCTCTGCCAAGCATTTAGTGGCGAAAAAGGGGGAGTTGTCGAAAAGCGGGATTATAGCGGCGATGGGAGGGGTTTCGTCTCCGTCACCGTCCTGGAGCCACGGTGCTGGGCCGGGTTCCGTTGTCAGGGATTCGTCGAAGTCTGTACGTGAGAGGGCGGCGGCGACGGTGTTGTCCGGGCCTTTAACATACACAATTTTGCAGTCATATTGTGCGAGGAATTCCATCCACCGGGCTTGACGGCGTGAGAGGTCTTTTTGCGTGTTGAAATTTTCCAAGGTGCAGTGGTCCGTGTACACAGTAAACTCGGAGCCGATAAGGTCGACGCGCCAACGGTGGAGGGCCCTCATTATCGCGAGCATTTCTTTTTCATGGACCAGATAATTTAATTCGGCATGTTTGAAGATCATTGAGTCGAACACGTCAGGCCGCGCAGTTTCCCAAGTGAGTCCGAAGGACAGGATCGCGCCGGAGCGTTTGTCGCTCGCGTCGCAGGTTACATAGATGTTATTATCGCCGGGATTTTCATGGTCGATAGTCGTGACACAGTCTGCGCTCAGTACTATCTTCTTGATACCATCAAAGGCTGTCTGATGCACGTCTGTCCATGGCGGGAAATTTTTGTCGCAGTCTTTGGTTGTCAGAGCCTCAAGGATTTGTGTGTGGTCCACGAGGTTGGGGAGCAGGAATGCAAGATAACGTACAACACCGAGAAAGGCACGCACATGTGTCGAAGATTTCGGTTGTGGCCAATGGGCAATTCTGTCGACTTTCTTTGGGTCGGCCTGGATGCCGCGGGCGGAAATCCGGTGGCCAAGAAAATCGACCTCATACTGGAAAAGTTTAGTCTTTTTAGGGTTGCAATACAGTGAAGCTTTTTGCAGTGCATCAAAAACCAATTTTATGTGTTTTTCGTGTTCGTCGACGTTCTCAGACCAAATAATGATATCGTCGAGGTATACGTGACAAAATTTTCCGATTAGATCGCGTAACGCCGCGGTAACTCGGCGCTGCTACACAGATGGCGCGTTGTGGAGGCCTTGCGGCATCACGAGCCATTCGTAAAGGCCCAAGGGTGTGCTCACAGCCAGTGTATTTAATTGAGTCCGGATGCATGTGGGTCTGGAAAAAGCTATCTGTGAAGTCGATGGTGCTCCAGACTTTCCCCTTCGCACAGTCGGCTAAGATATCGTCTATGCAACACAGTGGGAGAGAGTCGCGTTCGGTCACGGCGTTTATCGGTCGGAAGTCGTTAACCCAACGGGGCAATACAACTTTATCTGACTTCGGAATAAAGAAAGCTGGGGAGGCATGGAGGGACGGATTCGTCCGGCGTCCAAATGGGACTTAATTAGCGTTGCCCACGCTTCTCTATACTTGCGGGGACTTTGGTATGACCGTGTTTGGAATTGCATGTCCGCTTTGCCTTCTTTGAGTTTAATCTCACAGTATACATCTGAGGGCAGGTCGTCGACGTGAGGCATGGGTTCAAAGATTTTCTTATATTCAGCCTTGAGCTTATCCACACGTTTAGTGAGTTCGTCCCAGTGTGCGAGGACTTCCACTCGTTCGCGTAGCGCGGCAATGACGTCGACTGGTCTGACTTTCTCGAAGAGGTTGTTGTCTTCCATGAGGGCGCAACGGGAGTCGCAGACAGCGTTAAGCTCCTTCATCATGGTCTTGTGATCACGGTCAGTCTTCCAGAGCTTTTCCCGGAGTTTTACAACTGGTTTCGGCGCTGGTTTAAGTGGGGCAGGCTTCATGATATCACGAGTACAGTGTTTGTCAATTACAGCTCTCTCGTGGTGGTCTATTACAATGTGGTTATGATGTAGGAACGGCAGACCGAGTATGATATCGGCGCAAAGGCCGGGCGCAACAAGTGCGCGTACAGACTTGGAGGACCAAGATTGATCAAGAGTATGGGCGCGTAGGTCAACGTAATGCGTAAGCGAAGAAGGCGATAGCGAAGTAGGGTCGGACATGGCAAGTGAAACGTCTTCGGGGGTGTGCAGCGGGCGGCGATGGAGACCAAGCTTCGTGATGATCTTGTCGTTTATAAAGACTAAGTGACAGCCATCGTCAATGAGGCCCTCTACGCGGAGAGGGAGGGAATCGTTGGGGCCGTCGACAAGACATTCCCAAACGAGGTGGGGGATGGAATGAGAAGGAGGACTCACATCGTCGTGGGACAGCTCGTTGTCGAGGCTGCCGCTGGTGTCGCTGTCGCCCGTTGAAACACTGTGTATGTAACCGCGTATGAAATCTAATGCAATATAATGACCTTGAGAGATCACTAATAACACCAATAACACAACACAATCCACTCAATACAACGCGCAAGTTCGGGGTCCCAACCAAGTATTAGGTTGCTGCAATTTGGTACAATACGATCAAAGTAGTAAGACTTTGTGCTACGGTGGGACGGTGAACAGTTTTATACCGGTCTAGGTGCTTTATGGGTGGTCTAACGGCTTCGGAAAGCTTGGTATTATCACAAGGTTGGTGGAATGACTTCCTGGGAGATGGTAATTCGCTTTTATAATGCTGTCTGGTGTACTTCCGATGTTTACAAACTATAGCTAGAGTTGACTTTTACGTCTACAATGCCCGATAATTGCTGATCCTCAATATTCCGCTGTTCGCTGCAATAACCCTTATCAATTCTCGCTGCGTACGGTCTTTGGTCTATGTCTGGTTCAATGATTCTCAAGTAAACAACGAAATATCAAGCGGAAAAACAATTATTATTTCTCAGTGGTACTCCGAACGAATTCAAGTCTTTCCTAATATCGTGCAGGCTGTAGTAGCTACACTTGCGATAGGAGAGGGGTGAATCCACTGGCAAACTACTGCTATTCTACTGCTATTTATACAAATCCAAGATTCTATATATGGATGCTTACAAACAAACAAACAATAAAATGAGTCATGCCCTATGACCAGGGCTGTGGAGCTTTATATGATTTATGGTCACAAAAGCAGGCTGTAAAAGGTTATTTTCAAATATATTGGTATATTTCCTGCATAAACGATCGGTCGCGATCGAAAGACCCGACATATTCGTGATGCCATCAGCTTCCTTGCTTCCTGTCCTGGCCTAGACCCCGCCTAAGCTCGGTCATTGCCGCTTCATCTCTATTTCTGGTCGACGTGCAACACCCTCTGCCCGTCCCGTGCCTTTTTGGTTGTTCTGTATTTCACAGAGCGATCGAGCTCGATCGTAGAAGCCCTCAACCGCTGTCAAACGTGGGATCCCATCGATCACCCGCGGAACCGGTTATAGTTCCGGTCCGGTGAGTTATCAACATTTTTACGGCCACCGCCGGGATCTCCCGCCACTTGTACTATCGTCCGTCGAATGTAATCTAATCTTCAATAGTGATCCCCCAGTGTCGCATAGTCGTAGTCTAGACGGCTTTTATATATCCTGACTTTGAACAGCGCACAGAGTACTCCAATTCCGTTTGAGAATGGTAAAGTGACCCTTTAGCTATAGGTTCGTTGCTTCCCCAGACTCGAGCCCTTTGTGGTGGCTGTTATCTGGAACAAGCTACTGGCTTTAGCATGTGCTTATATCCTTAACTGGTTGCTCGGATCTCAACACCAGCCCTCTGAGACAGTGTAATATTAGTTTATAGCCAGTGACGGCGACTAAGTGATGTAAAATTGAAAGATTTCACGCGTGTTCACTTAGCGAGCTTATCACCGTGACGGGAGGCATGACGGCGGCGACAGCGGCCTTGGGCCCGGCGTTGGACGAGCTCTTGCCCTTGCGCGCTTTACGGGCGTCGGCAATGGTTTTCTCCGTGACGACGATGTGGCCGTCGGCGGACATCGGCTCGGGGCAGTCATCCCAGCGGTGGCCTGCGTACGGCTTGCGGCACCGTGTGCACCCCTTGTTGTCCTTCAGCAGCTGGCGCTCTGCCTTGGTGAGCTTGGGCGGGTGCGGGTTTGTCGACAAGGAGCCGTTGGAAGCGGGCTTCCCCGACTTCGGGTCGCGACGTTTGGGAGCATGGTTGTTGCCGTCGTTGTCGTGAGCTTTGCGTTTGTTTTCCTTGTTGGCCTCGGCAATGAGGCGGCGCTGCACGTCGAGATTGCGACGGCGTTCCTCGTCGAGGCGGTTCATGGCGCGGATGTATTGGTCGAGGGTGGACATTGGCTTTGCGATGAGGTCTTTAAGCTTTTCGTTGTGCATGCAGATGAAACGGAGGTCTTCCGACATACCCGCCTCGAGCTGGTGGTGGGTCTGCGTGTCGCTGATGGGCGCGGAGTCGGCGAGGAGGGAGGTGTTACTGATGAGCGCGGTCGCGAACTGGTCAAACGTCTGGTCGTCACCCTGGCGCATGTTCATGATGTCCGAACGCACGAGGGTCTCCCAGTCGTCATCAAGGACCTTTTCCTTGAACTCCGACATGAAGGCGGTGAAAGACAGGCCGATGAGGCGAGCGCGAGTAGCTGCGGGGCGGACCCAATTGGTGAAGTGAGGGTCCATGAAGCACCCGAGGATCGTCGCGACCTGCTTCTCCTCGGCGACGTCCTTCGCGTTGAAGTAGTTGGTACAGGCGAGGATCATGTCGTCGATCACAAGCGGGGTCAGCTCGCCCTTGTGTAACGTGGGGAGCTTCGACGCATGTTTCTCGACGTGGGCGTATTTGGAATCGGCGGGCATGCTGATTGACAGTTCGGAGTCCGTGGAAGAGTCGGAGGGTTGTGGAGCCCTGCGGGGGGGAGGGGCCGGCGAGGAAGGAGAGGAGCGGGGTGGGAAGGGCGGTGACGGAGTTGGAGAGGGTGGGGGCAGTGGGGACGGTGTAAGACTTGGTACCGGGGAGCTGGCTTGACGGGCCGCCGCGTGGGTGCGGGGACTTGTTGCAAGACGGACAGTCGAACGGGTGCGGGTGTGCGTAGGCGTCGATGGGAGCCGACGACTCAGGATGGGCGGGTTTGGGGTGGGCAAAAGTTTGGGGTTGTGGCTGTACGGGTGACGTGGCACCTGTGGGACGGTGGTGAGCTCAGTGAGCCCGTCGTCTACGGCGCTGAGCGTCGGGGTGGTTCGTTCGCCTCCCAAACGGGGTTGGCGAGGGCGATACCGGCTATGCGGGACCAAAACGGAGGCAGATCGCGATGATCTGCACGTCCGGCGGCCGCAATGATTGATGTTTCAAAAAAAGTGGAAACTCACCTTGCGTTCCAGATAGGGACCAGGTGAGAAACACTGAGAAGAGAACCAGATAGAAACAGGAACGGTGCGTGTAATTGGAAGCTAAGGTAGCCCCCGTCCATCCTCGACAAACGTCACGTGAGATTACCTTATCTAGCGAAGCGGACAAAAATAATTTCTATTGGAGCCATTAGGCCACGGAGCGTAAGTCCCTTCGACCAGATTGTAGAAATAGATGTAAAGAACCCATGAAATAATATTTGGCTCCATCCGGTCCTTATGGGTTCAGGAGTTATCGATTTGGGCTGCAGCGTCGGTTCAGATCATTAATTGATCGCGTGTGATGGGAATTCAGGTGCCTTGCTTAAAGCTGTAACTCCTCAGCAGAAAAGCACAGAGGAGACTCATATTTAATTCAGTGGATACCTTGTATGTATTCTCGTAATCTGGTCGAAGGGATTTGTTCTAATATCCCTGGTTATTTCAGAAGGGAATCTTTTTCTCTGTTCCGCCGGATAAGGAAATAACACGTGACGTTTGTCGAGGATGGACGGGGGCTACCTTAGCAAGATATACAGAATCGTGGTAAGAGGTAAGTCACGTGTAGGCAGATCTGTCAGTAAGTCCGTGTAGCGGGTTTACAGACCAAGTGAATCACAATATGGCCGAAGAAATGGCTGGACACCGTCTGCAGAGTCCTCGATGTGGAGAATGGGACTTCCTCCCACCATTTCTTCGCTCTGACGGACTTGTGTGGACGATTCACCGAGTGCTCGGCACATCGGCGAGCGCGCCAGGATCGATCTGGTGACACAGAAGATACTGTCTGCGGCGCGGAGGACGATAGGGGTCTCGTTTGAAAACTACAGGCCATTGACTAGGACCGATATATTTCATTCAGCGGATTTGCATTGGCCAACGAACGCGAGTAAACCAACGGTACGCGAGTACACCTTTCCCGCTCTAGTTCAATGGGATCCAGACAAATGGCCGCCGTTGCGGTTGAGAGCAAAATGGAACGAAGATGGAACCGGCCTCGCAGATTCGGCGGGGTTCGCGTGGTTGGATGTGGGACCGTGAGCCCGCAGTCTTCGGCGCCGTTGGGCGCTCGCGCGCTGCCCGTCGTAGGACGCGGGTGCAGGCGTGTGGGGCGGGTGCAGATGTGTGTGCGCGTGCGAGCGCCCGACGCGAGACCGATTCGGTTGACCAAGATGCCCAACCTGATAGTGGATGACATCCTCCTTCCAAATCCGGGACTTTTACGCCTTGCCACCCTCGCCGACATCGCCATCGGGAATCTTCTGTTTGCGATCTCGCTGGCCTGGTCCCCGCACCACGGTGCATTCGAGGACGAGTACTAGTAGATTATTTACCCGGATCTCCTCCCTCTTCGGCTAAGAAGCTGAACACAGGTAGCCGACTCGAGCTCTCACCCTTGATACTTCTGCAAATATGACACCGACAGTATCCTCGGCTGCAATTAAATTAACCCCCCGAGTGTATATGGAAGCCCGGGATGCGGTGGTTCCCTCGATACGCATCGGATGAGGTTCGGGCGTCGGTGATACGATGGGAGGTTATTTAGAGCTATTTAGAGGGGCGTGCAGGTACGAGGTTTATTCCGAGCGGCGTGCGGCGATGCGAGGGTGGTTTATTTCGGTTATTATCCAGCGAGATTCAGCCTTGGGTGTCAGCGGTGATATACTTCCCGCTCTATGTTGTTCTCAGTCTCACTCTCCGAGGCGGTGTACGAGGTTGAGGTGTTTCGAGCGGGATTTAGCCCTAAAGTCAGCGGTCGAGCCTCCATTGTCGTGTGACAGATCTTTCAAGGGCCGTGAACATGTTCAAGCACACGGCAGCAGCATGCTCTACTTCCTTAAACCGCAGCAGTCGTCTGACCTCGGTCGAGGTTCAATTCATATCTCAGTTGGGATTTTCATGTCTTGCGTCCTAGTACTACAGTAGATTCGACAGCGAGCGAGCCCTTGCATTACTGCCTGGTACCGCTGTTCGCCGCGTCACCCACCCGTGAAGCTGCACACAAGCACCCAGCTAGGCCGGCACACCCAATTAATTCCCACTCGAACTTCCGTCTCATCCCACATCCGCGCGCCGATAGTTATACGCCGTGTGGCGTCGGCCTGTAGGGCCCACAAAGCAATCAATGAATCACCTAGTCAACTAGTAGTAGTCAATCAGATCGAATGAAGACTCCGCGTGTCAACGTTTCAACCCCGGGCATTCCTTTGATTATTTACCTCGGCATAGCCTATAGGTTCCAAGAATGCCTGCACTTTCAGACGTATCGCTGTGATATCATAATAACGCAGGAATATAGGCGGCGCCCCGGGTGTATGTATGTGCTCAAATTCCATCTACACATTAAACAGTAAATCCCACCAATCCCGCACTCCCGCCTGCGCGATGCTGGGCAGGGAATGTTTGGTAGCTCGTCCCGGTCCATGGTTTGACTTTGGGGCTGGAGGCGCAATTGGACGGCCGGTGCCGCGGCAGTGCCACTACAGGACTCAGGAGGGGGTGTGCAGGATTCAGAATTCAAAGTGTGCTTGTGCATGTGGTCTTTCTGGGTGTCGACGTCGACGCCCGCGCTCGGTGCACTCAGCACTGTGATGCAATGTGCCGAAACCGCACTCGCGTCCGCACCATATGCCTTACTATACACCTCCCGCCCGCGGCAGCCCATCGCAGATCGACATTATTTACATTATATCCCTTCGCTTCCCTGTCGTATATAGATATCGCCACACAGTGCATCTAGGATGCCTCGCAACCACCGCACATCCGATATCGTGCTCATCCCAGCATCCAGATCTCCAGCTGTCACTGATAAAATCTCAATCTAAATCACCGACCGAGGTGTACGAGATCCCGACTGTGTAAATATATGCTATGCATGTACCATTGGTATCCGAAGCTGAGTTGCGCTTAGTGTGGGCAGGAGCGCCGTAAGTTCCCTGACATCCTGACTACGAATTATTGGCGGGTCAGGATCGCCGACGAAGATATTTGACATGCATGCGATCAAGGAATGTTTCAAGAGAACAATCAGGTGTATCAAACATCCCAAGCTAAGAGGAAGATCACCTCAGGCGCCTAGCCATTCTACCAAGACCGCATGCGACGTATACGACGACCATGGATCCAATTGTCGAGCCAGCGAAGCAAAGTGCAAAACAAATCTCATCGCTGAGCGTATGGGTTTCGTATTTATAGAACAAGATTGCTGCTCGGGCAGCTTCTGCGAAGCGAATTCGAAAGTGACTTAAGCAATTCAAATGCGGACCTTCCGCTACCGAGTCTGTAAAAGCACTGAAACTCGCCTGAATGTGTGCGCCAGTCATCGGAGATATTCAAGTAGTGACTATGACTGATTGCAGCATGTTGGTTGGCATCGAAGGTGCGAAGGGTGCCGACAAAAAGAGGAGTTCTGTTGCACAAAATGACTTGGGCCCGAATCGAACGGGCAGCTTCTGCCGAAAAGCACATCGGGGAGAAGTGGCGAAGCATCCGCCACCGAGTAGGTAGAAGGCTTGAAAGTGTCTTTAATAAATGCTAGAAATAATGACTCAGAACGCAGAGATCAAGTGGATACTTGGCGTGAAGTGTTGATTAAACTGCGGATGGTTGGTAGAGCCAGCGAGATGATCCGGCAGCGAAGCAGACGGCGCGGCTCGAGCGCCTTCCCCACAACGTGAAATCGCAGGGCAGTGTCACTGGTCAGACATTTTTGGAAATACGCCGAGTAGAGGAGCCTTACAAGATTGAAGTGCCAAAGAGAGCTTGAAGACCGGGAAAGAGGAAATAGCAAGGAAAAAGAGCTATAAACTCAACAAAGGCTCGGGCCCGAATTGAACGGGCGTTCTCCGCATAAGATGTGGTGCGCGTCGTTTAAGCTGCAGCGGACGCAAAACCCTTTGCCACCGAGTCGTGTATAGCCTATCCCTAGTCAAGCAATGGCTTGGACTTTTGAGCACTTGAAGGAACGCATGGAGAGTTCAAGGAAGGATTATTCCATCGAGGCGAACCCGACGTACGTTGGCGAGTGTATGAGCAATGCTTCTGCAGTGGAATCCGCCAGATGGGTGGTTCCCCCGGGGCGGGAAGGAGAAGGGAGCGTACAGACCGAAGGAGTGTAAAACGAGTGTGTTCCAGAGGGGCCCAAGACTCGAACCCGAATCGAATGGGCGACTTCTGCTGAAGATGCGGTATTGAAGTTACATGGGATGCAGATGCGGGCCATCTGCCACCGAGTCGGTCGCAGGTTTGAAGGTGCCCTGATTATATTAAATCTGAGAAATATTAGTTCGTAATGCAGCGATGAAGCGACACTTGGCTTGAAGTGTTGAATTAAATTGCACAAGTTCGTGTCTTGATCATCTCGAGCTATAACATTGGCAGAGTCAGCGAGACAAAACTGGGAGCGAGGCAGACACCACAGCTCGAGCGCCTTCCCCACAAACCGAAGCAGAGTCTCCTAGAGCCAGACGTTTCAGGGAATCCGACGAGTGGAGCCCCAATATGGAAGAAAGTTGGGCTGCAGATGACAGCTGGCAGACGGCGAAAGAGCAGACGGAAATAAAAAAAGTGCTGATCTACCATTCCAAGACTCGGGCCCGAGTTGAGCGGGCGCCTTCCACATAACACAGTATTCCGTTACCAATTCGCAGCGGACGCGAAATCCTTCACCACCGAGTCGTCAATACCACCGGCAGGCTGGGCCGGTAGTCGGAGATTTTGGAAGGCTCGAGGCTTGGAGAGGCTTGAAGCTTGAGAACATGACGGCGGGAGCAGAAAGAGATCGGCACGATCGGTCGGCATCTCCCGGCACGTGGTCGCCTTGCATACGTCATTCATTCCTCCTGCTTCCTCCTGCCTTCGTGATTCTCAAGTTCCTCTGACTGCATCTCCCTTGAAAGTGCTTTGAGAATGGCCACCCCAGCATGGCACTGCGTCCTCAAATTCATCATCACCGGTGCGCCTCCCACTTGCCTCCCACTTCACTCTTCCCTGAAACTGAAACGGATTGGATTGGATCGCAGGCGACGCAGCGGAGGGCAGGTCCTCGCTGCTGGTGCGCCTCACCGACCAGCGGTTCCTCGCGAATCCGGGTCCGACTAGGCATCTCCTTCTCCTCACATGCACTTAGACAGAGAGGCTGCTTGGTTTACAATCCAGCTGGACGTCGAGTTCGGCTCGAAGCTCATCGCGCTGCCGGACGAGGAGGGCACGGTCGTGAAGCTGCAGTGCTGGGATACTGTGGGCACGGAATCCTTCCGCTCTATTACGCGCTTGTACTACCGCGGCGCCGCCGGTACGTCCCTCCCTTCCTTCCTTCTTCCCTCCCTCCCTCTCCCCATCCCTTCCCCGTCTCTCTCAAGTTCGCTCGCACGGCTCACGATCTGCGCAGGCTGCGTCCTCGTCTACGATGTCACCTCGCGCCGCTCGTTTGAGAACATGCGCAACTGGCTCGCTGACGCCCGCGCACATGCGGACGCGCATGTCCACTGTACTTGTGGGGAATACGGTCGATTTGTATAAGGGGGATGGTGAGTTCCTCGTTTCACATCTGTTTCTCTGCATGGTGTCTGGGGTGGTGTGCGGGGAAGTATGTTGGGTGTGTGTAATGATGTGAGTGGCGACGGCGAGTGGCACGTGTATAAGGCGCGTGGGGTGTGCTCGTGCTCCCGCGCGCACTGGGGGTCCTTACGCAGCGAGCGCCGCCCTGCGCGCGCGGTTGGAGCTGCACGAGTGGTATACGCACGCGTTGCGGATAGAGGGTCGCAGGGCGTGCTACCCCGCGTCGTGGTCCTCGCGCTCGATGTGCGAGCGCGTCGTCGTGCGTATCCCGTGATCCTGGAGAGATCATTGACCACTGCGTCGAATGCCGACGTCGGTGGTGTGCACGCCGTGGTCGAGTCGTCTCTAAGGGCTCGCGGCAGGGCGCGTCGTGTGCTGCGTGTGTTGCGCTTGAGACTTCCGAGCGAGCGCGACCCCCATGCTGGACAGTGGGCGTCGGCGTTACTCGAGTGCAGCGCCGTCGCAAGCGCCCAGATAGTCTGCGCGCTACGAACGGAAGGAATCGGCATGTTAGCGCGGTGGCGAGTGGCGAGCGGTGGCGCATGCCGCAGGCTATTCCTGCGTTCCCGTGCGCATACCAGCGATTCGCGCGTCGGAGCTACTCGAGCGCACCCACACCTCCTTCGGAAGCGGCCGGGATGTCTGCTTCGTCGTGCTTGTGGTCTATACGGCAGTGTTTCGGCCCTGGCGAGCGCCGCGGACAATTTCTTGGGCGATGCGACAGTAGTGTCTCCTGGTACGATGAAGGTTGCGGATGCGCAGCACGGCCTCGAGTTCCTTCCCTCCCTTGCGCCGGTGCAACTCCCGGTCTCTTACGCGTGGCCCAGTGCTCGCCGCTCGAGAGTATTCACTCCCTTCTCCCCGCGCGATTACTCCTTGCGCGCGGTCCCTCTGTGTATGATTATTTTCAGGTTAATGTATACTATATACTATTGTGCAAATCAATTCGCGGCGCACTGGTCTCTATTTAAACAAGGTCCATACATGCCCCAGGCGTCTCCTGCAAGAGTGTCTATTATTACGAAGCGCAGGTGCGGCCAGCTACCAATCGCCATCGAGCCGTTGTTGACTTGAGGACGCTCCATTCAGCGGTGAGCGTAGTTGAAGCTGATAGCCATGCCTCTGGCTTTGATTGAGAAATCGAGTACGAATTTGAGTTCCCAGGAGGTACTGCTCCCAGTCGCATCCCGCGAAGATCGTCGCTGTGGTGCATTGTTGAGGCAGACACGAGAAGCTCATCCACTGTGGCGCTACCAAGCAGGAATAATATATTTGGTATGCGATGTAGGAGGAATATGCCCGGGCCACTGATAAAAGGGAGATCGAGGCAGAGTATAACAGTCACAGGGCAGAATGAGCAATACGTACTGTGAATCAGGGGCTCATGTGCTCGGCGGCGACGCAGATGTTGGATAGGACCTGTGGAAGACAGAAGTGCCTTGACAGACCGTGTCTTCACAGCGCCCACTCTTGAATATGTCTTTCTTGCAAAGTGGGGGTTTTGGGGGACCGAAGTTGGAGCAGCGGAGGCATGGGTGCGATCTGGGTGGATGAAATCCCCAGGGGTGGGGCGTGTGGACATTCAGCACACCGGCGAGCGGGGCGCACTCACCGACGGAACAACGAAGATGGCTGGCTGGAAGGCAGCTTAGATTCGCATGCTGGACTCGCGGCAATGATACCAGGTGGAGGAAGGGTGCAGCGCAGATATGTCAGCATTCGTGAGCGTTGCCACGCGCGCGCGGTGGATAATGGCGTGGAAAGAACGTAGTCACGAGGATGCTGTGGATGGGAGGATGATTCTGGCAAGTATCCTAGAGATGACCCGTTGGGAGACGAGAGCAGGAGTCGGCGGAGACGGTCGTGGCAGAGGTAAGGAATAGTGCGAGATTCCGAGCGAGAGCGGACTCGGGTGGTATGGATGCGCGCGGTGTGCTCATCAGAGAGCCAACACACCGACGGCTCCACGAATGAAGGGCCGCGGGACGCGTTGGCTGTTATAAGAGCCACAAGAGCGGGTGACATTGGATGAACGACGAGCTCACAATTAGAGGGATGAGGCCGTTTTAGATGTACGGTGCCACAAGCAGCGAGTAGGAATGGGGTAGGAGGAGATAAATGGTGGGAATGGGAAACATGGAACATACCTCGACTGTGAAAGCCGTGGTATGATGTCGCGGAGTGCGGATTGGGTGTTGCGTGAATCGTGCATGCGAGGAATGGATTGCGCGGGATATTGATGGCAGAGGGAGGCGGTGGAACGGGAGGGTGAATCTGGGCAGATAATGACGGGGCAGAGGGTAATGCGATGAGTGGTCGAGGACCGTGGCACCCACCGTTGAATCGAGTCCTAGTGCACTCGAGAATTATATTGAAGGCAGGTCTCGGCGTTTCTCCGGCACATGGGTCATGGGTGAGGTCAAGTGACACCGATCTTCCAGAGTCCTGGGCGTGATGGACCAAAAGCGAAGCATAAAAGGCTTCAGACAGACACGCGTCATTTTATAAAGAGAGAAATGCGGGAACTTTGATCTTTACTGAATATACAGAAGTTTGTGTATGCAGAATAGGTTCCCAATATAATGAATCTGTTCACAGAATAAATAAGGTTGCCCATAACCCCAGAGGACCGGTCTCGGTGGAATCTCGGGTTCAAGTGATCGTCGGAGTTTAAAAAGCTTCAGACGGACGGACACACGTAATTTTAAAAAGAGGGTGATGATATTACAAGGTCTTTTCAACAGAACTCTCACGCCCCGAGCTTGCGGCTCTTCTCACAGTGGGAAGCGGGGGCATTGATGGGATCCTCGATCCTCACCTCCAATGTCGCCTGCCTTGCTACTCCCCGTCTTGCTCCTCTCCATCTTATCCCTCCTTTGTGTTCCTGTGGATGCAGTCCCCGAGAACCTCACGATTGATGACACGAACACAAACTACTTCACATGGGTCGAGGGCCCAATTCAATTCCCTGCCCCAAATCCAGTGTGGGCTGCGGCATCCAGCTCCAATCCTTGCGGATACTGCTCAGCTCGCCCCGACTTGGGCAACGCGACGGCCGTACACGACCAAACCTGGCATGACGGTCGCGTAGGGGCCACCGCATCCCTTACCTTCCGAGGTGCGTTCCCCGTACACCTGCCCGCGCTACGAGTTGAGGCTGTATGTCCTACGCAGGTTCCGATGTCTTTATATACGGAATCGACCTATTCAACTCGGCAAATATATCCTTCACAATGGACGGCGTGGCGAGCTCCCACCAGTACCTGGGGACGTCGGAATACGTATTTAATGCGTTGTTCTTTGCGGCGAGGAATCTGGCCCTGGGCGTCAATCACACCGTATCTTGGGTCCTGACTGAGACTAGCACGAATGGATCGTCGGCGTTATTCGACTACGCAGTCATCACGGTCGACGCAAGCGCGGGGTCGAGTTCATCGTGAGTTTCCATTCTGATGAGCATTTTCGGGGCGTTAACGGATTCTGCAATAAGGAGCGCTTCAAGGTAGCACCCACATCCTACTGTCTGGAATCCAGCCTTACCCAACGCTCGTCGCAGCCCCACGCCTACCACAGGTTCCCCCAATTCATCGGCTCCGAGGTGAGTCCCATTTCTGCACTGCGTCCGTGATCTCCTCTCTTACCCACCCTCATAGAGCTGCGTACGTCTCCCGAGTATCGGAAGCGTTAGCACAGCTAATGTGCGCCGTTTCAGCCGCAACCATTCTAAAGTCGGGCCAATCGTCGGCGGGGTCCTTGGGGGTCTTGCGCTTGTGTGTTTAGCTGCATTTTTTCTACTCTCCTGGCGCCGGAAGAGATCCATACGGAGCGCTGCGGAGGGTACTACTCCGGCTCCCCGGGCCATGGGCGTGGTCGAGCCCTTCACATCCGTGGCAAGCGAGTCGGCTGATCAGCAGGGATCTAAAACGTGTCAGTCCCTCAATTCGACTCTCGATGCCCAGGAGTCAACCTGACATGAATTCTCCTAGTTAATGTCGCGTGGAACACTCCGGCGCCTCTGTCTACCGGATCACGGCCGACTCAAACTACAAATTCAATTCCAACGCAGACAGTTCAGACCGCGGAATCAGCGCCGGTGCAGCCAGGAAGCATCCTCGCAGCCAGAGACAGCGATCGGTTTACCTTGCCCCCCCCCTATAATCAATCCTAGTACACCCTCCTAGCAGATTCTGTCAGTATATCCGAGTAAAACGCTAACCCAAATGTTACAATGATTCTTGACCGAGGGGGGGCGATATCGATATTCATGATCGCAACCTTGGTGATCTAGCGCTGAGCTCCTGCGGTGGCCGGCTTCTGCCAAACTGCTGTCTTGACGATGTTGCAGTTTACTTGTAGCTCTCCAAGAACTGATGAAGATTTACAAATTAGGCCGTGAATAATATCGGGCGTCAGCCCGTCGAAATTCAGTTGAATCGCACCACGTATCGTCTGACCATGGTTTCAATAGGCACTCAAACAGCAGACCATAATCCCTGAATATCGAGCGTCGAATTTGAAATTATGCACATGGCGCGCGCACCTTGGTGGTGGTCAGATCGAGACGTAGGCTCGTTACCAGCCTGCCTACGAGTGGCCAAAAAAGGAGGCAAGCTCTTTGTCGTAGGCAGACTGGTACAACTCAGGCCAAACAATCCGCGAGGAGTTTGAATATTTTGATGGCTTCCGTTTTGGCTTCAAGTTTGCTGTCTAAAATAGTGGAAAAAATGGAGGATGGATGAAACTCTAATCTGGGAACATATGACTGTTCAGAATCTCGCTTGAGACTCCCCAAACCGTAGGAATTGTAAGTGTGTTTAAAACCGGAATGATGACGTAGCCAATTGAACATTAATTTGATGGCCGCGATCGGCCACACTCAAAATTCAAACTCCTCGCGCGCCTGAATTGGAAATCCCGAGTTGTACCAGTCTGCCTACGGCAACGTGCTCGCCACATTGTTGCGGATCGTAGGCAGATTGGTTACGAGGCTAATCGAGGACGACTGGGGCCCGAATCAAACGGGTGCATGAGCGAAAGGAGTCAAATACTTATGAGTTCGCAGTGCCACGAACTGCCAAAACTGAAGCCAATAAGAATGCTGGTAAATGTGAACCTCCCATGTGATGAATAGTATACTCACACCGCTCCGTAGTCTGGACCGGGGCTGCACCCAAGGGCCCTCCAAAAAAGGATCCGAAGCCGTCCGAGTCGGGCAAACAAAAGAGGAAGCGTACTGAGTCGAGCGCGACGGAGGATTCGAAATCAAAAGCGCGGCGGAAGGACGGGAGAGGTACGTACTAGTCTCACTGCATTCGAGTTGTATTGAAGCCTTCCAGAACCTCCCGAGGAAGAGGACCCAATGCCGCCCAACACTCGACTCAAGAAACGTGCCGGAGGTAAAGTTTGGATTCATATCCCAGTGGTATGTTGACCTGTGGCTTTCATACAGTGGAGGTTATCGCCTCAGATGACGAAGGGCCTGCCCCGAAGTCTCACAAGAAGGACTCAGTTAAATCCGCGGTCGCAGCGGAAGAATTACTCGACGGCGACGATGCTGGCTCTGAGCCCGAGAACCATCAAGGGGGCATAGATTATGACCGGGAGGAGGATGCGGAAGGTGCTGACGACGACGACCTTGAAAACCTGGAGGCCACCGGCGATTCAGACGCAGCGCTGGCAATGGAGGTAAGTGTGACATTTCTGACATTGTGACATTCCTGATTCGAATCAGACACCGATATGGACAACTCAAGACGATGAGGATTTCCCAGCGACTGTCACCTTCGAACACCTTCGGACAAGCCGTTCTTCAAGCCGCACATCCATGAGCTCTGGCCATATGGGTGTCCCCTCATTGGGGTTCATGGCATTTGACTGACGTGGGACCGACACTTGCCATGGTGTTTGCCTTGCATTTGCCATGGCGTTGCACAAACGATCAATTTCCCTTTGTCCATCAGGAACGGCCGGACCGGTGATTAGCCCACAAGGTTAAGCCAAACATTAGCCTCTTTGCGTCGTTTACCGATCGATCAGCTGGGCATTTATCTGCGATGTGGCTGTGCAGTTATCTGCCATCCACCCATTGCTCTCGATACAAACCTCCCAAAATCATCGGAATATTTGAGCACAAGGATAGAAGAATATGGATTGATTCTGCCTGCTCAGCTTTGTGAATCGTGACATGCGAAGGCTGATAAAGCCCAATGACAGATAACTATGTGACATGGCAGATAACTCGTCACGATCAGGTGGCTGATGCGACCTGCCATTAAGACTATCGGCCCTCTTCGTTGCTTGAGAACACGACTTTGACGCGTCCGGGCCTCAAATTGATCCATAAAAATATTCATGTTGTCGGGTGGACCGGAGACATCTGATTCCGTCGCAAAAGTGAGTTGCCGTGCTGACTGCTATCAGATGCGGGACATTTTTTCATTTAGCCGTGATTTAATGCCAGGGGCTCATTTCAGTAGCTTTCTGAGTTCTTGCGAAGCTCAGATTGAAGCCAACTAGTTTTAGATCTCCGTCGAGTGGTTTTACCACTACAATAAGCGGACAGAAAATTGATCCTCACCAGTCACGGATTTCCACTCAGTCCATTTCTCCACTCTTGCAGGAACGGTCCATGACCCGGGAAATTCTGAATGTCAACCGGACCAATGCAGACTACTTTAAACCAGGGATACGACGGCGACAGATACCGAAAGCAACATAGTTGCCACCAACATTCGTGTTTCAAAAAACAATCATTTTTGAACTGTATAATGGTTTGCAGTGTTTAATTCATAACTTGGAGAATGTACAGGTGTTGAAAGGGATTAAACACTCATTTCACTTACAAATAGTTGCCTTGTATTGCCCACAGCCTGCCCAAATGGTATCTGGAGCTGTCCGGAGCTTTCCGGACTCTTTCTTTTTCGATTTCTTTTTCCGCTTCTTTCTCGTGAAATACCCAGTGGAATGGTCGGAAAACCCTTCCATCAGTGCCATCCGGTGGCTGATTTGCAGTGCGCTGACATATGGCTCCACCCGCCCAAAATCCCCGCAGATGGTGTTTGGAGCCACTGGGAGCTATTTTTGGCGGGTAGAGTCACTCGCTTGCGCACTACAAATCAGCCACTGAGTGGCGCTGATGGCTGCAGCGTAAACTCTCCATTGAAAGATCCAAACTCAAACAATAAATTACATCTTCCGCTGTCTCGCTGAGCTGCCATACCTCGACGCAGAAACGGTCGGAGAAAGGAGTCTGAGCAGTACCAGTGTATTTTCAAGGAAGACAAGTACAAATGCAGCCGCAGCCAAAATAAAATCACACTAATACTAGTGTGTTTCGCTGACAACCCCAACGTGCACCGCAGTACACCTCGCGCGCACTCTCCGCACTCGTCAGACTCCAAACCAATCATTTCCCACTGATTTCCCACGCACTTCGGAAGTGACATCGGCCGAAGACAACCGATCTTTGTGCAACGCCTGTGCAACGCCATGGCAAGTGTCAATCATATGTCGTGAACCCACGGCCATGGCACTTGCCCGTAGTGTGATTATGTGCCGTGAGGCGTCGGCCCGCAGGGTCCACAAAGCAGTTAATGAATCACCTAGTCAACTACTAGACTAGTAGTCAATCAGGTCGAATGAAGACTCCGTGTGTCAACGTTTCAACCCCGGGCAGCGGGGGCGTATATATTTCGTTCCTTTTATTAATAACGCAGAAATATAAGCAGGCTGCGCCCCGGGCATGTCCTGAAATTCCATCCACACATCATGTAAATATCAACCCGCTGATGCTGGGCAGGAAATGTAAGATATGGGACATACCTCGTCCCGCCCGAGGTTGGACACAAGTTTGGGGTTCAAGTTGCCATTGCAATTGGCGGCGCAATGCTCAGCGCTCCGAGTCGGGAGGGGAGGGGAGTGTACGGATTCAGACTTATGTGTTTGGTGGGACTCCTGAACAAAGGCTCCCATGAGCATGTGCTCTTCCTGGGCGTCGACGTCGACGCCCGCGCTCGCTGCACTCAGCACTGTAATGCAATATGCCGGAACCGCACCCGGAACCGCACCCACACCCACACCCACACCCACACCCGCGCCCACACCCGCACCATATGCCTTCCTATACACCTCCCGCCCGCGGTAGCCCATCGCAGATCGACCTTATTTACATTATACTAGCAGTGACCCGTGCTACGCTACGGGAACAAGTCTTTGAGATAAATTTATAAGTTCTCCAGTTTGCAGTTCAGTTTAAATCTCAAGTTTCCGAAATCTACAAAGATACATCACAATTTCTCAACTGTAAGCTGCTGCGGCCACTCGTCGCCAATCTTTGATTGGCTCCTCGTGGCCCCACGTTAAGTATGCAAAGATCATTCAATTCGACCTCAATGCAATGGTCCATTCAGCAGTGGCATGCTCACCTGAGGAGTTCCTTGAGGTCCTCCAGTATCCAAACCATCTCTGTGTGTGTTTGTCCATGAAATTTGGTGCAGACAGAGCTCAATGTCAGCGGGCGTAAGCGTAAGCACTCACCTGTGGCGAGTTACGTGGTGTGCACACGGACCGCAGGCCCGGGGTTGCCCCGGCACGAACTCCTCCCTCAGTCCATCGCGATGATGATGGGGACTTGAGACTCGGGTTGTATCCCAACAGGAAATTATTGAGGGTAAAAAGAGTGATCAGGGAAGGAAGACGAAGAGAAATGAGGTGTGCAACTCCGAGTCCGAGGCCGCAACCACTTCGTGGCGACATGCTCGTGCTGTTCCGTCTGTGCGTCTTTGGGTACAATTATTTTTATCCAAAGCCAAAGAAATTGAGCTCGCATACTCAATCTGAGCTCCTGTCAATAGTGTTTTTCTCGAAGAGCATTCAAGCCACAGGTAACTCTTGACATATCAAGTCAGAGAGCCAGAAAGTCCGCTTAAACTGAGAGATTAGACATTTTAAAGCTCGCCGGAGCTCATGTACGCGTTAAAAGAGACAAAAACGCGTCAATGGTCGAAAGAGGTGTGAAGACGCGAGAGAGATCAGTGTGGGAAGGTTTACAGGCAGCAAGCAATCAAAATGTGTTACGTTTGATGGCATCAAAGAGGACGCGTTCTCTTTTGTAATATGGATAGATCTCTTCCCTACAGGATATATATATATCGCCTCACAGTGCATGTTGGATGCCTAATCAACCACCGCGCGTCCGATATCGTGTCGGCATCCACAGCTCCAGCTGTCACTGATAAAATCTCAATCTAAATCACCGACCGACCGACCGAGGTGTACGCGATCCTTCTCCTTCCGTTCAAAATCCTACGCTCCCCCTCCCAGGTCCCGTATCATCCTCTCCCCATCTCCGCTCTTCCATTCATCGTCTTTCATTCCTCTCACAGCTACTCATATTTTCACATCTCCTCATACTTTCATACTCAAAATCCGCTCTGGGGCGCGCCGATCGATCGATCGCTATAGCGTCGGAGATGGGAACGTAGTATCTGGATCTCCGGGCATCCCTTGTTGGCGTCGCGCGGCAGTCGTCCCGGGGGAACAGCCGATTCAACTTTGACCGAGGTGTGTGCCTTCTGCGTCGGATTATAAAATTCTCACTCTGTCAATGATTTTACACAATCTTTCGCTGAGACGTTCCGCTGGCCTCTCTTCGAAAGTCGGGAGCACAGTGCTGTACATCCTCTTCGCCGCCGATGTACGTAGTGCGTTGCATGATGAATATGCTGTACCGAATCCTCACTCAGAATCTACCTAGGCATAACTGGGCTTCCAGACCGCTACTGCAACAAGGCATGTCGATTTGAAAATTATAGCTCGGTTAGATGATCCCAGTTCGTCTGCAGGATGATGCGACCGACTGGACGCGTGGACGTGAGTGCCCTACGATGCGTGTTTGATTTCACTTTCTGACTCTTGACCTCGATATCGACCTGGCAAGACCTATTCGCACACCTGACTGCGCTTCGATTATCCGCTCCCCGCGCCGACACGGTACATTCTCTGCTGTCCGAGGCTGATGTCCACCCACGCGTCGAATTATCAAATCCGCACTCTGTCACTGATTTTCCACAGTTTTTCTCCGAGACGTTCCGCTAGGCTCTATCCGACAATCTGGAGCACGGTATTGTACATGCTCTTTGCCGCCGAGCTACGTAGTACGCTGCGTGATGAATAGATTGTGCCGAATCTTCACTCGGACTCTACGTAGGGATAACTGCGCTTCCAGACCGCTACAACAAGGTATGTCGATTGCAAATTATAGCTCAGTTGGATAATCCCAGTTCGTCTGCAGGATGATGCGACCGACTGGACGCGTGAACGTGAGTACCCTACGATGCGTGTTTGATTTCACTTTCTGACTCTCCAATGCTGGAATCTGGCTTAGATTGGCCTCGGTCGCGCGTCAATGACGCGTTTGCCCATCGACCGCGTCAGGGTACGCAGATTTCAGATAAGTCTGTTCAAAGAATTAACATTGAGCTTGTCTGCAGGCGGAGATGGCCGACTGGACGCGCACAAGAAAGCCGGCAGGAATCCCCCTCGTTTCCTTCACTACCTTCGCGCCTCATTTGCTGCTGTCCGGAGTGAACTCAAACTATCTGCCTCAATCCGTCCCAATTGATTTCGCAGACGATTTGCCACAAGTCACGCCCCCAGTTTAAAATTGCGCAGATGATATTTCTCGTTCTTAACCCAACCCTCGCCTATATACAAATGATGCACTGAAATTGTTCTGCTATCGCGCGCAAATCATGCCTCAAGCAACGACCCATTTTTAACTCTACCAAACTTCCTCCAACTTGATGTCCTTTAGGTGTCCTCTTCCCCCGAGTAACACATTTTGACTGAGCTCATCTATCTGTGGAACGACCGACATGCCTTGTAACAACAGGACACATTGTCCGCGGACCATGCGCCTCCGATTTGACATTTCCTCTGAGCATGAGGGCACCTTGAGTAAACGAGCTCAATTCTATTCGAGCAGTGGAGAAACCCTTCAAGACCAGCGCGACCTCGAGGATTAACAAAAAGATGGGGTTGAGGTTAGTTATGACGCGGGCCCGCATCGAACGGGCAGCCTCTGCGAAGCGAATTCGAAAGTGACTAAAGCAATGCAGATGTGGACCTTCCGCCACCGAGTCTGTAAAAGAACTGAAACTCCCCTGAATATGTGCGCCAGGCATCGCAGATATTCAACTAGTGATTGTGACTGATTGCAGCATGTTGTTTGGCATCGAAGGTGCGAAGGGTGCCGACAAAAAGCGGACTTCCGTCGCACCAAATGACGCGGGCCCGAATCGAACGGGCAGCTTCTGCTGAAAAGCACATTGGGGAGAAGTGAGGCAGATGCGTACCATCCGCCACCGACTCGGTAAAGACTTGAAAGAGTCCTGGATAAATGCTAGAAATATCCATTCGGAATCCAGCGATGGAGATACTTGATTAAAGCCAATGGCAGTACCGAAGGCGCGAACGCAAATATTGCCGTTTTGGGCAAATTCTGATCTCCGCGACCGAGTCCCTCATATCTCCACGAGTTTTGCATGGAGTGAGCTGAAGTATAGCCAGATAATTCCGACTAATTCATGAGCAATTAGTGATAGAAAGAAATATGGAAATTTACATATTATTTCCACAACTACTATTGTGGACCCCGTACTTGGCCACCCCCCCTAGTTGGCCATTTGGTGGCTAGCATCCGGAGACTTGATGTTCATAAGCTAGCATCATGAGGGATGGGAGTAGAACCCATAGCGAAGACCTGAACCGAATTTGGAGTCAAAGTGATGAGTTGATGGAAAGTTATGACATGTCGGATCAGGCTCCGAAACGTGAACATCATTTTCTTATTGCCGACGCGGCTCGGCTTTCTGGGCTCAGCTCCCTTTCGACCAGTTCTTCACCATTCCAGGAGTTCGTGGGCTCGTTCTGCTCCCCTGGTTTGGGCGGATCATCTGCCACAATTCTTGTCGTGTTTAGGCCATAAAATCCTTCGCTATTCTCGGGTGAAGGTACCGCTGCTTTTTTTGAGGGACTCATACTGGCCGACGTCGTATAAGACGACACTGTTGGGCTATTGGTCTGGAACTTGGCACGAGGTCTTTTGGAATTCAATACTTCGATTTAGGAGGCACTTCGAAATTTTAACTGGTCAGCTCCCCTCTCAGTGAAATGCTCTGCTGCAAACCACGTAATTTTGATCTGCCAACAGTGGGATTTTTTTTGGGACCTAGGAGCACTTGTGTATGAAGTTATCAATGTAAATATGTTGTATAGCTTTCTTTAACGCTGTTTGAAGCCCAATTTGAGCCACAGCATCGTTCCATCCTTCGCCAGACACGCCATTGCTCCAGCGCCCTCGGTTCGGCATTTTCCCCCATCCGAGGAGCACTCATGTCCACCCCGGGTATGGGTCGCATGTAGACTGAGATAGGTTCTAATTGCAGATATGTACCCTAGTTACGATTTCCGATGGCTCCGGTCGCCGAGTTCCGGCTTCAAAGCTTGGTTTGGGGAGGTGGCCAACTAGCCTGTTCTTTGGGCTTGTTGAACTGCCGTCCAAAAGAAATTCACTGCGAGGGCAGATCTTCATGTCTTTGGGTGGGAGTAGGCTTAAACTCTTCGTATGATGCGTGCCTTTCATCTGACGCTGTTCTGCGTGCGTAGTACGATGCTAAAGGCTGATAGCGAAGCATGAATGCTTAGGTGGCCAAGTACGGGGTCGAAAATAGTAGTGAGCCAATTTCGTATCCAAATGAGCTCAATTTCTCGGAATGGGTACTCAAATACATATAGAGAGATGTGATAGAGCCAAATTCCTATTTTTCTTTCGCTCCCTGACCTTCCCGGCTTGCTCGACCGCTTTCTGTATAGCCAAGACAAGATTTCCATTATGTTTGTTATTTCTGAGCCAAATACATGAAAACATGCCCTGCATGATTGCAGCACAACTCGTCATACTTGTACACCACGTTGAGATGGCCTCTTTTCGCCCTTGTTTTTCCTTAAAAGGCAGTCGCTTTTTGGGAACGGCACATCCGGCAGTCCTGTGTTTTCAGACTCCGCATTCTGGCAGTGGCATGAAGTCGGATGGTGCACTAAGTCTCAATGGAAAGTGAAACTAAGGTTTGCAGGGCAGTTTATCACGGTGGCAAGGACGTTCAAACAGACGACAGTTCTCAGTACTAGTACTATAACTTCTATTACAATATGTAGGCATCCGGGCGTGGAAACTTGGTGGAAACGGCGCTACCAGTGGACATTCATGCAGAGGGACGCGCAAGACGCGCCAAATGGGTGTATGGTGTGGGGGAGGGAGCCGGGATAAGTTCCAAAACCCATTGACTGGGTCAAAAAACGCGTCGGGGAGCGCCGCCGCGTGCGGCGGGAGTGGTGGTACAGCTGTCGGGTAACTTGGATGTTCGAGGCTTCGGAGCTTCGAGGTCGGGTCCGGAAGAGAGGGAGGGAGGTCTTGGAGGGTAGCAGAGGAGCCTTATGGCGCTGAAATACTGTCGTGTGGTGAACGGACGGTGACGGTCGTGGTGGGAGGAGGAAAGAGGCACGATGTCGGAGAATGAAAGCTGTGGCAGGCCGAGATGGCTGCCGAACCTCACGTGGAAGCACCTTCTAAATAAGGAGATGTTTAGTCAGGAACCCAAGGGCGAAAAGTCAAAAACTACCACGTTGTACCACAACAATGCGTGTTGTGGCCAGGAATTGGGACGCGAAGGGCGCGACTGATGAGATCAAAATACATTGATGGTGAAATCGACGCGTCCCAATTAGTTGCCGCAACAGACATATTTTACAATATCTTGCCTTAATAATGTATAGAGGTGTGCTGCAGCCATTTGCAAGATTTTCTTTGGCTTCAGTTGAGTTAGAAATCATATAGTTAGATGATCGGCTGTACAAAGATGTCTTCGAGCTAGGGAGAAAAAACAAGGAAGAGGATATCTATACTTCTGATTCTACCACATTTCTCTATGCGTATATTAGTAGCCTGTCCTAGAAATTCACCTCGTTTGAATAGAAACTTGGCTCGCTAGTTGAAATTCATAGCCCAGAGAGCCTCAACCACTAGAGGATGGAAGGATATTATAATGTTCCGGATTTCTTCCTATCACTAATTGCTCATGAATTGGTCAGGATCATCTAGCTATATTCTAGCTCAATCTGTGAAAACTCATGGAGATATGAGGGAATCGGTCGCGAGGATCAGAATTTGCCCAAAACGGCAATTTTTGCGCTCGCGCCTTCGGTACTACCATTGGCTGTAAATCGCGACGTGGATCATCAGGTCACCAAGTTTGTTCGAATCAGTGAGAAGGCACTGTGAGCGAGGCAGACTGCACAGCTCGGGTACCGAAATGGAAGGAGAGTTTCGCGTTCCGTAGCGGAGTCCCGACGTGTGGGAAATACACCGGGTAGAGCAGCACGACGGAAGAGAGGCGGGGCGCCAGCGAAAGCGAAGTACACAGCGAAGTAGACGGAGGGAAAATGATCTCACGGACTCAGAATCTAAGACCTGGGGGGCGGCCGGGCCCGAATCGAACGAGTGAATCCTGCTGGGACGCGGGATTGAGGATTTTTATGGGATGCAGAGGCGGACCATCCGCTACCAAGTCTGTGAAGGCAATGAAAGCCACCTGAATATCCGCGTCCGTTTGAGTGGCAATTGAGATCCCCATGCGCCTCCTGAGTACTGAGTTTCAATGTTAGGAAGTGCGTCTCGGGCCCTGGAAATGTTGGATTTAAGCAAGCGGACAAAAAGGGAGAAAAAGACACGACCATGAATCTATGACCCGGACCCGAATCGAACGGGCGGCTTCTGTCAATTATTTGAAAATATTCAACCTCACGGTGCAGGCGCGGACCATCCGCCACCGAGTCGATAGAAGGGTTGGACGTGCGCTGAATCAATGCTATTCGCAGTGCAGCGATGAAGCGGATAGTTGGCTTGAAGCTTGAAGTGTTGAATTAAATTGGGACGAGGCTCATCATGTCACCAAGTTGGGAGAATCAGCGAGCCACAACTGGGGGCGAGACAGACACCACGACTCGGAGCCCCTTCCCCACAACGTGAAAACGAAGCAGAGTTTCCTGCAAGTTTCCTGTTCCATGGAGAAGAGAGACAAGTACTGAAAGAAGAGGGTCAAGTTTTGAGATGTAAACGAGAGCTCGAGGACAGCCAAAGTATAGGCGGGAGAAGAAAAAGGTGTCCGATCCTCGAAAACTCGGGCCCGAATTGAACAGGCGCTTTCCGCATGACAGCAAACACCACTGGGTATGTGGGGCGGACGCGAAACCATTCGTCTCCGAGTCGTCGATATAGCTTAGTTCAGCATCTAGTTGGGGATTTTGAAATTTAAAGGCTTGAAGCTTGAGAACGTGACGGCGGGAACAGAAAGAGATCGGCACGATCGGCCGGCTTTTCCCGACACGTGGACGTCATTCACTCCTTCACGTCTCTGTCTGAATCTCTCTTGAAAGTACTTGGATAAAATGGCCAACCCAGCATTGCGGCACTACGTCCTCAAATTCATCACTGTGCGCCTCCTTCTCTGCTCTTCCCTGGTTTTGAAACGAATCAGGCGACGCAGCAAGGATCAGGGGAGATCTTCTGAAACAACTCGGACCCGATTCGAACGGGAACTTCCACCCTGAACAATGCTCGGATGAAACTAGGCTAGGTGATCTTAAGTTGTACTTGCTTCCCATCCCCCTTGAACTCACAAGTTCCGAGGGACTGAAGCTCATGTATTGTACCGTACCACTATATAATGCACCTAACCGTGCTCCTCCCCGTTCGCCCGAACTTAAGTTCCGCGGACTTAAGTCCCGTGCTCCTACCAAAGTCCTGTCTGCGACTCAAGTCCCATGCGCAACTAAAGTCCCATATATATATGCTGAATATTAATACACCCAAGTCCCGTACATCTGAAGTTCCCCGAGAGGACTTAAGTCTGCGGCGCCAGGACTTCAGTCCATCCGAGTCTGTCCCGATACGGAAATCGGGATTACCTATTCCGGACGCCTGCTCTAGAAATCCTTATACGCCCGATGTATACCCTAGCTCGTCGTGAGCAGTAGCCAAGGGGGGAGACCGTCACATATACCATCTGGTCTATCCAGGTGAAGACCTTGTCGCGCCAGCTGTCCGTCACCAGTTCGTCGAAGCTGACTGCTTTGACCCAATCGTGGTGTGCACTGGATTCGGGGCTCTTGAAGATCTCCTCCGTGTTGTGCTGCAGACGCCGATACATCGTGGCCTGCATCCGGGCGAAACACACCGCACCGTTCTCCTGCTCGCGATCTGCACGCCCCGTCCAGACCACGCTATCGCGGCGGAACCTCGCGATGATCCGGAAGAGTTTGGTGTGCTTGCGCTCGTAAGCCTCCAACCAGCGGTACATCTCCACCTCGGCGCGGAACCACTGCACGCGATCACCTGGTACCGTGTCAATATCAGGCACCGCAGCTGTCTTCAATGCACTCACTCTCAGCCTTGTACTCTACCAGTCTACCCTCGCCCGCTCGTTGTCCCCTCGTCACAGTCTCGAGCCATATCCAGCCCTCTCCCTTCTTCGGCTTCGTGTTCTTGCGCTTGCCCTGGCCCTTCCGCTGTCGCAGCGTTCCCTGCTTAGCAGGCAGTTCCGAGTCGCTGTCTTCGGCCTCAGACGACGATGCCAACGACATATCTACGCCTGCGTCGGCTGGAATGATATCCTTCAGATGCTTTAGCGCCTGCGGAGAGTGTATCGCCGGGCCTGCAAATATGTCAGCGTCAGGTCGCGACTCAGACACGCATGCTGCTTACCAGCACGCTTTAGCGCCTGAGTGCCCGCTACCAACTGCGGCCCTGGGTCATTCTCATCCCGCCTCTTGACTGGCGAGAGCGGCGAAGGGGCACCGTCAGTGTGGAGCGTCCCGCCTGCCTGCAGGCACTACGCTGTCCCATCGAATAATCTAGAGTTGCCTGTGACGCGGTCACGTGGTGCAGGTGCGTTTCCTTCCTCCTCGTATCCCGGGCAGTCAGCAGCGGGTAGGGCTCGGTAGCGTCGTCGGGCATGTGGCCGAGATGAATGAGGCACGCGCGCGCCTTGTTATACATCGCGATCTCGAATTCCTTCATCAGTACCGCCTTCTGCACGTTGCGCTGTGAGCAAGTGACGCCAGCCTGGCCGCGAAAATCATCTTTGCGGGCCTTCTTGGTAGCGGACAGCGCGAGGCAGGCAGCCTGCACGGCGAGAATACCGTTGTCGACCTGTGCGCACTGTAACTGGATTTCGGCGCGGCGCAGCTTCGAGTTGTCATCGGTGGCATCCTCCGTTGCTCGCTGCCCATGCTTCATGCGGTACGATGGTAGCTGGATCGCCATCAGTTCCGGCTCGTGGGCTTCGAGCGCGCTCAGCGTCAGACGCGGATATATCCTAGTCAGCCGGTCACGGACTTTCTTGAGGGTGAGATTGAGCGAGTCACGCAGGTTCGTGATGCCGTCCGACGTCTCCTGCAACGGATGCTCCCGTTGGCTCTTCAGGAATGCGATCGTAAGGACCCTGGAACGCGCCGTCAGTATTAGGAGTAGGGTTATGCGAAGACAGCTTACTGCTGACGCTCGATGTCCATCCCGTCCCGGATCCACTGTGCCACCGAAGACAATGGAGGCGAGGTGGCTGCCTGGGGAGCTTGCACTTGCTCTTGGGCGATCAGAGACGCGAGGATGTTCTCAATCGTGAGCACTAAACGTTTTGAGGCTCCGAGCCTGGATAACAGATACATGGGCGCACCTTTTGTCGACTCGTGCTGATAAACGCTTCGCGGCTTTCCGTCGGGTCCCTTCGTTGCCAATCGCGACAGTCGCGACCAAGCACCAATTTCGGTGTTGTGCTGTCTGCTGAGGTTCACCAATATGGCCGTGTGGAGCTCGAAGAGCCGAAGCGCATCCTGTCGCTCAGCTGCGAGCAGGTCCGCTGTGGAATGGCACGTCAGTAGGGACGATCACGGCCGACAACAGAGTCATACCTTGGCGCAGGACCTTCTCAAGATTCCACGTGTCCACCACGAAGTTCATGATGTCGTGGCGGGCCGAGCCAGTCGATTGCCGCAATGGCGCCCCGAGAGGGTTAAGGAATGCCCAAAGCATCTCCGCTGTCTCCCCGTGAAAATGTGCACGGCAAGCAAAATACACGGCCTGCCAAATGGATTGGCAGTCCGGTCCGTGCCCGTTGATGTGATCTGCCGGTATCTGGCCTTCGATATCTGCCAGCAGCTCATAAAGTCATGTCTCGTCCGGGAAAAGCGCTATCGTCCGTTTCACCTGGTTCATCACGAATGAGCACTGGCTGTCCTAGCTCTGGACCATGGGTGTCACTGACTCTGGGGGGTACGGCGGCGAGTTGTTGTGCCTAAGAAATTCGCGCACTGCAAAAGTGCCGAGCGCGAAACTATACATGTGCTCGTGTCAGTTTCCGTGTTACCTCCAGGACGTCAAGACTTCGACGGGCATGTCAATGAAGGAACCCGCAACAGTGTGGTCGCACGCGCACGCGACGACACTGCTGACCGCCATATTGTCGTATTTGGGGCTTGCTTGGTGGCGAATAGACCCTATATTTGATTTACAGGGTACTTCCTGGGGGTCATCGTCAACGGGGGAGATCATAGCGTCGAAGGACGCTTACCTTGTCTTCGTCCGGGACCACATATGTCTTTTTTATCCTGTCGAACAATGTTTGCAGAGGAAAATACATGTCGCCGTCGGTGAGGGCCATGTCGGTGCCGTTGTTGCGTTTGAAGTGCAAATTCATCTTGAAGTTGCCATCGATGGTATAAAACCGCGAGATGAGGTGGCTGGGAATCAATGAGCGACAAAGCCTTGACGAGCTAAGCGACTCACCAAAGGTAACTTGGACAAGTAACGACGAAGGGCATGTTGATACCGCGTTCGGGGCAGGCACCGCACGGCATACCCAGATATCCTTTTGCGCTATTGGGGTACGGACGGCCGAGTTCGCCAGGCAGAGGGGTGTCCGGCTGGTGAGCACCTCCTCGCTTCAGCAGGATGTCGAGATATTGATGATATTGGATGACCATGAGGAAATTCGCATATATGTCCTATGTCAGTCTATGCATCTCAAGCAACGAGAGGGAACCTACCGGAACCACATTTTTGAAGTGGGGATCAGCCAGCCGCTGCAAAACGCGTACAAAGTTGTATGCGGAACCCTTCCCCTGGTTCCGCGCCTGCCGATAATGCTCGAGTAGACCAAGTGTATAGCCTGTTTTGGGATCTTTGATGCTCCCTGGGAATATGCACAATTGTAGGAGCTGCTGGTAGTCCTCCCCGGCCGTCGTGCACCCGCAGAACCTGATGGCAGTGGCATGGATACCGTTTGTGTCCACCAAGGTGAACGAATGTGCCAGCTCCGCACGGGGACAGTGCTCGCCATGGTGCCCGAGCGAGACGGCTGAGTTCTTCATGACCCTAGAGATGTCGTGCTTCTCGAAACAGCCGTCCGTCGCATTCCACACAAGTGCCCAATGGCTGGGCATCGTCCTATGCTTGTTCGGCCAACATTGACGACAGAGAACCGGCGCCTGCACGCAGTCTTGGCACGTGACGGTCTGCGCACCCTTTTCAGGACATGAACAGGGGGTATTGACTTGTCGCGAAGAGTGGAGGGAGAGTAGAATTTTGAGGAAGTCATCTTGCTTCGCCTTGAACTGGTCCATACTATCAACACTCTGTAAAGTTTTCAGGCCACTGCATTAGATTTGTACGGTGAACCCACCCATTGTTTCCCAGCCTCTTCAGGCTCCAAGGGCTCGGTCAGGTCGTATGGCGGGCTCGCGCCCGGCTCCTCATGGGGCGCATCCTGGAACGGGAGGGGTGCACCACCCTCGTTCATGTCGATATCTGGCACAGGGGCGGGACTGGGCGGTCGTGTCAGCGTCGTCTTTCCTCCACGGTAGCGTTCTTCGGTTTGGGGAGGAGCTGAGTCTGTGGAGGGTAAGGCCGCAGCACTACTCGAAGGTGGCAACCCTCACTTGTGTGGTAGGTGAATTGGACGATTCGACGGCTGGTGTTGAGCATCGAGGTACTCGCAACATCATTCCGTACATTTTGGTTTTTCTTGACGCGGGTGGCCTTCATCGTGTATGACGAGCTGGTGAGAGGAAATGAATGGGTGCGTGCTGAGGATGGATTAGGAAACGCTCTGCCGAGGTGGAACAAAGAGTTGTTATTGATGGGGCCACACGGCAAGCGCTTTGAGCGTGTGCACAAGGGGGCACTGAATCAAGCAGTCAGTACTGAGCTGAATAAACAAGGGAGGAAGATACAAGCAAAGGGAAAGGGATCGGAAAGGGCGGCGCCAACATGAAGTCTGGTGTCGAGTGGGCGGACATGAAGTCTTACCGCAGACTGACACGAAGTCTAGCCTGCATCGTCGATGCGCCGGGGGGTTCTTGCTTGCTGAGAGCCTCACAAGTTCGCAGCGTGTTGCGTCGTACGTTCGGCGGTAGGGCGCGGATGCACGGGAGAGTGGGGTCAATTTATGGTGCCAGGAATACAAGATTTCGTCGGTCAAAGGATGTAGGTATTAAAATTGTATGTATAGTGACCGTTTTTCTACAGTGCCCGTGTTTCAGCTACAAAAAATGGCCGTGGGGGCCAACATGAGAGTCTTGCCAGGCCGACATGAAAGTCAGGCTTAAAGAAAGCAGGCGGACATGAAGTCACGCCTGCTATTCGGGTGTTGAGGTCGTAGTTGATGCGGGAGCCTGAGCGTGAGTGAGCATGGGCGTCGGGCATTGCGGACGAGGCAGTGCAGAAGAGTGGGAGCGGAGCGAGCGTGAGCGTTGAGGATGGTGACAGTAGGAGCAGAGAAAATTTCATTATTTGAACGACATGTAGTAGCCAGCAGTAACCAAGATGCAGTGTAGTCTGAATTTTGGTACAAGGCAACATGCACATAAGGTTCAAATACTATCGAGCATCACCCGCGCGTAAATGATAAAGTGCAGCTACAAAATAAAATCAAGTGTGCTATGGGTGCATGCATACCATGGGTATCCTTATTCCGTAGATAGTTGATAGCTTTTATGTGACGGGAGATAGTTCTGGTGTAGTCGAACGGGTGCTGTCACGTCAGTATTTAGTTGTGAGCGAAATAAGAGTTTACTGAAGTTCAGAATACCCAGAAGTGTTTCGAGAGGGTGAGTGAAAAGAGTTAAGAAGCTTCTCGTAAATAGATTGTTCCAACGTAATTGAGATTGCCAAAAGCTAGAGCAAGTCAGTAGCTAACGTGTCTGCTAGCACCCGGCATTGGCAAACTTAAGACAACAAGAAACGCGAACCATCCGCCACCGAGTCCTTATCACCTTTGAATGCACCCTACATATAGACAAAAATCTACTTTCCCTCGCAACAACACGCGGACTCGAATCGAACGGGGGACTTCTGCTGGGTCGGTGCGGCCACTTCGTGGGACGCAGAGGTAAGACCATCCGACACCGAGTTTGTACAAGCAAGGCAATGCACCTGAATGCATGTATCGTGCCTAGTTCACCTATAGGGCATGCGTTTCCGGCGGTGGAAATTTTGCAATGCAAGTAAGGGGACAAACCGAGGGGAAAAAGCTGTTGCCTCTTAGCACAAGACTCGGGCCCGAATCGACCGGACGTCATCTGCCGGGAAGTTACCCAACCCATACAAGGGAGGCAGATGCAG
The DNA here is from genome assembly GCA_029204335.1 of Mycena vulgaris. Taxonomy (NCBI): domain Eukaryota; kingdom Fungi; phylum Basidiomycota; class Agaricomycetes; order Agaricales; family Mycenaceae; genus Mycena; species Mycena vulgaris. The sequence continues at coordinate 671,285 of JARGYA010000026.1, forward strand.
ACCCTGCGCCACCGAGTCGGTAGTAGACCTGAAGGTGTCCTAGGTAAATGTGACACATGGCAGCGTTCATATTCATAGACTGAGCCGTTTTGTGAGTGGGAGCATCAGAGAGGGACGGAAGGTGAGCATGGCATCCATGGCAGTAGAGCTGAGAAATCAAATGGCGGGAGCACCATTTGCACATAAAGGGTCGAAAGAAAAGGAATGAAGAAGATCCAGGAGAGCCTTCACCACGTCAGTATACGTGCTTCGCAGGGTAGTCCGGTAGAAAATGATTCGGTGGATCCCCCAGTGCTGTTGGCTGTGATGGATTTTATCCCTTGGGGGGGAAACCAACCGGATTTTGCAGAGCGATAGCCAAGCGAAAGATGAAAAAATGATCTTGTTTCCCTTCCAAGACTCGGGCCCGAATTGAACGGGCGCCTTCCGCGTGGAATCCGCTATCAGAGGCAGACGCGAACCCTTCGCCACCGAGTCGTCGATATCCTTGAAGCATTCCCCCTGAGTTTGAATGGTTGAAGCTTGAGAACGAGATGACGGCGGGAACAGAAAGGCAGTGGCACGTGCTCTGCGCGTTGCCTTGACAATGACTGCGTCATTCATGATTCCATTCCCTCTCTGAGTCTCGCCTTGCTCTTACCGTGTGTATCTCCCTCGAAAATACTCTGAGAACGGCCAACCGAGTACGGCACGACTTCCTCAAATTTATTATCGCCGGTGCGCCTCTGCAATTGAAATGGATTGGATTGAATTACCAAAGGCGACGCAGCAATGGGACGCCCCCGCTGCTGCCTCGAGCTCACCGACCGACCGTTCCTCCCGAATCCAGAAGCTGCAGTGCTGGGACACGGCGGAGACTGAGTCGTTTCCCCCTATCACCCGGTCGCATTATCGTGGCGCGGCCGGTGCGTCTCTTCTCCTCCTTCTCATCTCTGTCAGGAATCTTACTATCCTAGTAGGCTGCCTCCTCGTCTAAGATGTCGCCTCGCCCTGCTCCTTCGTGCAGTGCTGGGACACCGCGGGCACCGAGTCCTCACGCTTTTGTACGCGTTTGTACGCGTTTCTACTACCGTGGCGCCGCCGGTGCGTCGCCTCTCTCTCTCCAGCTCGCGGCCGCGGCTCACTATTCGCATAGGCTGCCTGCTCGGCTACGACTTCGTCTCGCGCCGCTCCTTTAAGAACATCTGCAACCGGCTTGCCGACGTGCGCGCTCACGCTGACGCGCATGGCTGTATATTTATGAGGAATAAGCTCGATTTGTGCGAGGGGGTCGCGAGTGGCTTCTTTCCTGTTTCGTCCGAGTGAATGGGAGGGCGTTGTGTGCGTGGAGTCGCGGAGCGCGCGCCGGGTGGCGCACAGCGCAGCGCGTGTCACCCCCGGGACTGCGGCGTCGCCGTCTGCGCGCTCCGCCGTAAGCGATCGCGTGCGGTGTCTCGCTTGCAGAGCCAGCGCTCTCTGCGAGCGCGGGAGCTGTCCGAGTCACTCGCGATTTGGGGTACGGAAGGGGACGCAGGCACACCTTTTGTACGTGTCCTCTCCGAGCAAGTGTCCGTGCCGTACGAGGCGTGCGCGATCTTCCACAGGTCCTCGCGCGGACGCTGCGGATTGACGAAGCGCGGCTGCAGGGGATGTCCGTGTTTCTTGCATCGTGGAGTGCTCCCATTCCTGCGCACGGCAACAAAGCATCCTCGTGCAGCGACGGACTGGGCTGTGTATCGCAGCTGTGGGCAGCCGGCATCGCATTCCGCACCGCCAGCCATTCGTGGTGTACTGCGGGCGATAGTTGTGGGAGTGGTGCGCTATCGCGCTGATATCTCTTGCGGAACGTGCATACGGCGCTCGCCGGGTTCGGTTCTGTGGTGTACGAACCCGTCGACTTGGTCGTGTGTAGCGCATCATTCTGCAGCCGCCATGCCGGTTTGTCTTGCGCGTGGCGAGTTCCGCGTCGGAGAAGAGCGCCCTCTTCCTCGCGACGGGTTGGTGAATGCCGGTGGATATCGCGCCCAATGATATCAGGCCCCGGGCCCGCAGAGGTGGCGTAGGAGAACGCATCCGTGTCTGCATGCTCCGCCGAGCGCCTCGTGCTCGCGAGCGGCGATGGTGTCTGCGGGCCGGAAGGAAGTCTAGATTGCAGATGCACGGTCGTCCTAGGTAACTCCCCTGCGAGCGAGCACAGTGCCCTGAACATGATTACTTTGCTGTTATGTAATATCTTACTGTCGCGAAAAATGATTCCCCACTGTGCTTGCTTCCCTGTGCTTCCAGTAGCTCAAGACTTAGGCGTAACTCGTATCTCGACGAATATCGCATGTGATGGACCGAGACAAAAGGTTCGCGTGCCTCGTGCCTGAATCGAACAGGCGTCTCTTGCAGGAATGCTGATCTTCATTCGGACAAAGGGCAGGTGCGGTCTATCCGCCATCGACGCCTTGTGGAGAGGCTGCATTTAGCAGTGAGCGTGCGCTGCAGGTGCGCGCGTTCCTATAACCGTGGCTAGCGCCTTTTCCAAAATTGACTCCCTTGTTCGAGACATAGTCTCAGTCCACAGCCGGTGGTTCATGTCATTCGCAATCCCGCATGGTAGAAAACTGGGACATTTTCCTGCCCAAGACTCGGCCCTGATTCGAACAGGCGGCCCCTGCAAGATCCGGGAGCGTGGAACACGAGGTACAGGCGCGGCACGCCATCGAGTCGGTACTCTCCTGCAGTGTAACTTCAATAAACGAGACCCATCGCGCGGTCTGATGCGATGACGAGCATCGCGGTGAATATTCAAAACGGAGGACTCACAGTTGAACCTGTGCCAATTCGTAATCAAACAGCATTAGTTCGTCGCTAGAATATCTATTCAGCGGCAGATGAACAAGCCAGATGAATGTCATAAAAAGTATCCACACCTAGGACTGGGACCTGTGTCGAACAGGCGCTTTCTGCGTAGGAGGCGAAGTCTCGATACTGAGCGCGGACCGTCTGCTACCAAGTCGTCTGAATACTGACAGATGTCCTGGGGTGATGTGAGATATTTGATCACAAACTGGTCTTGGACCGAAGTATTGGAACATTCAATACGAAGAATCGGCGAAGGATATGGGTAAGGGTTAGATTATTTACCTTTGACATTCCAGCGTTAGTGGATGAGGCAATGGTACCGAAAGAAAAGTTACTCACCCATCGGAAGGGGTCTGCTTGCACCACGGACACCAAGTATCCCACGCAGAGATAAATAGAACGTCCGTAAGCGCCGTGAAGATTCAACATGGGGTTTCTATCAACAACGCCTGGGGCCCGACTCAAACGGGCACCTTCTGCGACGGTATCTTGGCATTAAGTACAAGCAGATTCAGTTAGTCGGTTATCGGAAGTTCCACGAGACGTTCGCGGGCACCCGGGAAGGCAAAATGGCTGAAATTGTCCAGTGTCCACTATGCTCATAATTAATAATCTTCGTCCAAATGGGACCACCTATGACACGCGCGCTGACTGCCAGTGCACGGCAGGCTTCGGAGGAGGAAAGAGCCCGCAGCCAAGGTAGCGAGGGGTACAATCTTCGGCAAGAACCATCACGAAAGCGACGGTGCCGAGCGTATCCTCAGGATCGTGAGGAATGAATCGGACCGAGGGAACATGAACGGCGGCGTAGACGAGGAACGAATTGTAATACCACGGGGCCCAGTCGGCTTCTTCCGCTCTCTTCCTCACCACTTCGATCGTTTCGTTCCCTCGAGCCAGTGTGGATATGCATCTGCCGTCCGACGCCGTCTAATTGAACTCTCTACAACTCAAGCACGGTACAGTGCAAGGCGACCCACCGGCCCATCCATAGCGATCGAACGATCTATGCTGGCGCTGGTCCTTCCTATCACTCCTTTGTTGCGTGTGAGAAGCATACTGCGAGTCAAAACTCCGTATAGGCGCACCGAGTCCAACTCCTTCTCACGCAACCATCTCTGTCCCAACCGCGAGCCAAATCCGCCCCCTCAGTATACCTGCCAATTGAACGCCCCCGCCTCATTCACTCCTATTCCGTTCAACGTTCGGGCTCCGGTTTCCTGTGCGCGATTCTCTCGGACGCGTGCCTCTTGGACGTGTACTATACATCCGATGGGCTCCAGAGTCTGATTCGCGCCCGATATTTAAATCTGCATGACTTCGGTCATCTGCGGGGGGTGTTTCGGTTGACTGGACTTCGAGGTCGTTCCCTGGGGTAGTCTATTGTGTTGGAGGACCTCCTATCCAACTACTCCACGATTTACCAGGAACGTTGTGTTACCTTGTGACTGCGCGAGACACATCAAGCGCGACCGCTAAGTGTATTCACAGAGTCTACGCTGAGCGTAAATGGGAACCAAAGAAGGCCGAAGAAAAATTAAATGAGCCCCATCCACGTCAACTCCGGATTTTACCGGAGGCGTTGGAATCGCCTTGGAACTGGTTAACACATTAATTCTGGCGCCGCAATCGATTGCCTTCATCCTTCAGCGCCCACACGGAGTCGAATTTGGCCCAATAAATGCGAAAAGAATTCGGTTCCTAGCGCATGTTTTGAGCGCAGAAAGCTCATTCGAATTCGACCGGGCGTCCCCCGCGGTGACGAAGTAGACTCAACTCATGAAACGCAGGTGGCCTGTTTAAGCGGGATATTGTTCCAGGATGTGGTTCCAAGCTACTAAGTCTCGCGCCGCTCCATCTAACTCTGTTGTTGAAGAGATCTGGTGCCGAATCAGCCTCGCGTGGTGAGTACTAGATTCGCTCAACCCAGCGGTGGATGTGTTTAGATCTACCTTTCGGGATTTCGTACTGACAGGAAGTGCCGAAGGCACACATACCGACGCTCCTCGTTACGAGAGCGAGCTCAAAGATAAGGATGGCCATGTGACGTGAGTGATTTAACTTATTAATATCTGGACATGAGAACTGCACTTGTTATTATTAGTGTGAAGGTGTCTTCCGGGTAGGGCGAGCTGCTGCCGTCCATTGCTCTAACCTGGAACAGGAGTAGGTAAGCCGGTATGCTGACTGAGTTCAACAGATTTATTTCCCTTATTCATTTCTCGGCCGAGTCGATACACATCTGACGTTCTGCGGACGCATCGGGGCAGATCGGGCCCGGGCTTGTGGGTTTCTTGACATGACTGACAGCTGAGATGGAAGACGAGGAACCTTAGTCGTCCCTATCATTTGGCTCTGTTTGGCTACAACGCCGACATGTGATCAAGTCGCGTACGCGTCCAAAGCCACCACCAGGCCATTTTGGGCATTGTCCGACGCGCCATTTACCATTATGCAGCCATTTCGGTGGCACAGCTGCCATTTCCTCTGTTACTCCTCCATCACTGCTCTCCAATATGTCCCGCAAACACCCCGCTGCCGTCCTGACTGCTAACCAACTAAAACTGCATATCGCGCACGCTCTCGGCCCTCCGCCGGAAAGAGAAAAATATGATTCTGCCATAATTACGCTGGAAATGTCCGAATCCGATGCCGAACACTGGTTGCATGTCCGCCAATCCGCAGATAAATGGATTACCAAACGGTCTCGGGATGAGGAGATGAATAAGTCAAGGAAGAAGACAACTGCCACGCATAAGTAAAGTAAGCCCAGTGGCCCTTCGATGTTCTGACGAGCCTTTGCCCAATATAGAGCCCTATACTGATGCTACCAGGCGCGGCCCAAAGCGTCAATTTGACTGGACCGAGAAATGGCTTTGCGGCCATTCTGGGAAGTACCGCGACGAGCGGGATACCGATCTCTCCCCTCGTAAACGTCGCCCGAATCGGCATCATCCTTCGGTGAAGGTTAACTGTGGCGCATATTTCTTCCTACGAAAGGTCTGCGAGGAGGACCGAGTTAAAATTGAATACTGCTGGGCACACGACGGCCACGAACCGGGAACTGTCAAAGATATGGCCGGATCTATGCTCCCTCTCCGCGTGAAGGAGTGGATTGAAAGCCGTGTCGCCGAAGGGCTTGACTGGAAGGCGATCAAGTCTTTGCTTCGTCTCGACGCAGTGATTTTGGACAAGGTATGTGCTATCACTTCCTGCAAGGCCGGCGCGCTCATCTCTGATTCATAGCTGGACTCTGGGACCTTCACCGACATCCCTGAGTCCCTTCGCATTGCCCAGGCGGATGTATACAACGCTCTTCGTCGTCGCCTCAGCAAGTTGGCACACCTCGATCCCGATGGCCGTCGTAGCCTTCAATTATGGAAAGAAAAGCTCGAGGCCCTTGGTTACTCGGTGCTGTATCAGCCGGTTAGTGCGCAGGCTCGAGACGAGGACTCCTACGTTTTCGGTATGGCCTCGCCGTGGCAGAAGAAGCTTCTCTTGAAGTATAACAAGGTGGCATGCTTCGGCTCGACACACAACACTTGCTTTTCGGCAGCTGGAAGGGAAGAGAAAGCCTTTCTCTATACTGTCGTTATCAAGAACCTCGCTACTGGGAAAGGCTGTCCTGCCGCATTCATGATTACACCCAGTGAAGCTCAGTACGTCCTTGGTCCCTCAATTAAATCATTTACTGAGCAGCCGCTTAGATATGCTATCATCGATTTTATCCGTTGGCTCCGAATCGAGTGTAGATTCATCTGCAAAGTGTGGATGATTGACTGCTCCGATGTCGAAGTGGCTGGGATTACCATTGGCTGCGGCTTTATTATTCTTCTCTTCCTTTGCTTTTGGCACGTAATGAAAGCAGTCGCTGAACAAGCCAAGAAGAAACTTTCGGTGTGTTTTATCCTGCCGGCGCACCAGTGGCACATGTTCATGCATAATTCAGGTCAAAAACCCTCCACCTGGCGTCTCGAAGGTCGCCGCAAACAGCAAATTGCGGGCCGATGCTGTTTCTGACTTTCGGAGACTCCTTAACGCCGTCACTACCGAAGATTTCGATGAGATACTCGAAGAAATATACACAACTTATTCGGATTACCCCGACTGGCTGAAATATCTCAACACCGAGTGGCTACCGAAAAAACAGCGCTGGTCAATGGCATATCGTCAGGTTATATTAGTTCCTCTCTCATCTGGCCCCGACTGATCCGCTTCTCAGGATAATCCCCATTATAAAATTGACACCAACAACTACGTCGAATCGTGGCACCACCACCTCAAGACCTTTTACCTGAAACTCATGCGGAAGCAAAGAATTGATGTTCTCCTGCACATCCTCACAGAACAAGTAGAGCCCGACTTCCGACGCTCAGATATCCGGGTGGCTCTGGATTTCGAGCGCCCGCGGCTATCCAAAGGAGAGCAGGCTAGTCAGCAAAAGGCCCGAGCAATACCGAGCGAAGATCTGGATGACATGATTGACTATGCTGACATTGAGGACAACACAGCGTCGAAGGTGATCCCCACTCCTCGTGCTAGGCTTAGTATTGATACCCTCACAGAACCCCGACATTTACATCCATACATTTACTGGAGAGGATATCTGGTACCTCGTCAAAGTCCACGACCTTCCTTCCGTCGAAGGAGATGATATGCAGACGTCGATCATCTCATGTGAATGCCCCGAGTTCACGAAACATGAGCTCAAATGCAAGCACATGTTTCTCGCGTCTCGCATCACAGGTTATCCGGTCCAGCTTCTGGTTTCTGATGTTGCCACTCAGGCAATCGTCCAATTCCCCCCTACCAACAGCGTACCATCAGATGCCGTGGCATTGGAGAAACAGGTGACCGCTCAGCGCATTCAAGACGAGGTTGCGACAATCGTGCGGCTTTCCCAGATGCTGACGACGATGGACTTGGGGGAAACTGACCGTGCCACCTTGGTAGACGTCGAGACGAAGGCAACCCGTCTTCGTAGAGATCTTTCCACAGCTGTTTCCAACCGTCCCATGTATGCCATGCAGCTAAAATAACTCAGAATTAATACTACTGGATATAAACTAATAAAACCTCGCGTATTATGGCTCAATAATACTCTAAACCTTCTACGCGACGCGACGCGACAAGATCCCATGTTGCTATTGCAGCCAAACAAGGCCAAATGATAGGGACGATTAAGGCCTTTCTAGAAAGAGAGTGTGACGTGCGTCACCGTGACGGAATTAAGCGTGAAGCCAACGTGAAGCAAGCGACGCGTGAATCGTCAATGGGTGACCAGGAGTACGGGTGAATTATCAGTGCCGATAGGCCCGCTCACACGAGAAAGTCCTCTATTGGTCAATATTTGCTTCCTTAGACTCTAGACTTCTCGAGGCTGTGATTCCTGCAAGGGGACTCGGAACTCGAGGACTTCGCAGCCTGATCTCTTTCCTCCTCACCTGCCACGCGGTGTGTCTACCTCCCCGAGATACGAGTTGAGGCCCCTCTTACTTGAGTCCGCGCAATGACTTGGTGATCCAGGGATTCGAGTCGGGGATTCCTAAATTAGTTGAGCTGGAATGTTAACCTGAGGTTATTTGGAGGCCTGAGATCAAAATACCGGTTAGTTTTCCCCTTTCGCTCGAAACACAGCCTACACAGATGCACGCACCTGGAGCTCCTTGTGCACGATGGGAGATTCCCTAAATATTTTACGATTGTATTGAATGGATCTAAACAATGTGACGGTGGGTTGGGAAAGTCAAATGAAGATGGGAGGAAGAGATAGGTCCATCTTTGGGAGAGAGTACATATATGGTGGTCGAAGTGACACTTTTATACAAGAGCTCTGGATTGACTGACTTTGGGCAAATTGGACCGATCAAAGTTGTCCGGGGTCACCTCAAATGGCAGGCCCTGGTTTAACGGTGTATGGGACAATTTATGGAGGGGTTAATCGGATCTGTCATTCGAGGGCACGATAGGCTGTTGGGCAGTATTCTTGAGTTCGGCACGGAGCGCCGAATGCCAATCTCCGACCGGCTGTCACCGTCGGCATTCACTTCGGTCTTTAAATTCCGCTCGGGAATCTCCGACAGTAGCCATGCCGGCGTGCTCTTGTCTTGTCTGCAGCGCCTCCCGTAATATCTGTAATGGCTCAGCGCTGGCTACAGGATTTGAGAGGGAGAAACTTTGATGCCCTAAAATTCTAATACACTGTAGTGTCGGTTGATTAATGAAAGAAAGTGTTGCAAGTCTGGATCAGTGATACATAAATGAATTTCGCCATCAAAGTGTCGCAAAATCGAAAAGATCACAACAACAAAGTGTCGGATAATTACAACTGTAACGTTGAAGGACCGAGTATTCTCCTGTAATGACCTGTTCCAGCAGTTTGACCGAGGGGAATTGAACCCGAGGGTTCGGGATTTAATAGATATCACCAACAGTGAATCCCGAGTCAATGCGAATTCAATTGAACCCCGACAAGAGCGTAATGATGAGCGGGGAATCAGACGTAATGATTGAAGCGTGAACTGAGGCGACTAGTTGGTTAGGCTGTAACTTAGCGTCCAAGCATGGTACGTGGAGACCTGTTGAACCTAATTTACATGAAATGCAACTCGTTCAGAGGGTGCCCGGAGGAGCGTTGAAGTTGACAAAGATAATCTGTCACTGTCAGTCGGCGAGAGCAGATAGGAACAAGGAATACGGATAGTTGTCGAGAAATGCGAGGAGAACATCCCTTTGGGTTGCGCTCTTGCTGGGGGCACGGATGATCCTGGAGGGGTAACAGAGCTACCTAGTATGCCCCCTTTGATGAAGTTATGTAGTTCTAACATTAGAAGACAATGGCCTACCCATAACCGCCGAAAAGTCGATGACTTGTCCATGCAATGATTGTACAGTTTGTACGGGGACAGCTAGTCAGGCTCACAGAAAAAATTTTCATGGCAAGTCCATTATTACCTCGTGGTACTCACCCTTCACGATCAACCCTGCATTGGCTTCAACACTGCATAATTATTTGTGTCTCGTGTACCAAAGGATCTTATATTGGTAGGGGAGGACATCAGGAATTTAGGGCAGTTGCATCTGAACCCCACCTGCTCGACCTGATCCCCCTAATTCGTGAGCTATCTTGCAGTCCTCCAATATCAATCGGACCCTCTATGGGTACATTCGACATTTCGAATTGTTCCTGCCTGACCACAGTCCATTACACTGAACACTGCATTATTTTTCTATTCATCATCTCGGAGTGTATTTAGTCTGTAGTTAACCGCGCGATCGTGTATAGGTCGCGCCGTTATTATATAATCGTCGGAGTTTGAATCCGTTCCCACGACCTTTCTGTGCGCACCGCCATTGCTCTCTGGCTTTCCTGGCCTCCCTCACCCACAACCACTGCCCATGGCACCTAGTTATCACTGGCGTGACCCCAAGGGACATCGGACCATCACCAAAATTGTCAAGAAGCTGATCCCTCAGTGGAAAAACGGCCTCTATCCTTCCCAGCATAATCTGGTCACGCGCGTCCTGGATGGAGAACATATCCTTTGCTGTATGGCCACCGGTGGCGGCAAGTCTGCGCTATTCTCAGTTCCGATTCTCATACTCCGCGAAATGGCACGGAATCCCCACCTGTATCCGAATCTTCCGACTCGTGCGCTCCCACAAGGAATCATTATTACACCGACGAAGGGCCTTGCTGTCAACATCGTACGATTTCCCCTTACCTCTTGACATAATTCCAAGCTTATCCAGGTCCTGGAATTGAAGAAACTCGACATTATGGCGCTCGCATACTGCCACGAGACCGTGACTGAAGCGCGGATGACCGGGCGCAATCTCGTGCAGGAAATTGGTGAATGCAAGACATGGAATATTGTCTGCGTCGACCCCGAGCATCTACGCGACAAGGCATGGCGCGAAATCACCGCATATGACGTCTACCGCGCGAATATTGTCTACGGATGTGCCGACGAAGCACATCTGATCAACGAATGGGGCGCTGACTTTCGTCCACTCTTCAAGCATGTTGGCAAATTCTTCCGGGGTCGTCTACCGTCTTCCGCCTCTATCCTTGCTCTCTCAGCAACGCTCCAGCCCGGCTCCGCGACTAAATCTGTGCTCTCGAGTCTGGGGATGCTAGGCGACAATTTCTATGTGTTCCGCGGCTCGAACGAACGCCCGACCCAGATTCGCACTGTCTTGTCATCTGACACAGAGATGGCATGCAAGCCATCCTTAGAGAAAGCCACTGAGTTAACACTGCCCTCGTGTCCATCCAGCTCTTTCAATTGCTTCCCAGTGGAAATATCCCAGATTCGCACTGTCTTGTCATCTGACCCAGAGATGGCATGCAACCCATCTGGAGAGAAAGCCACTGAGGACACATAGCTCATATGTCCATCCATCTGTTTCAGCTGCTTCCCAGTGGCCACATCCCAGACTCGCACTGTCTTGTCGTCTGACCCAGAAATGGCATGCAACCCATCGGGAGAGAAAGCCACTGACCACACCCGGTCCTCATGTCCATCTAGCTGTTGCAACTGCTTTCCACCAGAGACATCAATGTCACTGTTGTGTCCATCCACCTGTTTCAACTGCTTCCCCATTGAGACATCCCAGATTCGCACTGTCTTGTCGTCTGACCCAGAGATGGCACGCAACCCATCTGGAGAGAAAGCCACTGACCACACTCTATTCTCATGTCCCCCCAGCTGTTTCAACTGCTTTCCATTGGACACATCCCAGACTCGGACTGTGTCATCGTCTGACCCAGAGATTACATGCAACCCATCCAGAGAGAAAGCCACAGAGTTAACACCGCCATTGTGTCCACCCAACTTTCTCAACTCCTTCCCAGTAGCCACATCCCAGATTCGCACTGTCTTGTCCCCAGAGCCAGAGATGGCATGCAACCCATCCTGGGAGAAGGCCACTGAGCGGACCCAGTCATTGTGCCCAACCAGCTGTTGCAACTGCTTCCCACTTGAGACATCCCAGATTCGCACTGTCTTGTCAGCTGACCCAGAGATGGCACGCACCCCATTCTGAGAGAAGGCCACTGAGTGCACCCAGCTATTGTGCCGAACCAGCTGTTGTAACTGCTTCCCACTTGAGACATCCCAGATTCGCACTGTCTTGTCAGCTGACCCAGAGATGACGTGCACCCCATCCTGAGAGAAGGCCACTGAGTGCACCCAGCCATTGTGCCCAACCAGCTTTTTCAACTGATTCCCAATGGCCACATCCCATATTCTCACTGTATGGTCGTCTGACCCAGAGATGACATGCAACCCATCCGGAGAGAAAGCCGCTGAGTTCACATTGCCATTGTGGCCACCCAGAGTTTTCAACTGCTTCCCAGTGGCCACATCCCAAATGTACAAGGTCTGGCCGCTGACCGAGATGAATTTTGACCCATCCTCTGAGAAGCCGACAGACTTCACCCCATCTGCATGGCGGAGCTGTAATAATGAACCTCTGATCCTAAGAATTGCACCAACCAGGGGAATCCTTGGAAATCTCTCACGCCATACCCTCATCAAGCTTGAGTCTTGAGCTGATGTGGCAAATGCAGAGAGATAGAGGTGTGGAGTGGAATCTGCCATGCTGTTACTTCCAAAGAAGGTTGCCAGGTTCTCTGCTGCACCGAGGTCCACTGCCAGTTCTCCTGTAACGTTCTGTGGGTGGGAAATCAGTACCTGACTTGTTCATGATACGAGGACGTACCCTTCCGATCCAGTGATGTGCTGTCACCAGTGATTTATAACACTCGTTCATTGGCTTAAGGAGGTTCATTGCTTCAAACCAGAAAAGCAACCGCTCATTGAGCCATCTCTTCACCAGCGTCACAATACCCTCCCGCTTTGTCTGGTCCCCAGTTTGGATTTTCGAAAGGTGTGCTGCCCAATGGCGACAAGCATATCGCAGCGTGGATGAGATGCTTTGTGTAATGCGGCTGGGTAGATCTGGTATCTCGGAATCATTCAGGAAGGATGATGGCAGGTCACAAATGTTGAACCGAAGGCCATCCATTAGGCGGAAACAAGTGGTGGTCAGGTGAACTTGTACCTGAGGGGACACACAGCTGATCACCGCGAGCTCCTGCTTGACAAATCGGGAGGGGTCACCCATGAAGTCAACAAAGGACTTGTGGTATGGGTAGATATGACCGGAGGGGGACAGATAAAGGACTGAGTGCAAGGCCCGCCTGAGAGCTAAGACCTCCTCCTTTGATGTGGTCTTGAACGAAAGTTCAGGGATGTCTGAGATGAGCAGGGGTTCCTCAGCACAAAGAATGGTGTGTAGGATGGACAGAGGCTCTTCGCGATCAGACTCTGCCCTCCTTGAAAGGTATGTATCGAGAATGTCTTCGTAAAGATGATCAACCAGCAGACCTTCACGTCCGCGTGCCGCTTTCTCGGGCCACGCAGTGAGAATGCGCTGCAATCGTTGCATCTGGCGATGCTCAGAGATATCTTCGATATCTTCCGATTCAGGTGTGATGTAGCGCACAGCTGTCGCAGCATAAATGAATAGTCCACATGCTTGAGCAGCCAGGTGACTGAGCTGAGCAGTATCGAGTCTAGGGAGTGAGGTGCACAGGTAGAGGTTGATATCCTTCGTAGCAGTGGCAAGGGGCACATCCTGTAGATCACAGATAGAGACAGGCGGCAGAGACTTCGCCAGTGCTACGATCCGAGGATCTTGACGACTGGTGATAAGGAATTTGAGGCCCTGGAATTGGTTTTGATGAGCCCGAGTCTTCTCGAGAAGATCCTTCAGGAAGGAAGCCCCGCCTCTGTTATCCATCTCATCCAAAGCATCCACAACAACCACAAGTGGAGGAAGGCCGACACGGTCACCAATAGAGGCCTCCCATGGTGTAATCAGAAGTGTATCAAGATGATTTTCCAGCGAGGGGATATTGGCATCAACCCCAGAATCCAGGAGGGCTTGCCGGAAGTTCGGAAGTTTCAGTGCGAGCTCGTAAGCAATGCTAGGAACGATGTTTTCCGGCTCATGGTGGCCAGCAATCTGGCGCCAGCAGAAGAAGGAGGCACCAAGGCGCGAAGCTTGACCATCACGCTCCAAGTACTTGCAGATTGTGTACGCAATTGTCGATTTACCTGTCCCAGCCATTCCGCTAAGCCAGTAGACAGGATGGTCTGGTGATGTATCTTTGCACCAGGATATGATGTCTTCAATGACTTCCTTACGTGTGTCTCCGAGACACGACTTGACCGGTGGGTCACGCCGGAGTTTCACGTATCTGGCCCCTCGAATTGGTTGGAGGCCATCAAGTCGCGTAATCTGTAGAGTACCATGTGCTACACTGCCATGCCAGGTTTGTGATTCTCACCTCAGTATTGTCCCTGATGCTACTGGTCTGTCTGAAGTTGGCCAGGTTCAACTCGAGCTATGACTTTTTCAGGTACATCACCCATCGTGGTAGTGCAAATCACGTACCAGAAAGTTTTTGGTGGCTTCATCAACTTGCCGGAAGATATCCGCTATTTCCTTGGGATCCTCGGCGGAATCCAATGTACGTCGAATGAGCCCTTGGCTATGCATCGCATCCAGCTGTCCCTCAGCTTTCTTTAGAATCCTACAGAACGTGAAATTCACCGAAAAATAAACTAAGTTACGGTCAAAGACATACTCAGTGAATCGTTTCAGAGTGGGGTCGATGTCGCGGGGCCGCTGGTTACGTGTCAGCTCCTCACCCATAATCTTCAAACGCTGTCCAATGGGCAACAGCAGCTCGGCCATTGACTCCTTGTTGTCGATAACGGCCTGAAATACCAATGAGAAACAGGGAGGAAGGCTGAAGATTTACTTACTTCTGCAGTCTCAATTATTTTGTTGAGTACAGCAATGGGAATCTTGAAGGGGGTGCCCTCGAGGAATGGCTCCACATTCTTAGCAACGAGCTTGAAGCCGTTCCACGCGGTCTTGGCATTTCTTTTAACCGTGGTCGATCGATCTTGGACATGAGGTTCGTGAGGTGGAATAATGGGCAGTGGTAGGAGGACGGACCTTGAGCTTGAGGACCGGTCGAATCTTCGTCCAGAGGAGGCTTTCAACACTGTACATCCGGATACCAGAGATATAACTGACCTGGATTGATTACATTGGACATGGAAGTGTCTGATAGCGCAGTCGTGATTGGGTCGGCGGGACCTGCTTAGGAGTGAGAACAATTGGTGGTTCTAGATTGTTTCAAATTCGAGATTACATGCTTACCTTCAACTGAAACAGCAGGTGGGAGGGATCCAGCGGCATGACGAAGTGCAGCATCTAGAATCGGGCTCGGGCTCGGAATGAGGGGGCCTGGTGCTGGGAGTCCGGGACCCGACGAGTTGGGTAGCGATGTCCTCGGGACCTCCGCTGGATGCGCGGGCGGGCACATTCAGGAGCATAAGACATATCTGATTGATCATGCTTACCGTCGATCCGGACGTCGTTCAGTGACCCCGGGGGGCGTAAAGCTGGACTTGTATGAGAATATAGGAGTCCATGAAATGAAAGCGTGCACACCATGCTGTCCTGCTGCGATCTGGTCGTCCTGCTGCAGCCCGGTAAGCGTCGGCGTAGAGGCACTGGCCTTTTGCGATGTCGACTTGAAGCGGGCCAGGAGGAGTCTTTTAAAACGATCTGTCAATCGCGCCTTTGGGGAAGGCTTGGGGTTGGTGCTGGAGGTAGACGGTACTGCGGGTGGCATGTTGGTGGTCGATAACAAAGAATGACACGAGGCATATCACGGGTGGCAAAGGCGTCAAATGAAGGGACGCCACCGGCGTCTGCAGAGCGCCGACAAGCATCCGACACGAAAGGCCTTAATCGTCCCTATCATTTGGCCTTGTTTGGCTGCAATAGCAACATGTGATCTTGTCGCGTCGCGTCGCGTAGAAGGTTTAGAGTATTATTGAGCCATAATACGCGAGGTTTTATTAGTTTATATCCAGTAGTATTAATTCTGAGTTATTTTAGCTGCATGGCATACATGGGACGGTTGGAAACAGCTGTGGAAAGATCTCTACGAAGACGGGTTGCCTTCGTCTCGACGTCTACCAAGGTGGCACGGTCAGTTTCCCCCAAGTCCATCGTCGTCAGCATCTGGGAAAGCCGCACGATTGTCGCAACCTCGTCTTGAATGCGCTGAGCGGTCACCTGTTTCTCCAATGCCACGGCATCTGATGGTACGCTGTTGGTAGGGGGGAATTGGACGATTGCCTGAGTGGCAACATCAGAAACCAGAAGCTGGAACGGATAACCTGTGATGCGAGACGCGAGAAACATGTGCTTGCATTTGAGCTCATGTTTCGTGAACTCGGGGCATTCACATGAGATGATCGACGTCTGCATATCATCTCCTTCGACGGAAGGAAGGTCGTGGACTTTGACGAGGTACCAGATATCCTCTCCAGTAAATGTATGGATGTAAATGTCGGGGTTCTGTGAGGGTATCAATACTAAGCCTAGCACGAGGAGTGGGGATCACCTTCGACGCTGTGTTGTCCTCAATGTCAGCATAGTCAATCATGTCGTCCAGATCTTCGCTCGGTATTGCTCGGGCCTTTTGCTGACTAGCCTGCTCTCCTTTGGATAGCCGCGGGCGCTCGAAATCCAGAGCCACCCGGATATCTGAGCGTCGGAAGTCGGGCTCTACTTGTTCTGTGAGGATGTGCAGGAGAACATCAATTCTTTGCTTCCGCATGAGTTTCAGGTAAAAGGTCTTGAGGTGGTGGTGCCACGATTCGACGTAGTTGTTGGTGTCAATTTTATAATGGGGATTATCCTGAGAAGCGGATCAGTCGGGGCCAGATGAGAGAGGAACTAATATAACCTGACGATATGCCATTGACCAGCGCTGTTTTTTCGGTAGCCACTCGGTGTTGAGATATTTCAGCCAGTCGGGGTAATCCGAATAAGTTGTGTATATTTCTTCGAGTATCTCATCGAAATCTTCGGTAGTGACGGCGTTAAGGAGTCTCCGAAAGTCAGAAACAGCATCGGCCCGCAATTTGCTGTTTGCGGCGACCTTCGAGACGCCAGGTGGAGGGTTTTTGACCTGAATTATGCATGAACATGTGCCACTGGTGCGCCGGCAGGATAAAACACACCGAAAGTTTCTTCTTGGCTTGTTCAGCGACTGCTTTCATTACGTGCCAAAAGCAAAGGAAGAGAAGAATAATAAAGCCGCAGCCAATGGTAATCCCAGCCACTTCGACATCGGAGCAGTCAATCATCCACACTTTGCAGATGAATCTACACTCGATTCGGAGCCAACGGATAAAATCGATGATAGCATATCTAAGCGGCTGCTCAGTAAATGATTTAATTGAGGGACCAAGGACGTACTGAGCTTCACTGGGTGTAATCATGAATGCGGCAGGACAGCCTTTCCCAGTAGCGAGGTTCTTGATAACGACAGTATAGAGAAAGGCTTTCTCTTCCCTTCCAGCTGCCGAAAAGCAAGTGTTGTGTGTCGAGCCGAAGCATGCCACCTTGTTATACTTCAAGAGAAGCTTCTTCTGCCACGGCGAGGCCATACCGAAAACGTAGGAGTCCTCGTCTCGAGCCTGCGCACTAACCGGCTGATACAGCACCGAGTAACCAAGGGCCTCG
Organism: Mycena vulgaris; assembly: GCA_029204335.1. Taxonomy (NCBI): domain Eukaryota; kingdom Fungi; phylum Basidiomycota; class Agaricomycetes; order Agaricales; family Mycenaceae; genus Mycena; species Mycena vulgaris. The sequence continues at coordinate 688,742 of JARGYA010000026.1, forward strand.
AGCTTTTCTTTCCATAATTGAAGGCTACGACGGCCATCGGGATCGAGGTGTGCCAACTTGCTGAGGCGACGACGAAGAGCGTTGTATACATCCGCCTGGGCAATGCGAAGGGACTCAGGGATGTCGGTGAAGGTCCCAGAGTCCAGCTATGAATCAGAGATGAGCGCGCCGGCCTTGCAGGAAGTGATAGCACATACCTTGTCCAAAATCACTGCGTCGAGACGAAGCAAAGACTTGATCGCCTTCCAGTCAAGCCCTTCGGCGACACGGCTTTCAATCCACTCCTTCACGCGGAGAGGGAGCATAGATCCGGCCATATCTTTGACAGTTCCCGGTTCGTGGCCGTCGTGTGCCCAGCAGTATTCAATTTTAACTCGGTCCTCCTCGCAGACCTTTCGTAGGAAGAAATATGCGCCACAGTTAACCTTCACCGAAGGATGATGCCGATTCGGGCGACGTTTACGAGGGGAGAGATCGGTATCCCGCTCGTCGCGGTACTTCCCAGAATGGCCGCAAAGCCATTTCTCGGTCCAGTCAAATTGACGCTTTGGGCCGCGCCTGGTAGCATCAGTATAGGGCTCTATATTGGGCAAAGGCTCGTCAGAACATCGAAGGGCCACTGGGCTTACTTTACTTATGCGTGGCAGTTGTCTTCTTCCTTGACTTATTCATCTCCTCATCCCGAGACCGTTTGGTAATCCATTTATCTGCGGATTGGCGGACATGCAACCAGTGTTCGGCATCGGATTCGGACATTTCCAGCGTAATTATGGCAGAATCATATTTTTCTCTTTCCGGCGGAGGGCCGAGAGCGTGCGCGATATGCAGTTTTAGTTGGTTAGCAGTCAGGACGGCAGCGGGGTGTTTGCGGGACATATTGGAGAGCAGTGATGGAGGAGTAACAGAGGAAATGGCAGCTGTGCCACCGAAATGGCTGCATAATGGTAAATGGCGCGTCGGACAATGCCCAAAATGGCCTGGTGGTGGCTTTGGACGCGTACGCGACTTGATCACATGTCGGCGTTGTAGCCAAACAGAGCCAAATGATAGGGACGACTAAGGTTCCTCCTCTTTCTACCACCACCTAACCGATACCCGCCACATCGACCGCCTCACATCAACGACACCGCCGCCCTTGAGGCTTTGCCTCGGGGCTCAAATCGCCGTACCTGACGCCTGCGCTGGTATATCGGCCTAAGCCACTCACAGCCCGACGCATGATGTCCCGTCGGTGGCACAGGTGCCACTGCGTGCGATTATTCTGCAATCCCAGGCCGGCTCCTGCGTCAAGCTCTATCCGCAATGCCTTGCGGTACCTACTTACCTCTCATAACTAGAGTGGGTATCATTGCTCTCAATTGTTGTCACTTACAATTGGGAAGTCCTAGCCGCCCGATCGTGCCAAGGAAGCTTGTCATTTCCACTGGCCACTGATTATTGTTAGACGAGTTCCATTTTCCGCCTCGTTGCATTGCCTAAGCCCTAAGCCGACTTTGAACCTACATGAGATTTGTGGATAGTTTTACAGGGTGTGTTTCTTTTTGGGCGTCCCCGGTCTGTCAAATTTGGAAGAGACTTTATATATTTTTCTGTACAGGCTGGTTTTCTATCGCTGCTGCGCACCCCAACGCCGCTCGCCCACCTTTCTTCTCGGCTCGCTGAAAGCTCGCCCAGATTTACCGTCGCGGCGTGGATCTCACGACAGGTGTCGATAAGGTTTCGCGCGAAGGTATTTTTCTAATGCCTATGCATGGCTAGAGCTTCGAATTTTCCCGCGCGGGGGAGTTGGATCGAGCGGACGGAGCTGGATCGAGCGGGCGAACTTCACTCGAACGAGCAAGATCGAGCAGGCGCACCCGGCTCGAGCGGCGCGCTGGGATCGAGCCGTACGAAGTAAGCAATGGCAGGTGGCGGAGAGGCTTCGCACAGAGGTATTCTTTGTCTTTCGATCCCACTAACTAAAGGGATATATTTTCTATGATTTGTTCTTTGGCTTGGGCGGGCGCACTCGGATCGATTCGGGGCTCCTGGATAGAGTGGGGGTATTTGGCTCGACCGGCTCGAGCCGATCGAGCCATCATACATAGACAGTAGAAAATGTAATAACAACAATATACAGATTCTAGCTATAGAGGATCGAGCGACTCGATCCACTCGAGCGGGCTCAATCCAAAATGCTCGTCTCAACCACGGTGGATCGATCGTGGCTGAGCAGGTGACAGGGTGTAAATATATATTCATCACACGACACACCTACCGATGTTGGAACGCAAATGCAAGCGCTGGCGGGCACGGCATGTCAGGGTGCGAACGCGATCCTAGCCTACCTCAGTTGTGATTGATGTGCTGTGAAATCAGGCAGGAACCGACTCCTCAGCGCCTAAATATTTTTTTCGCGAACGTCGTTGCCCGCCTCTTCCCGCCCGCCCGGCGTTTTACCTCCTACACCTCGCGCAATTACACGCGCGCTCCGCTTCAACCGAGCCTCGGTGAATCATTCTCGATCGGGATGTGCGCGCGTGATCCGCCGTGGCGGTGCCTGATCCGTGTCGCTGCTTTCACCTTTCATCCTCCGCGCTCGCCGTGTTCTCTGCCCCTCTAACCGCGTACCTGGCTGAGTTACCTGCCGCCTTCGACTGTCGTTGGAGGGGAACTCTGCTTCGTCTATTACTTGCTAATCTCCTTCGTTAGACCGCCCACGGCCTCCAACTTGCGCCCGAGCGCCGTACGTGCCTCGCATCTCTCCCTGTCTTCGACATTCCACGCGTCTTTGAGCTGTTCTCCGGCTTTGACATTGAGCGCAAACGCGCCCTTCGCCGTCCACGATGCGAATGTGGACGTCCCGCTGTACGCCCGTCACCGAGCTGCACTGCGCATGGAGGCGGGCGGCCTTTCTGTGCGATTCGCACCCCGGGCCCGGTACACAGGTGTCGTCCAACGCCGCGTGCGAGCGACGGTCATCCGATTCATCCTACTCTGCCCCTGCGCGAACATCGTCTGATTTTCCACCTGCGCACAGTTCGCCGTCCGTGGTAAGAGCACCGCATGCAGCGTCAAAGCATCATACTGGCGTCGCCTGAGGTCCGAGGAGTGAGCGTTGCGCCGACGGGATCAATTGCGCAGGAGTCCTTCCGCTCCATTACGCGCTCGTATTACCGCGGCGCCGCCGGTACGTCCCTCTCTCCCTTCCTTCTTCTCTCCCTCCCTCTCCGCAGCTCGCTAGCGCTTTCTCAATATCGCCCGCACGGCTAACCAGCTACACAGGCTCCCTCATCGTCTACGATGTCACCTCGAGCCGCTCCTCCGAGAACGTGCGCGCCCACGCCGACGCGCATGTCGGTTGTATCTTGGTCGGGACCAAGGTCGATTTGTGTGAAGGGGATGGTGCGTTATTGTTCCTCCCGTTCCTTTGTGCCCGGGAAAGGCCATGCGCGATCGCGGGCAATGGAGGATGCCGGGAGTGTTCCCAGCGGCGCACGCCGAGGGCTACCTTCATACCTCAGTACCGCTCGATTGCAGCGCGGGTGAGCCCGAGGTCCCGCATATCTTCGCGCTGGCGCTGCGCTGCGGGGGAGGCTGTGCGCACTTCCTGCGTCAAGCGCTGCGAGTGTCCCTACGCACGGCAAGACGGCGCGGAGTCGCGGTGGCGGACGATGTCGCGGGCTCGCGCGTCCGGCGCTGCATCCCGTACCGCCTGCCGGGCGTCTGCAGCTGCGGGGTCTGGCGCTGCGAGACGTGCTGTATCCTTGTATTCCGTTTACCCCGAGTCCCATCTTCATCCACATACATACTCACACCCTCAGGATCCAAGCGCGCTATATCAACCGCGGAGGGCGCGCTCCTCGCCGCCGAGGCGGGGCTCCTCTTCGCGGAGGCGAGCGCGACAGGCGTGGAAGCGGCGTTCAGAGCCGCGTCGGAGGCTGTGCTGGGGAAGGTGCGGGGGGAAGTTTGATGATAGTCGGGTGCGTTCTTGTCCCTGCTACTCATTCAGTCGGCCACGCACCGGCCTCCCCTTCTTTGCGCTTGCCCTTGCGATAGCCTTCCACTCCATCTCGCCTCTTGTCCTGACGCATGCGCTTGCGACACTGCTACCCCCTCCACTTCGCCGCTCCCTCCTACTCCCCACTCCGACCCGCCGCGCGCCACGGAGGAGCACGTGTGGGACTGGGAGGCGCCTTTGGAGGAAAGGGAGAGGAGCCACCGCGCGTAACACGGGCTGCGTGTACCGCACGTACTCTAATGAATGTACTTGCCCTGCCTCAATTTCGGTTTGAGCTTGTTGCGACGAATCGCTACACGTACCATTTGGAATCGACTGTCTTCCTGGCTTGGATTCGCGATGAAGTGAGGTGCGATTAAAGCTCACAGTCACAGCCGATGTAGTGTTGGGACAATACCTGGCTGGGGATCTGGAGGGTCAAGCGCGCACGCACCGTCGAAGGTGAATTAATATTTAAAGAAGAAGGGTCACTACGCTCGGTGGAAGCCGCTGTCATCGTGCCCAGGTCCTGACCTGGAATCGACGCATGGATCTGTGGATGGCTATGATTCTTTGGCAGGATGAAGGGTGCGAGTGGACATGAGAGAGACAGTGGAAATCATCGCACTGCGCCTCATTTGGAACGCGACTCGCGCTGCGATGTGAGCGAGAATAAGGATAATTGCGGGTCGCGTAGGACGGATGGGTTAGAACTTGTATGGTACCAGTTCAGGTCATATACCGAGGGAGGCGAGCGATACGCCGTGAAAAACGCGGGCTGTTCGGTGCGAACGAATTGAAATCGAAAGAAGAATCTGCGGGACACTCAGACTCGGGTGCGATGAAAGTTATTACTCGGCACTGCGAAAGATGTTGTGAGCGAGCCCGCGCAGTTAATGGGACTCAATGTGGCGCTGAGGAATAAGACGAATCAGCTTGGAGATCTGAATCAGTGTTTCCCATCGGATGAAACAGAATCCGAGATTAACCGCGTTCTGGCCAGCTCAAGGATTCTGGAACCGTTCAAGACTGACAGCGAGCGCAGGGTTGACCATGGATAGGGCGAAACTGGAGTCAATAGAGCCCATCAGGGAGGCCGATTGCGGGCAGGGATTGGGACACGTACTAAGGGTCCTGAAGCAGAGCCTGCGAACGACAATTACAGAGCTGTCGAACAGGCCTCCGACTTGAACTCACGCGGGAAAACTCGCGAGCTTACTGCGAAGCCGCGGATCGCCGCATCAATTAAGACGCATACAACTATAGATTATTAGCTCCGTGAAAACCAAGCCATCGAAAGGACGTACCAAATAATTGAGACTGCTGAGATGCTAGTTGTGAAGAGAATCAATCGGTGCGGGAACTCATCGCAAGGAGAATCGAACGGTTTGAGAACCATGTGGAAAACTGCGGCCAAGTAGGGCAAGAACTGAGTCAGTAAAGCACTTGCCTCGAGGGTTCAATGCCAGATCAAGGCTGAGGCTTCGAGCAGTAGTTAGCATCACAATCTGGGTCGAACGGACAGTCAGAGTCCGATACGAGGGATGCTTAGCCGCAGATAGTCTCGCTGTGAAGAAGAAGCAAACGAAATGCGAGACCTACCTTCAGATTACGATGTAAGTGGCGTGTGTGCACGCAATGCGAATGGATCATACCTTTTGAACAATGTTAATCTGTTACCGCGACGACATCTAAAGTCAACTCAAAGCTGTCACCAAATTGAAGAGATGCGGGGCCATTACATCGGGTTAAGTCTCTGCATCAATTATGTTGGCTTCCAAAAGTACTTGGTCGGACCCTGCTGTTTACTGGAGACCAGGAACTGCGCCGAATGATTGAATTGCCGTGAATTTAGATCCGAGATCAAGATTCAGTACTTCATCCAGTGTAAGAGCATGGCAAACCGGCGAGTCTCAAATCTTCAGAGTCAATATTACGAATGGCCAAGCAGCTACCGGCAGCTCGGCATAGGCGCCAAATACGAGACTCAACCACCCGTCGATTCACTCACACGGAGCACTCACTGCAGGGAGAAATTTGGCCTACACTTCGTGACCTTCGAATGATGTTGGACTGCGTGCGAAGCCGAATTCAACAACGGACTCAAGGAGCACAAGCGGTTGAGTAATGCGGACGGTACCCGAGCTGGCTTGGCGTAGCAAACGAGATCGACATACGCGCTTGAGTATACTGAGGCGCTGAATATTTGGCATGATGAATCAGAGTTAAAGTCAGGCAGTGGCTCGTCTGAATTCTCCCTGAACTATCATTAGAGGAAAGACGTCGCGGCAGTATTGGACGTCACCCACGGGGAAGATATCGATCTAAGAAGGGACACAGTGATTATCTGTCCTCGGCGTATTTCAGTAATGCTTGTGACAACCGCTGCGCCGTGCAAAAATAGAGGAACGAGGGCGTCAACCACCAAATTTACATGGGCAGATTATTGCATACCGTGAGTTCCAGAGCGTCTCCGCGTTCCCCGTCCAGGTGTCCCGGACGGTTGAAGAGCTGCGTTAGGCGGGAGAGGTCGGTTTCGATGTCCAGGAGACGACTAGGGAATTCGGGTCTAGTGCCGTTCAATGGTGACTTGGAGAGAAAAAACAGGGTGTCGCGACGCACTCTGAGGAGAGTCTCGGACGCTTCAAAGCCCGCGGACGGGGGGCGGGATCAGTGGAACGGGCGATAGGACGCGATATGAACTCGGGAGTGCTATGGCGAAATTGATTAACCGGGAGGGGAATCCCGAAGGCTCGGCGAGACGTACCGGTGCCGCTTCTGGCGGAGCTGATGTATCGACTCTTCCGCCTGCGTGAGATCACGAGCAACGGCCTCGCGCTCGTCCTTCAGCGCTGCCTCCGCAGCCATCGCTCGAGCCCGTTCCTCCGCGAGCGCGGCCTCCAGCTTCGTTACTGTACGTTTGTGAGTATCTTCGCTTTTGGATGAGGCCGCAATCTGCAGTTTCAGGACGGCGTTCTCCGCGCGCAAACCGTCCACCGCCCGCCGCAAATCCGCGACCTCCTCTGCGGAGGCGCGAGCGGCAGCGGAGGCGTATTCCGCGCGTCGAAGAGCGGCATCAATTGTCGTTGGTGGATTAGCCATGGATTAGGGAAGATGCGGTAGACTGAGTGAGGAGAGGATGCCCGGCGAGGCGCGCAGCGGAAAGGATGCGGCGGCAGCGTGATGACGAGGGGCAGAAGGATTGAGGGAAGATCAAGGGACGGCAGGGTTAGATAAAGTCAAGGCAGCCAGGAGAATGCTTGGTGGCGTTGGTGGTTGCAGTGGCTGAGAAGACGACAAATGGCTTCGGCTCCGACGCCGGACAGGCACGTGACGCATTCATATGCACCAATCTGATCGCTCAACCCGTATACTTACTTCAACTCAGTCCGCGCGCAGTTTGACACTTCTCGTCCCAACCTTGATTCTCAGACATGCCCATAGATTTTTCCGTCATTGTATTCGCAGATGGCTGATCTCCGAACGGGTGGCCAAGGGTATCAGTTGACTGTAAGTTGTCCGGTCTCATCCCGCAGATTCCGACCATGAACATCCGTCTTCAGAATGCTTTCGAGTCAGAGTAAGACACTCGGCGGTAACCATTCTGCCCAACCCCATAAATAAACAGCGACGCTGACTACTCGTGCAGGCTCGATGAGATGCATGCGGCCTTCACCTACCATTTTGGCGGCGAGCTGGGTCCTTCCCCAACAGCTGATGTGGGTCCGCGCAAAATCCTGGACCTGGGGTGTGTATCAATGACAAAAACATTGCAAGTCAGCACTGAAAACCGATAAAAGGTGTGGGAGTGAAGCGTGGTAAGTCGAATACTGTGCGCTCGGAACATGCTCCAGATGCGAGTCTCAAAGGGCGATACAAGCCGTAATCTAATTCCCGGAAGCTCAAGTCGTTGCGGTGGATATATCGCCTCTTCCGAAGCGGTGAGCATCTCTCATGCTGGAACCCATCTGAGAAGAACACGCTCAAGGCAGATTCCGGGGAATATGACGTTTGAACAGCTGGACCTAAGTAAAGAGTGGGACCTTGAAAATCAATCGTTCGACGTCGTTCACTCTCGATTGGTCATGTCTCATGTCAGTAAAACGGTTGCATTGTTTTGCCTCAATCTTGTTAAATTAAAAAACTCCTACAAAGTACCCAACGGAGAGAACGTCGTCATATGTTCAGCTCGACTTGTCAAGCCTGGGGGTCTGTTGATCATGGAGGACATCGATGTCAATACCTTGGCACGGACTGGGGGTCCGGCGGCCAGGCTGCTGGCCTCGAAAGTCATCCAGATTTGGCGGTTCCGCTCAGCCGACCTGGAGATCGCGAGGAAATTCGCCAGGATCATGACTTCCCTGGGACATTTCCGAGTCCACGCCATTTTCGTCACTTCGTTACTTCGCTTAAGTGTGTGAGTTTGATGGGAACCTGTGAAAGTTCGTCACTTGGCATGTTTTTGGGAAAGTTCGTGAGTTGTTTGTTACACGGCAACCTACGGCAACTCCTCAGCGTATCACGGAGTGATGGGTATCAGTCGTGTGCCGAGCGTGGCCGGTTAGGTTTGGGTTAGGCGGTTAGGCGGTTAGGGATTCGGGTTAGGTGGTTAGCGTGGTTAGCGGTTAGAGGTTAGGGGGTTAGCGGGTAGCGGGTAGGGGGTTAGCGGTTAGCGGTTAGCGGTTAGGGTTAGCGGTTAGCGTTGGTGTAAGGATCTATAAGGTAGCGGCCAGGCAAGTTCGGTTACCCCACGTGATGTTACGGCAGATAACCTTTTTGGCATGGAATACGTTCGCACCCATGTTTAAACAAATTTTCAGCGGTTCATAGGAAATCGGGCACAATAGTTTTGTTTAAATACATGTTAAGTGTATTCACAAATTTTCCTGGGGATCTTGGTGCAAAATTGAAGGACTAGTTCCAATTATACGATCAACATCCTACAAACTGGCATTCACGTTCCCTCCCCGTAGAATTCCGGCCGCCTGCATGTCTGCTAAAACGTTCCGGTGCTTCTTTTTTGCACGCGATTTGACAGGACTCAACGCGATGGCCACGACGCGTTTGATGGCTTCTTTGGTGAGGCCAATCTACCATTGAGAATGGCTGCCCCGTCCCGGAAGACTTTCTTGAGTGGGGGCATGAGGGGGAATGTTGAGGGACTGGCATTGGAAGATTTTCATGGGACAGCAGCCAAAGAAACTCTGCAACGCGCCCGCAAGAGGCGCGCATCGAGGTAAGTGGTCTCCCTATTTTGGGAACTAGTCTCTCAATTTTGAAGATTTTGCCGATTTTAAACCTCGAATGGCAAGGGCGGACCGATCCCCAGGGAACTGTTGTGCCCAATTTTCGACTCTGCCCCTTGTGGATTAATTATTCGCGCTTTCCGACCTTTTCGGTGGACCCGTTCCCAATATGGTAGTGTAACGCCGGATCACGTGGGGTAACCGAACTTGCCTGGCCGCTACCTTATGAAAAAAACAAGGAGTGACTTGAGATGGCGGCAAATGATGGCCGCATTGATGTTTTTGATTTGAATACTCACGAACTTTCCCAGAAACTCACCGAAGTCACGACCTTTCACAATTTTCCATTAAAGTCACGAAGATCCCCGAGTTTAAGCGAACTTAAGCGAAGTAACGAAGTCACGAAGGTGGGTACTACTCTACATTTCCCCCGTATCCATGTCCACAAGATAGCAATCCCTTTATCTGGTACTGGTTTTGGTAAGTCTAGACAGTCGAGCGTGGTCAATGACTGTTCTTAGATGAGGCAACGAATGAGCTGGGCTCGGCTATCAGGAAATCTTGGACGCAATTATCGAAGAGCTTGGGGAGTCGCTTCGTCAACGAGGGTCTTACCGAGGCCATGATAGAAGAACAAACTGAAGAGCTTTACAGCAAGGACTGCAAGGCCACGATGGATATATATTCTTGCTAGGCCCGACGTTCCCAAGACGAAAACGAATCTTGACCGATGTATTTAAAACAGATCGTCTTGAGATCATTAGATCTTGGCCCAATTTTTGACGGCGTTTGTTCAAACGAATCTTGGTTTCTGAAAATTTTCGGTGGAGTTGAATGTGACCCTCAGGCTTCCGGGCTTCTCGGTGATGTCTGATCCTTGAGAAACAAATGAATCCGACTCAGGATGTTGCACATTCTTCAAATGCGGGTGACGACATCCGGTCGTCATTAAACTCGTTTATTACTGCAACATCGAGTATCAAAGTCGGCCGCTTCCAAGCGTCGACAAAGACTCGCTGTGTCATTAGGAAACTGACCACATTTCACAGGTACCTGCTTCGCCGTCGAGGGGGGGGAACCGGGAGTACCTTCAACTCGTCTAATGACCCATCCATACCCTTCCACCCGATCATGTTGGAGAATAATTGTAAGGGACACTGCATTCTACGAGCCAATGGTCAGTCCCAGGGTCTCGGTGCCCCATGACTGGCATGGATGGTAACTCTGAACAAGATCGAACATCTCCGAGATCGCCGAACGGCCTTGGATCTCAACAGAATTAGGATATATGGCACAACTGGGAATGCCTTTGACGTTTTGCTTGCAAGATATTTCGCACCGTGCATGATAAACTAGTGGACTATCCTGATCTGGGCTGTTTTACTCTATGAATTTTGGCCCTTGGGATCAGTCTTCCTCTATCCGGGAGCGGTATTTGGGACAAAAAAAAAACGATTTTTCGCTCAAATCTTTTGCTTTTAGGCGTATTTGTTTACTCTATTCCGAGCGAGGTCGCGCCCTTAGAGGGTGTTTTCACGGCGGACAATCAGATGTCACTTGCGCTTTGAGAGGCTGCAGTCACTCGGACTGTCACTTGCGGTGCCGGCCTACTGTCACTTGCAATTCCTTTGTGTGCTTTCCTTTGTCTTGTGGCCACCCGGCTTTGTTTGCTTTGTTGCCAATGGCCACACTAATATTTGGTCGAAATTCGGGCGAAAAATATTCGCAGCTGAAAAGACGAGAGCTCTATGTCATAACCGTGAGTTTTGCGCCAATTTTCCCGGCCAAGATCGTCCATTGTGAAGTCGGATTCGGACTGGTTGATAAGATCTAGCCGAACCGATGTCAAGATTATATTTGAGATAGCGTGTGATAAGATAAGATTGAGCCGTCCCAACAATCGGAAAATACGGTAAGCCGAAGGCATATGGCATACTATTCTAGGAAGCCAAATACATCGTTTCTAGGTTCCGAACCAGCCCCGGGTTTCAGTTGTCATTCATTTAACAGCCTTTTCAAATTGTAGGGTAAACCTACTCGATGCGTCGAGAATTCGTGTAGATATTATGATTGTGCTCGTGCCCTTGATGAGGTCAGCTTCAAATAATTACATTCAGATCAACGAACCACTGACTAATCTCGCTAAATATTCTGCGGGAGCCCTCCAAAGTTATAGGGTGAACTGTGCGCACAGAGTGGCAAAGTAAATTTCCTTTTTAGGAGATGTTGAAATTGAAAGCTCAACCGCACCCACCGTCTCGCGAGCTTCTTCGTCTCCTCTAGGAGTATCTTCAGTTCAATAACAGAGTGTGTACGCACTTTTTGAACGGCCAAGCTTGCGGCGCACCCGGTCCCTAGGGTCTTCCTTCGCTCTTACTCGGACTTTTGATTCTTCGTACACGAGTCGCCGATTTCTCTCAATTCCTTCGTGCATTATGTTCTTCTTTCGGAAAAATCCGCTCTGGTCTGCTAGACGACTTATCTAGACATCCGGGCACCATCAAAACATGTGTGCGAACTTACCCATATCCGCAGATTAAACCTTGGCTTATCCTTCGGGGCGATCTTAGCTGGATTCGCTTTCGTGATAAGCTCTGCTCCACCAAAGTCAGAAAATAGATAGCATGGAAACAGACAGCCGGCGTACAAATGTTTTATCTGTCAAGACCTACTCCTGTCGACAACTGGCCTGGAAGTCTCAGCGGCTAGATGGCCTAGCTCATTGACGGCCGAGACTTCTGAAGCGCTGCTATCAGAATAAGCGCTTCGCAGAAATCTATGTTTGTCGACAGCAAGACCTATTTATGGACTTCAGCTACAGCGAGCGCAACGTCGGATCTTTTTAGCGCTGGGAGCGGCTGGAAATACCGGTGGGACAACTCTTGTTCCGAATTGGAATATGCCTGTAGGATTCTGGTTCGAGACTGTCTAGTGTGATTGAAACTCCGGTTAAATTTTGCAGTTATTCGCCAGCTGCCTGAGTCCAGCGCTTGCCAAGGGAAAGGCGCTACAAGCTCTCTGCTATGAGGGCGGTGTTCAACAATAACACGTCGAACAGAAAGTCGGCGCAGAAATATTTTGCCTATCAGCAACTAGAGTGTTGATGACAATTGTCTGAGAAGTCCCGTGAGCGCTAGTTAAATTGCTCGGGGGCGTTGATCTGGCACCGAAGCGACCGTGAAGCCCTGTCAGGGTAGGCGCTTCACAGAACCTAATGTTCGTCCCACTACAGTAATTGAAGGGGTGGTTCAAACCGAAGCTCAGCACATTCTCCATTCTCAGCTCACCTTATGGCAAGGCTATGGGCATTTTGGCGCCCCACTCGAGCGAACAACATTTTGAACGTCAATCAGCTGTTGACCGACTGCGAACTGCCGACGATGTCATCTTGGTTCTATTACCTCTGTCCACTGATTGCATAGTTCCTAGTATTCACTTGCTATAAAAGTGAGACTCCTTGAACTGGACTCGCCACAACAATCGCATACAGTAATTCAAGGGTGGTTCAACGAAGCTCAGCACATTCTCCATTCTCAGCTCACCTTATGGCAAGGCTATGGGTATTTTGGCGCCCCACTCGAGCGAGCAACATTTTGAACGTCAATCAGCTGTTGATCGACTGCGAACTGCCGACGATGTCAGCTTGGTTCTATTGCCTCTGTCCACTGATTGCATAATTCCCAATATTCCCTTGCTATAAAAGCGAGACTCCTCGAACTGGACTTGCCACAACAATCGCAATGGCTCCATTTTGTGAGAAACAGTCTTATTCCTTTGCGAATCCGAGTCGGCTGACTGTTCAATCCAGTGCGCTACGCTCTATGCTCGTTGCTCTTCGCCATTTCCCCCCTCACGTCTGTGAACGCCGGTACGTTTCGGACGCCATATATCCTATGCCAAACAACCCATTCCTCTGATTTTGTAGCGGAAAATGTGACCACGTCCAGCCTTACTTCAGATGTTACTTCCACCCTGAACTTCGCGGTGTCCAAATGGATCTGGAGTTCTGCCACCGCCACGGCTAATACGTTCGTTGGGCTCCGCAAGAACTTCTCTCCGCCTGAGGGAAAGGCGCTCATCGGGGCAGAGATCATTTTCACCGTCTTCGCAAGCCTAACTTTCTATGTGAACGGGGTTGAGATTGGAACCGGCAACGCACCCAATTTCCGCCCATTTTTTGCGCATCGTTTCTGCGTCGACCTCCTCCCCAGTTTCAACGTCTTTGCCTTCAATGCGACCACTTCAACGAGCGGTGCGGACGGGGGAGGTCTCATCGCGACCATCCTTCTCACATACTCCGACGGTACCAGGGACACGCTCGTCACGGACAGCTCCTGGCGCGTGAAGAGCGGGATTCCACTCGGATTCGAGCAGCCATCGTTCGACGACACTACTTGGCCCGTCGCCATAGTTGTCGGGAGCTACGCCGCTGGTGCATGGGCCGGTAGGCTCGTGGACATTCCCGCCGACCCGCCGGTACTCGGGCTCGAGCGAACGGGGTGGATCTGGACGGATGTTGTCCCAGCGAGTGGGACGCTCCCCGCCGGCTCGCGCGCGTTCCGGCGTACGTTCACGCCTGCGCCGGGGCAGGTGCCTGGGACCGCGACGATCCTCATTGCGGCGGACAACGCATACACGCTATATGTCAACGGAGTCAGCATCGGGTCGGGGACGAACTTCAGGACCGCGCAGCACTACACAGTTAACTTTGCGTCTGGGCCCTCGGAGGTGGTGCTCGCCGTGCTCGCGACGAACACTGCGGCGAGCACTGCGGGGCTGCTGGTTGCGATGGAGCTGAACATGGTGCCCGCAGGGCGCACCAATTGCACGGCTGGGGCGTTTATGACGTCGGATTTCGGCTGGAAGTCGACGAAGGATTTAATCCCTGCTGGGTTTGAGCAGCCCGGGTTCGATGATTCAACATGGCCCGCTGCGTTTCAGCAGGCGGTCTACCCCGCGGCACCCTGGGGTACACTCACCATCGCGGCACCCTCCCCACCCGTCACAATCTAAAGTCTACTCGGGCGCTGATATATTTCATTCCGTTGGTCCATTTTTCATCTCATTCCTTCGGTTCATATGTTGTGTCGGTCATTTCAATTAAACGCCCTTTGAGTGTTTTCCTTCTCTCAGAGTAAAATCTTGATTGGAAGCTCTGAAGAAATAGAAGCTGCTTAGTGGTCCCAGTTGCTTAATTGAACCCAGTGAGCAGTCGGATGACCATATCCAAGCACGGGTTTGATCCGGCGTTGAACTGTTAACGCTTGGATGAAATTATTTCTACCTTCTCTTCCCAAATATACACCCCTGGCGCATCTTCGGGGCTTGACCGAACACTGGTCTAATTACAACGGGCGACGGAGGACGCCGGATACTCCGCATTGGAAAAAGATTTAGATCGTATAATGTCACAAGTATTGGGACCAATTTTTTTTGCAACAGGAAACATGTCATCAAAAAATGCAACTTCGCAAAACAGCGGCCAAGTGCCATGAGAGTTGGGCCAAGCCTTAAGAGCCCCTTGCAACTTCCGCCGAGAGAGACTGCCTGCTTCTACGCAACATCTCAAAACCCTCGTAGAAACGGTATGCAAGTCGTCAGCGCGCCAACTCAGTGGTGCTGCGTGGAGGAGCTCACCGATGGTCGCCAAGAAGGTCACCCTTCATTAATGTTTTTTTTGCAGTTACTTGAAAAAGATGTCCCCAAGCAACCTGCAGGGAAGAAAAGTGCCCAGAAGCGTAAGTCATCTGCCAACCGAAGGGCCGGAAGCTCACATAAGCCAGGAAAGTCGAGAGGATCTCGCCTGTGGCAACAAGGTGGGACCAGGTGAATTACAGCTGCAGTTACTACGCATTATTCGGGCCATGATACGATGTGTGGCAATCACATGTTCCCAATTCACAGATAGGTTCCAGAAATCCACTTGATACCTTGAATGCCTGAGCGAAGGTTTTAATGATTTCAAACTGAAATCTGACTCGTTGGAGAGTGCGAGAGACAGCGTGCGTTCCATGCTGTATTCCGAAAGTCCGGGAGATTTTCTACGGGGTCCCACTTTAGTTGGCTTGGACCTACTGGTTCTTAAAATATTCGGAGACAGAAACTGGGGTTCAAGGACAACCAAATGTACATAGTGCAACCATGTTGAATCTCGAGTTCCCTGGTCCTCCTCAACCCAAGTGGTGATAAACAATCAGCAATTACGAGACAGGTACCGAGGAAGTTATGCTATATCTCACCGGCTGGCTGCCATGAAAATTCAGAACTCAAATCGGGCTTGTCCTAAATGCAGGAACGGAATGATTACCACCTTGAAATTGGATGACGTCCCAGACATCCTTTACTTGTCCATCGAGGACCCTGGAATAAATTTGGACCTCGCGGGATCATCTATGCTGGGAATAATCACTTCGCTTCAAGGCCTATCAAGGAGAATGGAAGTGTTTGGTATCATGATGGCATCAATACAGGCAACAAGTGTGAATACGATGGTCAGTTCAATGTTCTGCCTTCGTTGGCCCTGAACACGGGTATAACAAAAGACACAACTCGAACCGTGGCCGCAGTGATATATGCACGTTCTGAGTTTGAGTAAGTTGTATCAGGGACCGATATAGCTAATAAAAGATGAAAACAAATAAGTCTGAGTACATGCCGTGCTTTTCAGCGGCCCTAACCCCCAAGTCTCGTCTTGAATGTTATCTTTGGGTGGGTGGTCAACTACCCCGGATTTCGTCTGTGTTGGCATCCCGCCAAAGAAAATTCAGACAACGAACAGGTCCCGATATAAATTCGGCCAACTTGGTTTATCTTACTCATAGGATGTATGCCTTCGCCTTAGACCCCGCCGGGCGGCGTCAAATGAATCACAGGCTTTGCCTGTTGAGCTAAAACTCTTAGGTGGTCAACTACCCAGTCTCCGACAGTAGTTGGCTCAAATTTGCCCAAGATGTGGCCAAAGTTTAAGGTGTGCAAAGGAGTGATGGTATGCAAGGAGTGCTGGTACACTGTATTATATCCTTTTCTGTATCTCCATTTTTTGTGACTCGCTGCCTCCCTTTCAGAGACCGAGAAGTACGTGCATGCCACTTTCTTCTTCAACGGCGGCGTCGAGAGCCAGTTCAAGGATGAAGAGAGGTTCATGATCCCGTCTCCGAAGGTACGCCGGTGCTCTTCCTCTGTTCATCCTCTTCCTGATTCCCCCTTCCCAATCTCATCACATCACGCCGAAATCCTGTCGCTAATCACCCCTCGTCCCCAGGTCGCGATGTACGACCTCCAGCCCGAGATGAGCGTCCAAGCTGTCGCTGAAAAGTTCGCCGGCATCCTCGTCGAGCGCAAGGAGTACGATTTCGTGATGTCCAATTTTGCGCCGCCGGATATGGTAAGCGTATGGGGATAATACTGTAATATTATTATTCCCAATTTCACCGAAGTTTACACAGGTATTTCGCAGATTTAAGCATGAGGATTCTTTACACCACTGTTTTGATATTGAATTATGCACACCGCGGCGATGTTCGACAATTCACACAGCGGAAGATTCTTCCGAAAAATACACAGGTCAACCCTCCACAGAAGATCACTGGCTACCAGTCACCCCACACTAGCACACCCTAACTTTGAATTAATTCAGACTACACTACGTCTTTCTTCGTTAGGGCCTATCAATGATCGAAGAAGCGGAGCTTGAATCCACGGCCTGTGGAGCGCTATACTTCAGACTCCGCTCATGATGCCGACTCGGCCGAGCAGCCGGAACTTCCAACTCACCCTTTAAATGCTTCCAGAGCGCACAGAACTTTACCAGGACCTTGAGCCTACTTTCGTGGGCACTTCGAAACGGTGTCCACATTGCAACAAGAGATCATTGTACTGAGAACTTGAGTCGTGGATGTGCATACACCTTGTTCAGCTCATGCGGCCGTGCCTCACGGCCACTTCAGCCGGACTTCGGAGACCGCGTCAGCTATTCCACTGATACCCTCCAATCAAGCGGCGATATTAGAACCAAAGTCAACACCAAGTCCCCCCAATGAGTTATGGAAGGATGCTATGCATTTCTCTTGTGGCCTGTGCTTGTTTCCGCAAGAACCCATAGCTGTGTGAGCTTGTGAGGCCTCTGGAGCCTGTGTCATTTTCATACTCTTAGGCTGCGTAAATTTCTAGCAAGAGGAGCAGGTCTGTGTATAAAACCTACAACCTCCCCTGGTAGGATAATTCTTTTCAAAAAACCCTGGGTGGTGTTTTAAATAATAATGTTACAGTATTACAGCCATATAAGCGTATTGCCTTTTTTGGCCGCAGGCGGCGGCGAGGGAGGGAGTTGGTTGTGGCTGGAGGAGCGCATGCGCATTTCTCGTCATGAAGCGCACTCGTAAACGCAGATCGATACGACACACTCGCCGGCGCCGCCAACGGACAACGGACGCGGGTGTATTCACCATTACTCTATCCACGGCCCACGTACTCGAGATCGAGTGCGCCCTGGAGATGGTCTGTGCCTATGCGGCTCAAGGTACATAGCACTTAAAAGTACCTGCCGCCGCCGCTGGTCTCGCCATTTCTCAAAATTCCGAGCAACGGCGAACGAGGCGTGTTCTCCAATATTATTCACGGTGACGCTACCTGCTCCCTTCCGCTTCCCCCTTGCTCCTCCTTCTTCCCTCTTTATGGCGCCGCGCTAACCCACTCACGCAGGTCGGCCATACAGGCAGCTACGACGCCGCCGTCTCCGCCATCAGCCACACCGAGGCCGCAGTCGGGACGGTCTACGACCCATGCCCAGCCGCGGGTTACGTCCTCCTCACCACCGCCGATTTGATGGTATGCTTCCTTCGTTCGTTCTCTTGTGTTGCTGTGCGGATACTTGCTGATGACGTTTGTTGCAGGGCCTTCCTAAACCCGGGGATCCGCCCCCACTGTTTTCTCGTCCCTGCCCTCGGTTTTCTTTCTTTTTCCTCCTCGCAGAGATGACCGGCCGCTCCCGTCTCGCGAGAAAGCCGGAGGGGAAATAATACATAGATGCGCACGCACAAACGGACATGGAAAAACTGTATGTAGAAGAAGTTTGGATCCACAAAATTGTACATCGCGATCACTTGCTACTATAGATACGCGACGCGCTTTCCTGGCTGCTTTAAAAAATGCCTTCGTGATCTGGATAGTGACTTCCAACGCCTATTCGATAGCGGCTGGAGCGGGGTACCACCAGTCGGCTCTTCACGAGGGTGGGGCAAGCGGCAAACTAAGTCGTTTCTGCGTCCACGAGTGGTACTTTCATTCCTGCTTGACAGCGATCGGATTAGGAAACATTTGCCCAGATTTGTGTGGAATATCGGGTGAGGTATAAAACAAGCTGGGATGCGCGCTTGACTCCGTAAGAACCGGCAATACCCTTGCAAAACTTTTTATAAATTCGACATTTCAGCTCAAGATGGGTCACCGCATCGAGCACCAGGTCGTCATGATTATATATATGCTCGTGAATCGAACATTCAATGTAACCATGGGCGCCAGCAGACCTCGATAGATTCAATTTTTGGAATGCGACCGAAAATATATGTATAGTCTCTCCTAAACAGACGCTACAAAATGTTCTCATACCTAGCATGTTGTGTGCGGACAAAGTTACCTTCGCCCGTGAAACCAGCAGCCGGTCTCTCCGAGATGTATGCAATATTTATGTAGACTCTGAGTTGGCTAACTGCATGTCGAGCCCGACGGCATTGTGGGAATCAACCCACCTTATATTCCGACTAGTGGGCAAACACCGGGAATAAAATGCCCTCGGACGACGAAACAATTTAGATTTCCAGACGCGAGGAACCCGGGACGTCCACCGAGCTCGCGACCACGCCTCGCTGGAATGGCGCGAATAGAATTATATGACAGCCGACGCGGAGAGCATGGCCGCTCTTCAGACGATCAAAATTCCAAATTCCGGGCCGCGAGTGTCACACCTTGAACATAAGCCAATCCCAAGTAGAATCGTGCTGATTCACGTTGGATTCACGGTTAAATTCCCAAAGCAGAGTCATACATAAGTCATAAGCTTAGTGGATCCTGTCGCTGGGAACGACACACGCTGGCGGCCCGTTTAGTCATAACTTCAACATAAGCCAATTATCGGTATGGCTGATTCAGTTTTTTTTCGAATTTTCACCTAGCTGAGCGTCAAAATCAACGGATAAACGGACAGGAATCGCTGCCGGTTTGGATAGTGCTCATTAGTCACCCCGCCATGCGTACGTGTGCGGCCGGCGCATTACCATGAAATACAGCCATGTTTGGATTTGGTCCCACCTCCGAACTTCGTTAAATACGAGCACTGTAAACCTCCTTGCATCCATAAGTCTGCCATTCTACCCTAGTGATGTGGACGCGTACCCCCCTTCCTCGCATTCATTGCTCTTGCATTCATCAAAACATGTTGCACTGCGAAAACTGTGTATAACATCTCCGTGGTGGACAACGGAACCAGCGAAGTCGATTTCACGTCCTCGGCCGCAGGCGTGGACGCCCCGAAAATACGCCCCATCAACGCGACCGCGATCGAATGGTGGTACTTTGACGTGGTTTCGACGGATCCCCAATCGCGCGCCTCCGTCGTGTTCGTGTTCGGTACCGGAGGCACGCCCGGCATGCCATTCGGTGTGCAGGCGACCGTATCCTTCCCAAATGGTACGCTGGCGTCGACTAATACGTCCGTGCCCGCGGGTAGCGCGACCGTCACGACGGAGGGCAACGACTCGAGCGGGGACTGGCACGGGTCGGGGATCACCTGGCGCTATTCTGCGCGTTCGGGCGCATACGACATTTTCATCGATTCGCCGGGCCTCGAAATGAAAGGCCAGATTCATTTCCAGCATGTAAGCACGTCAGTGTTGTCGGACTACAAGGTATTGACCGAGCAATTCCAGCACGCACCGGCCCACTACCCCTGCGGTCCTGCGGTAGCCGGCCAAAACATGGAGGTCGGGCCCAATATTGGGTGGGCGAATGCTTTGCCCGACGCTGCGGCCACGGTGGATCTGATGGTTGGCGGGGAAAGGCTCGCCTTCAAAGGAGCGGGGTATCACGATAAGGTGCGCTTGTTGAGGAATTTCACGCTCTCATTCACCGAACTGACATCCATGGACAGAACTGGACTCCACAGCCGTTCGGTGCCAGCGTGGAGTTGTGGTACTGGGGCCACGGGCGCGTCGGACCCTACTCCGTCGTCTGGTTCGATTTCCTCGACTTGAATGGGACGGAGTACGGCAGCGCGTACGTCGCGAAGGACGACACCATACTTGTCGCGAGCTGCGATTTGAGTAGCATCCGTGTTCGTCCCATTGGAGAGAACGCCACCTACCCGCCGGGTAACGACACAGGCTTTCCATCCGGCTACCACATCACTTTGGATTTGGGGGCGGAGGGAGTGTTGGAGATGGATGCGATTGTGGCGGCGCCACTCGTGTCGGCGCCCTCGTATGGGCGGTTTGTGGGAAATTTAACGGGCTCTATTACACCTGTGCGCGGGGCGGGAGGATATCTCATGAGCGGGACTGCGCTGTTTGAGCAGTTCAGGCCCAACGCCGTTTAAAAACGTATTTTTTGAATAATCTCACACCATCGTATAGTTATACCGTTCCGTTCCGTCGACTTCCTGAAGTTTGGACTGCTGGGACGGTATACAGGGTGAATGAGCTCCAGATTCGCCAACAAATGCAGGGCCTTCACCGTATACGCTATGGTCAACGGCTCTATTAATATTCCTACTCACTGTGTTGAGGTCCCCCGTAGACACAGGTTATGTCTACCCTCGTAGAGCCACTGATAGACACAGATATATGTTTAGTTACACCCACATGGAGTAGACACAGGACTTCCATGTTTGTCAACCTGTGTTTACGTGCGCAACCTTGTGCCTACCCTTCGTCGTGGACCACCTTTTTTTCTTCTTTCTGGCGTGCGGATCTCCCCCCGATTTGCATGCCCCACAGAGATGGCCATCCCTTCGGACCACGCACAGAAGCCTCAAACTCATCTAGCGGGAACATTAAGACCATCACCCACACCTGGATTTTCGTTGAAATGGTCATTCATCGCGGCTACAGATTCGTTTTCACGGCCTTGCAGATGCGGCCATCCGCCACCGAGTCTGTGCAAACCCTGAAAACTCACCTGCTATCTGCGTGAATTGGTCATCGGAAATATTCCACTGGGAGTGCAATATCTGGTAAGAAGACAAAACCGGGAGCGAGGCAGACTGGACAGCGCGAGCGCCGTTCCCACAAGTTTGAAATCGAAGGAGAGGTTCCGGTTCCGTGGACCGTAGAGGAGCAGGACCGGTGATGTCAAGTGGAGTAGAAAGAAGAAGGGAGTAGGCGCACGTGAGGACGTGAAGACATAGCCGGGAGAAAAAAGAGCTGATGATTGGATAACCTGCGCGTGTCACATCTGCTCCCAGCGGACGCGATACCCTTCACCACAGAGTCGTCGACACTCTAGCCCAGTTGAGTATCTAGTTGGCGAACTTTGTTGGCTCCGTTGGTTTTTCTTCCTTGGGGGGACAGCCAACCGAATTACGCAGAGCGAAAGCAAAACGAAAGACGAAAAAACAATATCTCCCGGCGATGACTCGGGCCCGAATTGAACGGGCGCCTTCCGCATAAAGTATAGGAGCGGCCCTCAGAGGCAGCGGACGCGAAACCCTTCGCCACCGAGTCATCGATACCCGTGAAGCATTCGCCTTCAGTTTGAATGTTGAAGCTTGAGAACGAGATGACGGCGGGAGCAGAAACACATCGGCACGCTCGGCCGGCATTGCCCCGGCACGTGTTCCCCGCGTTGCCTTGGCTTCGTCATTCATTCTCATCTTCCGGTCATCTTGTCCTCCTCCTCCCTCCTTGCTCTAGGCCTTACGATTCTCCAGCTCTCTGCTCCCATCTCCCTTGAAAGTACCTGGAGAGAATGGCCAACCCAGCATGGCACTACGTCCTTAAATTTATCATCACCGGTGCGCCTTCCTCTCTTCATTCTGGGGTAGAATGAATCTGAAACGGATTGGATCGAATCGCAGGCGATGCAGCAGTAGGCAAGTCTTCGCTACTGGTGCGCCTCACCGACCAGCGATTCCTCGCGAATCCGGATCCTACTGTACGTTCCTTTCACTTTAAAATCTAGGCGCGGAGATGCTGAGATTGTATGCAGCTGGGCGTGGAATTCGGCTCGAAGCTCATCACCCTCCCGGACGCCGAAGGCACGGTGGTGAAACTGCAGTGCTGGGATACCGCGGGGACTGAGTCGTTCCGCTCCATTACGCGGTCGTATTACCGCGGCGCTGCGGGTGCGTCTTTTCTTTCATTGCATCCGCTAACGCGGCTCACGATGCTACGCAGGCTGCCTACTGGTCTACGACGTCACCTCGCGCCGCTCCTTTGAGAACGTGCGCAATTGGCTCGCAGACGTGCGCGCGCATGCGGACGCGCATGTTAGCTGTATCCTTGTGGGGAATAAGGTCGATTTGTGTGAGGGGGATGGTGAGTTTTCATTTCGAGTCGTTATCTTTCGATGGGAGTGGTGGCGACTAGGCGTGTAGAGTACGCCAGGGCTCCGCCGCGCGCGATCGCGTGTGATGCCTTCTAGCACACTGCGGGCATCGCGCGAAGGGCTGGTGGCGCCCCGGAAGGAGGCTGCGTCCTAGGCTGGCGAGTGGCACGTCGCTCTATGTGCTATGTCCGCCGTTCGCACCATGCTGGTCAGCGTGCGCTGCTGCAGAGCGCTGGACGCCCGAGCTCAGCTACTTCACGAGCGGCAAGGACGTCCGCGCGCACAGGATCCGCATCTTCCTATACTATCCCCATACGCGGCCAACGGCGGAGTGTGCTGTGCTCGTCGTATGTGTGCTGCGGAGTGCAGTTTTGCTGCGCGTGTTTCTGCGCGTTCCTGTCATGGGGAGCCGCGGTATGTCGTTCCTGCGCGCGAGGATCGCGCCTTGGGAGTTCGCGTGCGGTGCGGAGCTGCGGCGGTGTGCCCTCCTTTGCCCGCCGCAGGCGGGATCTGGCTGCGACCTCAAGCGAGCGGCGGAGTGCAGTAGGAGAGCTGCGCGGGGGGAGCGCCGCGAGCATATTCCCGCACGTCGCACACTTGCTCCTTTATCTTTGTCCTCCCTTCCTCCTCTCTCTTGCTTCTTATCCTCTTATCCTCCCTCTAACTAACCCTTCCCCCTAGGATCCAAACGCGCTGTATCGACCGCCGAGGGCGCCCTCCTCGCCGCCGAGGAGGGGCTACTCTTTGCCGAGGCGAGCGCGAAGAGCGGCGCGGGCGTGGAGGCGGCGTTCGTAGCCGCGGCAGAGGCGGTGCTGGGGAAGGTGCGGGGCGGGATGTTCGATGATAGTCGGGTAAGTGTTTACTTGCGGGGCGGCGCTCGCGCCGCGGCTGGTTCCTCCCTTCCCTCCCTCCTTCCTTCGCTCGCTCCCCTCCCCCCTACCCTCTTCTTTCGCTCTTGGCAGGCCTCCTCGTCCATCCGCCCCTGCTCAAGCCCTTCTCCGCTCCTTCCTTCCTCTTCTTTTACTCCATGGCCCGCCCCTCCCTCCGCCCCTCACGCCCTCCTCTCGCTCTGGTCCCTTCGTCTTCGCTCCCCGCTTCTTCCCTCCCTCGCTGCCCGCTTCTTCCCTCCCCTCGCTGCCCGCTTCTTCCCTCGCTTCTTCCCTCCCCTCGCTGCCCCCCCCCCCCCCCTCCTCTCCCCGCCTCCATCCTGGTCCCTCCATACTTCTCCCGCCCTCCTTCCTCTCTGTCCATTCTTCGCGGTCTCTCCCTCCTCCTCCTCCTCCTCCTTCCCCTTCCCTCCTCCTCCTCCTCCCCCTTCCCTCCTTTTCCTCCCCCTTCCCTTCTTTTCCTCCCCCTTCCCTTCTTTCCTCCCCCTTCCCTCCTTTTCCCCGCCCCCCCTCCTCCCCTCCTCTGTCCTTCTCTTGCTCGTCCCTTTCTCTCCTCCCCATCTCTTTCTCCTCTCTCCCATACCGCACATAAAGCTGACCCCTCCGCAGTCCCCCGGCGTGAAGCTCTCGACGCCCGGCGCGGCGCTTCCGGTTGAGGCGCCGCGCGCGCCGTGCTGTGCGTCATAGGGCGCGCAGGACGGCGCGTCGATGACGTCCCGGCGTTCGTTCCCGATACCCGTCCCAGATCCTCGACCCATCCTCCTTCGTCTACTGCGTCCACTTCTCCAGCATCCTCACCTCGCCGCCGACGCCGAATCCTTCGTCTCCACTATGCCCGCACACCTCCACCCTACATCCTCCTCCTCCTACCCGCCCTCCCCAGTCCTCCCCGCGACGCTGTCTGCAAGCGTCCCTCGAGAGACGTGCCTCGAATGGACGCACGCCGGATTTGGAAGGATGTGGCTGTGCCCTGGACGGATTTGGAAGGATTTGGGAGGTCGAGGATTTGGGTGTCGAGGCGGGCGCGGTGGGCGTGGGCGGGCGTGTGGGTGCGGACGGGTGTCGGCGGGCGGGCGGGCGGGCGGGCGGGCGTGGGCACGGGCGAGGATCACGGGCGGATACGACACGACTTGGCTGCTGCGATATACGATATACGATTTAATACTTATACTGGATAGAATTTGTTACTGCAGGTTGTGTGTAAGAGTGTGGGATGTGTGTAGACGTGTAGCAGAAGGATTGGAAATGTAATTGTACTAATCGCGGTATAATCTGAAGTCTTGATTAGAGTGGCTCGTCTCGAGGACTCGAGGGCTTCAAGCTTCAAGGCAGACAAGGGCCAAATCGATTACAGGTGGTACAACTGGTACATATGATACATACGATAGGATACAAATACAGCGTCCATCAGTCGTACAGGGTATGATAAGCATAGGTGGATTAATAGCATAGGGTATGATTCGTTTCATTTATTCGTTCGTGCGAGGAAACATCTGGTACCACGCGATTGGATTGGATTCGATTGGGGTGGTACAAAGTACTTTTTGGATTCGGATTCGGATTTCGTTCTTGCGAGGAGGGGGCGGATACGTAAGGATCTGCGCTGACTTCTCTTTGACTTCTCTTTGCTTTCCTTCTGCTCCGCTGTGCCCTTCACTTGCTGCTACTCTCTGCAGCACTGCTCATGCTCCCTACTCGTGCCCCGTGCCCATCCCGTCCTACCGCCCGCTCAGGTGCCCTACACGCTCAATATCATGATCATGGCAGCGACGCCCCCGCACCCTTGCGACACACCCCCTCCCACTCCGCCAGCTGCGCGCGGAAGCCCCAGTTCGGGTCTGCGGCGGGGCGGCGCGCGGCGATGTATGCGAGCGCGGCGCGCGCGGAGAGGGTCGTGCGTGCGCGGGGTTTGGGTCGGGGGCGCGAGCTTGAAGACGATGCCGGCGGTAGGCTTGCCGATGACAGTAGGGGCGTGGATGCGGAGCTCAGTGCGGAGGGTAAGAGTAACGATGGCAGAGGCGGGGATGCGGCCGGTGAGAGTGAGCGGGACGAGGGTGATGTCGACCGAGAGCTTGAAGGTAGGGAGAATGGGGAGGGTGAGGCACGGAACGAAGACCGTGGAAAGGGGAACGCGGACGCGCCGGGGGACGCGCAGAGGTGGCTCGGGGTCGTCCACGCCGCGGGTGAGGACGAAGCCGTCGGGCGCGGGGGCGTCTGCGGCGGCGTCGACGGCGGCTGCATCTCGACCTCCTCCATCGACGCGTCCACCTCCACCTCCATCTCCATCTCCTCTATCGCCGCCTCCATCTCCTCCTCCCCAATCTCCCGCGCCGGGAGCTCCAGCGAATCCTCACAAGACAGCTCGACGAGCGGCAGCGCGACGAGCAGCGCGGCGCCGACGGCTGGGCTGCGCGAGATGCCCTGCGCGCAGTGGATGAGGATGCGGACGTGTCTCCGGCGTGGTTTCTTTCCTAGCTCGCTCCAGTCGTCTTCTTTGTCCCCATCTTCCTCGCCCCACGGATCCTCTTCCCAGCCCTCATCTTCCCCGTCCTCGCTCCACCCCTCCTCCTCCGAAACCTCATCCCGCGCAGAAACGCCATGCGCCCTCAAAACGCCCTTAACCCACGCGACGACGCCTCCCAGCGCGCCAACCAGCTCCGCGAACGGCGCGTCGCTCAGCGGGACGTGCAGTCTGTGCGATGGCGGGATGCAGGCGGGGATGTGCGCTGTGAAGACGGACGGGTGTCAGCTTGTCTGAAGAAATGATAGACAGGGGAAGGGGGGGAGTGAGAAGGATAGGGCGGGAGGTAGGAGGGACTCGGCACTGCATTGCTGCGCGTACTGCGGCTACGCGGGACCGCGGGACTGCGGGAGGGAAAATTGCGACGCGACGCGCAGTAAAAGGCGCCGCGTGCACTGCCCTGCATCGCGGCGCAGCACGCCTGGCGTGCGCAACCGCGACTGCCGACGACGACGTCGCCTGGCCTCGAAGAAACATCGCACATCGCGCGCGCGGGAAGAGCGAAAGGAAAGCCTGAAGAACAGAAAGAAAAGCACGCACCCCGCTCACTCAAAACACTGACGACGTGCGTAACACGCGCGGCGCGCAGGCGCGCGGGGTCCTCTGCGAAGGCGAGGTCCGCGATGGAGAGGTGCGGCGTTATGGGGGTGTAGGCATCTGTCGGGTGCGCATGGGACGGGGGGTGCGCGGACGGGGGGAGCGCGGACGAGGTTGAGCGCGGCGCTGGTGCGGGAGGTGAGGGGGAGGAGGGAGATGAAGGTGTGGCCCGCGTTAATGGGGGGCGGGCGGGTAAAGAGAGGTGACATGATTGTGATGGGGCTGCGTGGGCGGGGTGGGAGGCAGCAATGCACGGCGCGGGTGGTATTGGTGGGGCCGAGGGAAGACTTGAAGAAGGCGAAGGGGGGAAGTATGGATTTGAAGACGATGAAGAGGAACTGGAAGCCGGCGTCGAAGGAAAACTGGAGGTCGAAGATGAAGACAAAACTGAATTTGAAGAAGAGGATACGAAGTTTGAGGAAGAGGATGAAGAACTTGACGGCGTGGAAGAAGCGCCCGAAGACGCGCCCGAGGACGAATACGGCGAATTTGAAGAAGATGGCGTAGAAGCTGAATTGGAATTTGATGAAACCGATCCCGAAGCCGAGCCCATCGCCCCCGGCGCCGACACCCCGCGACACGCGCCCGCCCACGCGCCCGCACCCGACGCGGCGCCCGGCTTCGCGAGGGGGACGTTCAGCGCGCTGAGGCTCACGCGCAGGGGGTACGGGCGCGCGGCGGCGCGGCGGCGGGCGCGTGCGGTTGGGGTGGGGAGCTGCTGTTGCTGCCGCGTGGGGAGGTCAGACCAAAAGGGACCGTGGGGAATGGAGCGTGAGACGCACCGGCGGGGGAGCCGCGGGGACGCACGCCATGCGCTCGAGGTCCGAATACTCCAGCTCGAAACCGAAACCGAAACCGAGGCTCGCAGAACGCCCGCGCAAGAAAAGACTAGCAGACACCAGGCACAATGATCAGCGGGGAACGAGCGCGCCGGGTATAGCTGCGTTATATGTATGTGCTCCTCGAGTCCTGTGATATCCAAGATGATGATGCAACACGGTCCTCGGCGAGGGGTGATGCAGATGTAGATGTGAATGAGTAAGGGTAATGCAATTCGAATTCGAATTCGCGTGAAAGTGGGTTGGGGAGATCTATGTCGTTTCGTTATGTAGATGGATGGGCGTAGATATATCAAGCCAGACAAGACACGACAGCACAGATCTAGATAGACAAGACAGCCTCGACACAGACACAGATAGACAGCCGAGAGCGGAGGATACCGAGACGCCGCGCATTGCCCCAGGTCAAACACAGATCAGGGCTGTGGAGGTGCATTTAGGTTTCGAGTCGGATGTTGGGATGCTGCGGAGCGGGGTCGCGACACGGATCAGGCACCGCCACGACGGATCACGCGCGCATGCATTCGTCCCGATCGATCGTGGTTCACCGGGCCCGGTTGGAGCGGATCGCGCGTGGAATTGCGCGAAGGTTAATTGCGCGAGGTGTAAGAGGTAAAACGTCGGGCGGGGGCGGGTGAGGCGAGCAACGGCGTCCGGAAAAAAAAACTTAGGCGCTAAGGAGTCGGTCCCTAGACTAACATCTTGGGCACATCAATCTCAACTGAGGTACGCTAGGCTCGCGTTCGCACGCTGCCATGCCGTGCCTGTCAGTTTCAGCGCTTAAATTCATCACCGACCGAGATCCCGACTGTGTGTAAATATATATTATATTCGTCACAGGACCACAATAAAAATACCAACTGCCGATGCCAACGTCGGTGATTTAGATTGAGATTTTATCAGTGACAGCTGTGGTGCTGTGGATGCCGGCATGAGCACGATATCGGTTGCGCTCGGTTGCGAGGCAACGGTCAGGCATCCTAGATGCACTGTGCTGTTTGTGTGCTGTGGGGCGATATATCTATACTGAAGCGAGAGAGGGAAAGGATATAATGTATTGAAACAATGTCGATCTGCGATGGGCTGCCGCGGGCGGGAGGTGTATAGTAAGGCATATGGTGCGGGTGCGGGTGCGGTACCAGCACATTGCATTATAGCGCTCGACGTCGGCGCCCAGGAAGAGTACATGCACGTGGGACCCCTTGTTCGGGAGTCTCACCAAGCGCGCCAGTTTGAATTTGAGTCGTGGCACACCCCCTCCCGGGTCCCTAGTATTTAGCCCCGCACCGGCCTTCCAATTGTAACGTAGACCCCAAACTCAAACCTCGGGCCGGGACGAGGCATGTCATACATCGTACGCATACATTCCTTACCCAGCATCGCGCATCGCTCACGCGGGATTGGTGTGACTTACTATTTAATGTGTAGTGGATGGGAGATGCATGTGGCGCGGTGATATTCCGGCTTGGTATCGCAGCGATACGAATTTTCGCGTCTCATACTCAGGACCCTATGCCGAGGCGAATAATCAAGGAACAGACGCCCCTGCGGCCCAGGGTTGAAACGCGAGTCTTAATTCGACCTAATTGACTACTAGTAGTTGACTAGGTAATTCATTAATTGCTTGGTGGACCCTGCAGGGCGACGCCCCACGGTCTCCGCGTAGGACGCACGAGAAATAAAATGCAGAGGTGGTGTGACGCTCGATTTTATTTGGAGTTGAATACTTTGAATGTATGTAGCGCCTCTGGCGGCGCGAACAGCCGTACTAATTAGTACTGTCGCAGTCGAGATTTACTGCAGTACCGGGACGCGAGACATGAAAATCTCAACTGAGATGTGAATTGGACCTCGACCGAGGCTGGAATACTGCTGCAATTCAAGTAAGTTGAGTACGCTGCTGCTGAACATGTTCACGACCCTTGGAAGATCCATTACACGGCAATGGATGATAAATAAACCTCGCCCGCCGCATAAGGCTCGCATCACCGCTGAGACCCAAGACTGAACACCGCGCGCGAAACAAATCAACCTCGTACACCGCCTCACCGGCCGTGGCTACAGAGGCTGAGGATACTTAAAGGAGAGCGGGAGATAAATCACCGCTGCCACCTGGGGCTGAACCTCCAACACCGCGCCGCTCCAAATAAACCACTCTCGCATCACCGCACGGAGGTCGAAGGCAACCACCCCTCGCATCACCGACGGGCGGACCCCGCCCGATGCGTATGGGAACGGCCACAATGCGCATCCCGGGCTTCCATGTATAGTCGGCGGATTTATTCAATCGCAGCGACAGCTAATAAAGATAATCTCGATATGCAGCCGTCTCTGCTCAGAGTCTTTATCTGAGCGGGGTAAATAACACACTCGGCTTCCGGCGTGCACTGCAGATATCCTGTGTTTCTCAGCGGGACAGCGCTGCTCCCAGAGCCTGATCATAAATAATGAATCCAATACACTGAAAAATCACAATATTCATGCGTGCCCCGGCTCTCCGCCCGTAGCGCGTGGTGTCTTGCACGGCGATCGGACTCCCTAGCCTTTAACCCTCTAACCCTCCAATCCTATAATTCCGCGATTATCGGCGCGACCCCTTCCCGCCTTCCCTCCAAGCTCCGCCAAGCCCGCGCGTAGTTTTGTATTCTGCGGTGTCCGCCAGCCGACGTCAGCGAGGATCGTGCTACTTAGCAATAGTCTTCCTGAATATTCTGCCCCAAGCGGCTAGTCATCAATCATCATCCTCAGCCGACGGGATGGACCGGCGCGGGCAAGTCTAGTCTGTACGGATATTGGTAATGTGAAATGAATTGAATTACGAATGGTGAGCGGGATCGCCCAGGATCGCCCGTGCCTCAGGGAAAGGTACGTATACCCGTGTACCCGAGTCCGTGCCGCGCGCCCGGGACGTATAACCGGGGCCTCTGCAGAATTCAAAAAATTTACCCCGCGTCTTATCCTGAGACCAGCTGAGACCCCCCGCGCGGCGCCCGCTAGGTCGAATTCCGCTTATCAAGTAAAGGCGGGGTCCCGCCCGACGTTTCAACCGCGGTCGGCCCGGCGATTTACCATGCCTAATTAGTGATGCCATGGGGACCGCTCTCCGCTCGCCTTGGCTTGCCCGCTTCGCTCGTGTTTATGCGTCCTACTGCGTCCTGGACTTGATCTTAATGCAGACTAGCATGAGCACGAGATGTCGCGAGCTGATCATGATGGCCGCGCGTGATGCGCACCAACTAAGTGTATGATGCGCGCGCCGCGACCAAGTCTGAGCGTATGATCGTCGCGCGCAATTGATTCGATCTTTTCTCCGGGCCTGGGAATGCCTGGGCGTACAGTCTCGTGCAAAAGGGTGATGCGCATGACGAAGCCGCAAGGAACCGGTAGTCCGACGCGCAGGGTTAATGGTGTAGTGTCTCCGTAGCGTCCAGTGTGAGGATGAGGGACAAGACTACATACACAATTTTGCCCTACATGTAGATTGAAACGTTGCATCGTATGCAGCGGTGCACCTAAATCACGCCACAATTCCCCCTACTAATTCAACATCACACAGATCTCCGCCCCCGTCCGACTCAGAGCCATCCGAGTACTCCGCCTCGCCGCCATCTCAACATTAATTCCGCTCCCGCTTGGGCGCGGGATTTGGCGTGTTCCGTCAGTGCTTAGTCTTAGCCTTGGTTACCCTCACAACTTACAGGCTACCGCATCCGCACCGTTAAGATCCCCCACGGCACGGACAGGGCCTCGCAGTGCACCTGGATATCCGCGTGCCGCTGGAGCCTGATGCCTCCCGAATCGCGAGTTCCGCTCCCGATCCGCAACCCGCATCAAATTTTGAGTGGTCCGCACCTCGCCGGATCACAGCGTTGCGTTGCGTCGTGATTCTGACACGGGTCGGGCGGACAGGGTAGCTCGGCGGCATCTGAACATTAATTTGGCGACGGACTCGGTGGTTGATGGGCCGTGCGTTGTTACCGTCGCTAACGAGTGAGGGAACCAAGAAAAACGGGTCAAGGAAGAAGATGCGCACTTGGATGTGATCCCGAGGCTCGTCAAGAAGAGTAAAGAACCGGACGCCAGAACTTCAACAGAGCACCCCGCCGGAATTCGGATCACCACTGATAAGATGCGGCGGGGTTGTGTGCGCGTCCTGGCGCGTCCATCACAGTGCATGGGACATTGGAACCGCAGCAAGGTGTCCGAGCATGACTCCGGGACGCGCGCCATCTTGTTACTTGTATGTAAAATCAATCTCGGTCGGCCAGCGCAGGGTGAACGTGGGAGTCGGGGCTTTCTCCTCCGAAGTGAGATATCAGGGCTTGCGCGTAGAAAGAGCGTGAGGAAGCCGCGGCAGCTCGAAGTGCCTCGTTGAGAGGTTTCAGATGGAATTAGCACGAGGTTAATTTTTATTTCTGGATGCTGTTCGGGGTAGCGGGTAAGACGGGCGAGATTTGAACCGTGTGGGGTAATAATTACCCAGAAGAGCCCCGGACGTCACCGTGGCGCCGGCGGGGGCGTGAAGTACTACTCCCTCATCATGAGTACTAGTTCTCTCGGAAGTCCAAGCAGGAGTCTAAGTCAATTACTCAATTGGAAGAACCGAGTGAACCTAACATTTCCTATATTTATTTTGTCAGATTTAGACGTCCGAGTCCTGCTAAAGCACGCACCACAGATGAACTCCACCTGCGACGGCGGCTCGTGGCATAGGATCTGACCCCCGTCTACTGACAGAGGCGACCGTGATTTTCTTTTGGGCGCGTTCACTTGTGTTGGTGAAATCAAATCATGTGTCACGGGCGCCAGCGGCTGACATACCGGACTTCACCGGGCGATCCTGACAGCCGGGGTGAGTCCCTGCGAAGTGAGATGTTCCATAATTTGACCGAAGATCGTTAGATTTCGGAGTTGGCTCTCGCGGGGGTAGCAGCTAAGTTCAATAGGTGGCGTACTAGGAAACGTAATCTACGATGCGCCGCCAAGCGCCCCGCCCTGAATCACACATGCGTTTCAGCGCCCGGCGGGATCATGGTGGCTAGCCAGGAATATCTACCAGCGATATGATCTTGATTCATGAACATTAATAAGTGGACGGAAGATTGGTTTCAACAGCCGCTGCTGTCTGACATCTTGTTATCAAGCGCCCGTCACCATGATAGCTGTCAGGGTCAGATTAGATCCCTGTCAGACGGATGGACAGACAATGCGGAGTACCCTGGAGGACAATGGGGAATCTCGAGAGCACTGCAATTCCTGGGTGATCAGCGTGGGCAGGAATTTCGAGTCAATCTGCCAATCACAGCTAATCAGTGCACAGCACAGCGTTCGGATTCGGCGTTTCCTAAAAGAGGCAAAACAAACGGATGATCAGCGAGTGTTTAACAGCTTCCTCGGGACCTCGACAGCTCGGTGCTGTACCGGTGTACGCAGAGGTCCCCAGACCTGGAAGATGCCGGATGAAGCGGTGGGAATGTCGTCATTTGACATTATCTAAATGCAGCTGCTGTAAAATCGCCCGGCGGGAGTACTGCCCTGATATACAGGGAAGATCACCGGGATAATGAAGGTACCGACGAGGACGGGGTATGGAGGTCCAGGAATAAATGCTGTAGAAGCCGATGCCTGATTCTGATAGGGGATTCTCAGATTCTCAGATGTTCTAGACCCTCGCTGTGATTAATTCTCGGGCTCGTAGGCTATGCAGTCTATCCAAAGGCGAGTCAATTGATTCCTCTAGATAGCGATGACGCACCGAGGAGGTATTATCATTCCAGGATCATATCGGACAGCCACACCTGATATGCGCAAAGCGATAAATAGATATCGACGAAGCACGGCCCCAAGATGATCATTCCAGGAGGCGGTTGAACATCGAATAACTATACCTGGTATGAAAAAATCGATCGTGAATAATATATCCAGTTTCCGAGTGAAATGGGGACGGATTGCTCGAAAGGAGGATCGCTGAAAGGTGCTAATTATGCGGGTTCATTTGTACAAAAAATCCCGTCGCGCGCGCGAAAGAGTATACTCTTGCGCGCGAAAATCAGGCCCGCGCCCTAAGTTCCGCAAAACGGCTGTAAGTTGGCTATAAGATACGCTTTTTTAATGGCACTTCAATGACAGTGTCCAAACTAATGAGACGATCAGTTTTTTTTCGCTCGCATTCCCCTAAAGGAGATTCCACTAGACTCAGGATTTTGACCATTTAGAGATTATATGGTATATGAAGTAGGAGAGCGGTGCGTACGGCCGAAGAGATCCGATCAGCGGACTAGCCACGTGATTGTCGGCTCTACCCGGGAATCGATTCGTGAAAAATAAAATAAAGCGAGATCAGGTGCAATTCAAAGGCATTGCGAGCCGTCGAGGCCTCGGACACACGTTTCCCTACCCACTGTGCTTATTCGGGCCACCTCCACATCTGGCCTCTTTCGCGCGCGCGGGGACAATTGTCACAACTCTTTCGCGCGCGTTAAATCTCTCTCTGACTCGCGCGCGGGATTCAATGTTTGTTCACAGGATTCATAATACTAACGGCCTCAACATTGCCCGACCGTTCAGCTCAGATAAGAATCGCCACGCCATTGAATTGAGCTGTGATCCTTGAATCGTGAGCGCTACACGGCAGAATGAAACTAAGAGAATGTTGTATTTCCAATTCGTTCGCCCGTGATATTCGTTGTACGCCCATAGCTGCAAGGATGGTGAAACATGAAGTAGGCAAATATTAGTCGACCCGCGGCCGCTTTCGTGACTCGAAAGCAATGTCGAAAGCACTGTCGAAGGCGGCCTGCGCAGTCTTGCGGATGTCGGCTTCCTACTCCGCGATCGTATTCTGCAATTTACTTCCCTCTTCCTTCCACTTCGCTGCCTCACCCGTTGATTTCTGCAAGTCAGCGTCCAAGGCAGCGATTTTCGCGTCCCTCTCAGCGATGCGCTTCTGGAGCGCCTCGTTCTGGATCTGGCGGATCCTGCCGTGCTGATTCTGTAGGGTGGTATGTTCGCGTTGGAGTATGGCGTGATCGCCGTTGCGTGCATCGAGCTGGGTCTTCAGCTGTTTTTTCTGACGATTGTGGCTCTGCTCGAGCTCGGCTTTCACTGCCGAAGCGGCGGTCTTCAGCTTCGCCTCCCGCGCCATCCTATGTTTCAAGAGGTATCCTGATACTGCCGCGTGGACAACAGCGTCGTCGGACTCCTCGCTATCGTCGTCTGGTACGTGAGCACGTTTCTTCCCCTTGTCTGCCAGCAGTACAGCCACTGGTTGAGGGCGTGGGACGGTCGGGCCACGAGATTGGGAGCGTCCGGGGTCTGCGGTCGACTTGGGAGGAATGCGCAGGCGCATAGGACTCCCCGGAGGATTCCCAGCGCCGCGATCAGAGTCATCTATCGTTTATTGAGACCCAATAATGTCAGGCAAGGAGACAACTGACCGTCAGACGGAATGAACTCGTCGTCGTCGTGTGAATCGTTGGGCGCGATCGTCGTCTTCGCGCGCGGCGGGCCTGGCGCCGGCTGGGGACCTGCTGAATGTTGTCGGAGAAAGAAATAGCCCTGGTATGCTGCTGGAAGTAATCCTCGCCCGCCGCCGGGATAACCCTCGCATGACCGATACCTGAACCCCGCCCGATGCATTTTTACTCCCAGGGTAATCATCCCAGGCTTGTATTGTTGCTGGATTGATTTATATAACATTTTCATTGGCCGTTGGTCCTACCTTCCATGTTCGTGGTACCAGCCGTCAATTTCTGCAAGAATGGCTTAACGTGAAATATATTTAGCGCCAAATATTAGGTGAGACGGCGCCGCTTTCGAGGCACTAGAGTACTGAGTGCAGCCTTCGCGGCTTCGACAGCGGTGCTATCCTCATCGAGTGCGTCCTGCAACTTTCTGGCCTCCTCCTTCCACTTCGCTGCTTCAACCGTTGATGTTTGTAAGTCAGCGTCCAACGCGGAAATCTTTTCATCCCTCTCAATGATGCGCTTCTGGTCCTCCGCGTGCTGAGTCTTGAGGGCGGCGTATCTCTCATAGACTTCGGCGTAATCCGCTTTGCATGCATCGAGTTGAGTCTGTAACTGTTTCTGAAGATCTTTGCTCTGGTCGAGCTCGCGCTGCATTGCTGAGGTGGCGGTCGTCAGCTTCGCTTCCTGGGCAGTCTTATATTTCACGAGGTATTCTGACACTGCGACGTGGACAGCAGTATCGTCGGGCTCTTCGGCGTCGTCGGCTGGAGTGCGAGCACGTTTGCTCCCTTTGTCAGCGCCGGACGCAGCTGCTGGCTGAGAACATGGAACCGTCGGGCTGCGAGGTTGGGAGAGCCCGTCCGCGGCGGGCTTACCGGGGATCCGCGGACAAATAGATGACGCAGTAGTTTTCCCAACGCCAGAATCCGAGTCAGCTATCGGTTATTGAGACCCAGTAATGTCGGACAACGACACGACCTACCATCTGACGAGCTGGATTCGTCGCAGGAGTCTTCTGAATGTCTGAAAACACGCTTTGCCCCGGAACGCCGCATCGGCTTGCGGCTCGCATCCGCCTTCGCCGGTTGTGTTCCTTTAACCGGGATATCTGATAAAGAATTAGCATAAGACGGGAAATAAACGAACATGCACGTGCCGACATCCATAGCGTCAGTGGCCTTTCCTTGCTTCGGAACCCGATCCGCCTTCAGTACGTATGAAACACTGAAGAACTTCTCGTAACCGTCGTACTCCTGTGCAGCCGCATGAAGGAAGGGGCCCACCCAGCATAGGCACGGACCCTCTGGATGATCCTCGCACTTCGGCGGCAGGGCAAAGGCGATGATGCTGGTTGTGGAGTCCCAAACAACCGGAGGGAAAGACTTGCAGAAATCGCGGACAGTTATATTCTTCGGCGGGATAGTCGGCACCAAATGCGAGATCCCGGTCCGCAGCTGTTCCAGCCCGTTGGCGTTGGGTACGGGAGGCGCAGCCAACAGTTGGTGGCGCGCATACTCCAATATATGGATGTATGCCCCTGATTGGGACATGATGGACCTTGCGCCGTCGTTGACGACAACGGGGGTAAAGTTAAATTCGAGGCACGCCGGATCGTTCCTGGTGCTTGTGGGATAGATCGCAGCATCCGCGGGAATCTCGGGGTGCATCTGCCGCATAGCATCGCCGAAAGCCTTTTTATAAGCCTCCACCCCAGTGGTGTCCGACGGCTTCACTACCGAACCAAGACCGTCCGCGTGATTATCCGACAAGATATCCAGTGCGAGCTGCACTCCCAGTTCCGGAATCGTCCGGAACGCTTGGTCTGCGCTGGTAGAAAGGTCCTTGCGGTAGCGGTCGAGTCGATCGTCAGGAACAATACCAACACGGTCGGCTGTGAGAGTCAAGTCACCATGATAGTTGATGGATAGTCTGTTGAGGTGTGGGGCATGCTTCACATACTGGTCACGGTGGTAGAACATGACGTTCGTTGGTGCTTGTCGACCAGCCACAGGTGGTCTAGCGGCTGCTGCCGTCAAGAAAAATTGGACGGGCGAATCAGCCCC
The DNA here is from genome assembly GCA_029204335.1 of Mycena vulgaris. Lineage (NCBI taxonomy): Eukaryota > Fungi > Basidiomycota > Agaricomycetes > Agaricales > Mycenaceae > Mycena > Mycena vulgaris. Next base: position 725,876 of record JARGYA010000026.1, read on the forward strand.
CCGCCATGTGCTGGCAGGAGGGACAAGACCGTAAATTCCCCCGAGCACATACTCCGGGTCGAGTTTGCCGGGGAGGCCGATGACAGTGATGCACATCTCGTCGGAACGGTGTATGCGTTGATAGTATCGGTCGAGACCCATGCTTTCTCGGCGTTCGGAAACCTGTTTTAGAAATGCAGAGGCATCCAGACGCAATCGTGCTTCTGATTCGGCAAGAGTTTCTGGTGCGGCAAGAGGCTTTTTGTCGTCTTCAGGGCCGGAGTCGATATCTTTTGGCTTGAATCAGACTCCACGCGACTGAATTCAAAGTTCTCACCATTGTCCGAGTCATCGTCCGATTCCTCCTCCTTCTTGCGTGCTTCTGCGACTGGCAAGCGAGGGGCGGCGTTAACTCACTCCAGTAGAATGCAGAAAAGGAGACGCACGTTTGTGTTGGACATACTCTTCTTCGGTTCTCGGGGTAAGGTCGTCGAAGATGATCTGGAAGCGCCGTTTAGACATGCGACCCGTCTGCTCGAGCGTCCCGATTTGGTGCCCCACACGAAACGACACGCCAGCCCTCTGACCTGCGGGCGCTCTCGTCCTCGTGGCTGTCACCTTTTCCTGGTCCTTGCGCAAACCCAGAACAGTTTCGAGCAAGAACTGCGTCGCCAGGGCGAAGCCATTCTCTTCCTTGCCCACATCTGAATCACCTTCGCTGGCATCATCGTCGACCGCCAAGCCTGCAAACATCGTGTCCACATCGATGTGGTTGTTGAAGAACGACATGGCATAGCGGGGCGTTGTCGCGGCTTCCCACAGGACGACGACGATTTCGAGGTAGGTCGTCACATCCGTGCGCCCGGAGGCAAGTTTAATTTGCGCGGGTGGTATCGTGGCGGAAAGGATGTACGACGGTAGCCACGACGCTTTCTTTAGTCTGACGCCATCGGGTCCCGTGAGGAGTCCAGGGTAGCTGGCTGTCAAAGACTGTTTATGCTTTTCCCGGGCTTGCGGAGACACTTTCTGCAAGGAGCGTGTGAGACACGGAAAGAAGTAGGTAAGTACGAGGACAGCACGACTTACCCCGGGTCTAATGTCTAGCCTCGTCCAGTCGGACCACTCACTCAGCTTCAGGTCTTTGAGCACATGTGCCACCATATTCTTGATATACGCCTTGACGGCGTAAGGAATATCGAATTTATCCAACTCAGGGCAACCTGCAGGTTTCAATTTGAAGTTTGGCAGCGGTGGTGGTGGATTCATTGTGTCTTCGGTCGTATGGACTTTGCTTTTGCTGAGCGTGCGGGCATGAGCGTAAATCGACGCCATGAATGACGGATGACTGAACCAGCGTACCGGCGTCACCTCGAAAAAATACTTGGTTCACCTAAGAGACAGATCAAGGATCTGCGAGGCGCGGCGGCACCCAAGTGGCACCTGGTTTTGAAATTGAAAAGGGGTAGTGACGTGACCTGATCCGAGGTTTTGTCACGCTGTAGACGTCGAATGCAGTAGAAAATACGCAAAAATTGACAGAGTTATCAATAGCTATAGCTACAGAATACATGTAATTGGATAACGAGACATACAGCTCAGAAAATAAGTAGAATCTCGTCCGCCGCCTCCGCATCGGCGCGATCCCTGCGTCGCGTATGCTCTTGTCCCACCAGCTAGCCACGCCCCTTGATCTTCACGAGCGCGTCCTCCCCCCACGTGCTACCTCAACGAAGAACAGTGTCCATCTCCAGATACGGAATCTTATCTATTATCTGGGCCGGGGATCTTGGTATCGGTCTCATCGTCCGCGGGCACACCATCCCCGCGTCTCCGCTCCCCATCCGCCAGCCGCCACGACCCACACCCCCGCAATCCTCGCGCTGCAATCCTCGCGACGCCACGAGGACCTTGCACGCGCCCCACGCGCCCCGCCGGCGACGAGCAGCGCGAAGGGCGCCCAAGTCCGGGCGTCGAGGGCGGAGGGTCGAGGTGCTGGAGGATGACGGGCGGTTGATGACGAGCTCGGTCGGATGTCGGAAACGGGAGGGCGGGGAAGTAGTGGATCCGCAGGATCTTCTTTATCATCGAAGTCGCAAACGGAGTCGTCCGGCGTTCAGGCGCTACGCGCCCTGCGAGGAGCACATCTCCGCGCGCTCAGGCTTGCGGGCATGCGCAGCCACACGCTGGTAGGCGCCCGAGCGCTAGCACCCGCTCGCACGCTACGCGCACTCGCCCAACGCCACGAGCAGCACGCGCACACAGATCTGCACCCGCCCGACGCGCCTGCACCCGCGCCCTGCAACGAGGAGCGCGTGAGTGCCCTACGGCGCGGAGCATTGCCCACGCTCGCACATCGCTCCCGCGCAGCAGCAGCTCGCCAGGCACTCGCACGGAGATGCGCAGGCACACACCCGCACTTGCCTGCGCCGGCACCCACACGCCCGCACGTCCTACGTACGCCCTCCGTACGCACACCCTCACCCGAGCGCACTATGACGCGCAGCACTGCGCGTGCGGCGCCTCCGCCGGGAGCGCTGCGTCGGGCGTCGAGAGTTTCACGCCGGGGGACTGGGGGACTGGGGAGGGCGTTAGCTTCGTGCGGGATGGAAGAGAAGAGAGAAAGGAAAGAAGGGGGGAACGGAGGCGCAGGCGCGGAGAGGAGGGAAAGAGACGGAGGGAGGGATATAGCAAGTGTAAGGAGGACAGAAAGGGTGGGAGGCAGGCAGTGGGAGGCGGGGAGGAAGAGGAGGGGAGGTAAGGAGGAAGAACAGAGCGGGGAGCATGGGGAAAGAGAAGGGGAAGACGGAGGGAAGGAGAGAGGAGAGCGGCTAAGAAGAGAGCGACTAAGAGGAGAGCGAGAGAAGGGCGGGAGCGAGGGACGAAGGGCGGGGAACGAAGGACGACAAGGGGTGATAGAGGAGGAGAGGGCTGGGAGTGGAGGGGTTGCCGTTATTGCAAGCGCACGGAGGGGAGAGGAGATAGCGGGGGAAGGGGAATAAGGAGGAAACAGATGGGGTGAGGAACGGCGGGCGAAGGAGGGACGGGGAGGGGAGCGAGCGTGCGGGAGAGGGGGAGGGCGGGGAGGGTGACAAGCATGAGCGTGAGGAAGAGAGGGAAGAATAAGACAGGAAGCGGGGGACGAGGGGGAGGGAGGCGGTTGCGGTTATCGCATGCGCAAGCGCAAGGAAGGGAGCGGAGGTCGGGGAGCGCCGGGGAGGGATTGTGGGAAGAGGGCGGGAGGAACAGAGCGAGAAGGCGAGGCGAGGGGGGAGAAGAGCGAGAGGGGGGCGTGGAGGAGGGAGGGGTGACGAAAAAGGGTGGGGGGGGAAGATTGGGAGGGAAGGAGTAGGGAGGGGAGGGCGGCAGCGGGGGCAAGGAGGGGGGCGAAAAAGAGGGAGGACGACACGGGGCACCAGGGAAGGAGTAGCAGGAACAAGAACGCACCCGACTATCATCGAACATCCCCCCCCCCCCTCACCCTCCCCAGAACCGCCTCCGCCGCGGCCACAAAGGCCGCCTCCACGCCCGCGCCACGCTTCGCGCTCGCCTCCGCGAAGAGCAGCCCCTCCTCGGCGGCGAGGAGCGCGCCCTCGGCGGTAGACAGAGCGCGCTTGGATTCTGGGAGAGAGGGGGTGTGAGTATGCATATGGATGAAGAGACACAACACGTCTCGCAGGGCCAGACCCCGGAGCTATCGCGCGCAGCTGCGAATGCAGATGACTGGCAGGCGGTGCGGGATGCACCGCCGGACCCACGAGCGCGCCGGGTCCTCCGGCAACGCGGCTCCGCGTAGTCTTGCCGTGCGCAAGAAGACTGGCAGCCCGCGACGCAGCAGGCGCGCGCAGCCTCCCTCACGGCAGCGCCAGCGCGAAGATCTGCGGGCCCTCGCGTCCGCCGCACTGGGATCTAGCCCTCGGCATGCCCGGGGTAGCACTCCCAACATCCTCTATTGCACGCGATCACGCATGGCCTTCCCCGTGCACAAAAAGGAACGGAAGGAACAATAACGCACCATCCCCCTTGCACAAATCGACCTTGTTCCCGACCAAGATACAGCTGACATGCGCGTCGGCGTGGGCGCGCACGTCGGCGAGCCAGATGCGCACGTTCTCGAAGGAGCGGCGCGAGGTGACATCGTACATCAGTAGGCAGCCTGTGCGACTCGTGAGCCACGCGAACGAGCTTAAGAGGAATAGGGACACACCGGCAGCACCGCGGTAATACGAGCGCGTAATGGAGCGGAAGGACTCGGTGCCCGCGGTGTCCCAGCACTGCAACTTCACGACGGTCCCCTCGGCGTCCGGGAGGGTGATGAGCTTCGAACCGAATTCGACGCCCAGCTACACGATGAATCCCATCAGCATACTTATACTGAAATGTGAGGAGACGGAGACGCACAGTAGGATCAGGATTCGCCAGGAAGCGTTGGTCTGTGAGGCGCACCAGGAGCGAGGACTTGCCCACCGCTGAGTCGCCTGTGATTCAATCCACTTCGTTTCAGTTTCAGGGAAGAGCGGGGAGGGAGGCGCACCGGTGATGATGAGTTTGAGGACGTAGTGCCATGATGGGTTGGCCATTCTCTCAAAGTAATTTCAAGGGAGATGCAGTCAGGAAACGTGGACTTGGTACTCGTGAAGGCAAGAAGCAAGGAGGTAGGACAAGAGAGAGAGGAATGAACGACGAAGCCAAGGCAACGCGGGGAACACGTGCCGGGAGATGCCGGCCGAGCGTGCCGATGCCTTTCTGCTCCCGCCGTCATCGAGCTTCAAGCCTTTGAAGGTCTCAACTACTACTACTAGATGCTCAACTAAACTCGGTATCGACGACTCGGTGGCGAAGGGTTTCACGTCCGCTTCACATGAAGCAGTGACTTTTCATCTTATGCGGAAAGCGCCCGTTAAGAGAGAGATGTGCAATAATTATGAGTAGTACGTCGCCCCCAAAATCCGTCCCCGGCCCGGCAGGCCAAACACCAATCCACCCCTTTTCAAAAAAGCAGTCGGACCCACATATTTATTGGTCCCGTACTCCGGGCCACCGCGTCTTAGTAGTTAGCTTACTTGATGCGGTATACGGTAGAAATGCAAATTTTTAAAAAAGAAAAAGACACAAAGATGACATGTGAAAGAATCAACTTTTGGCACGAGTCTTTCATCGCACAGCGCGGACCACGAGGTCCGCTCTTCCGGCAAGGGCCTTGACAGAAAACGGCGTAGAGACACCCAGGAACGAGATGATGAAATGATACTGGATCAGACACTCCGCGTCATCGTCGATCGACTGGGATTTGGGTCTCAGGTAAACACACTTACACTACAACCTATCAAAATATAACGAGTCTAAACCCAATTTTAGGATTCGTAGCTGTTAGCTGTGCTGTGCATTGACAGCCTTGGGGTTCGGAGAATGGCGGTGCCATGAGCTCTCCGCATGTACTAGGGCTGCCACCCGTTACCGTGACGGCAACGGCCGTCGATCCGACGGCCGTTTTCCTTCTTCCCGAAAGGTTGACGGGACGGCCGTCGCGGCCGTCTCGACGGGTAGAATGGGAATTTAAACTTTAACTTGCCTTTTGACCCTAATAAAATGTGGATTAGTACTGCAATGTCATAAGTTTAACTCCCTCATGCCCGCACTGATATTTTCGTGCTTCCAGCTAGAGAAATCGACCCAAACCTTGAGGTTGCACGTCGGCAATCATGATCGGGAGTTACCGAGAACCCAACACAAGGAATATACCGTCTGTTTGGAGCCAGCAAAAACGTAAGGCAAGCAGAAAAGTTTATCCCGTCCAAGATGGAAGTCTCTGTGGACTAAATAATGACGGAAGCATCAATTTACAGGTAGATTTATATGACCCGTTGAAACGGCCGTCGCGGCCGTCGTTTGACGGGCCGCTGCTTGAGGAAAAAAATTGTCGACGGGACGGGCACGGCACCCGTTCGACGGGTGCCGTCGAACCGTCGCGACGGCAACGGGCGGCAGCCCTAGCATGTACCCAGCCCCCCTTTCTCCCGCCATGTCCACCAAATTCACCGACGCAACTCCACAAGCATTCGCCCAGGAATTCGACGTACAATTGTTTGTCTCAGCATTGCGAGGGCCTGGGGTGAACAACACAGCACGGAAAAAAATGAAGGAGTCAGCCAAGAAGTTTCTGTCGCGGGGTACAGGGTACATCCGCTCCTTCGATCGTCTTCATCGCCCAGAGCCTTACCAAAATCCTTAGACAAGAGCGGTTCCAGGATCTGCTCAATGCAGCTGCACTTCACCTCCGCAAAGCACCCCATCTATCCCAGAAGCTCAACTTGATTTTAAAACTGTCGGGCTGCACGGCCGTCGTCGTACACGAGCGCAGCCCGGACTCCTCGGTTCTTTTCGTGGTCCGCAAATTACAGCTGATCTCGAAACTAATGAGATCACGACTTTTTTTTTGGCGCGTTCCCAAAAAGGAAATTCCGTTCCGCCCACAATATTTGCTCTTCTCGGGGCCCTCCCGGACAACGTAGCACATTATGAGATGTGGAATAAGTATGTAGGAGAATACTGGACAATGGACCGAGCACCGGAGTTGTTTGGTCCTGTGTGGCGGCCCCGTCTAACTTCCACTTGCTTCCGCCCATCATGGGTAATCGTCGAATCAGCGCAGATCTCAAAGAATGCGCCATCTGTCTCTGGGAATTGGGTTGGGAGCAGCTAGAGATCTGCCAGATCCTCTGTGTGTCTCGAGCCAGCCTCTATCGATGGCAACAAATCTTCGACGACTTCGGCACCCCGACGAACCCACACGCACGCATCGGAGGACGTCCGAGTCGCATTACACGCGCTATTCTCACGGCGATACATGATGTGTACAAGGGCGAACCAGACTTGTACCTCAAGGAGCTCCAGATGTGGCTCGCGATACATCACGACGTGGCCATCTCGATCTCGGCAATACAGAAGACACTCGAACAAGAGGGACTAACCCGCAAAATCCTGCAGAAGATCGCGAAGGAGCGGGATAAGGAGCGATGTCGTGGGTGGAAGGAGTCAATTCACGACCATTTTGAAGACAAAGCATCCTACTTCATGACTGTCGACGAAACCAGCAAGAACGAACACACGATTGCGAGGACGTACGGTAGGGCAATGGTTGGGGAGCGCGCTACCATCGAAGCGGACTTTGTTCGTGGTCCGCGTTATTCCGTGGGCGCTGCCATGACCACGGATGGTTACATCGCTATCAAAGTTGTGGAGGGCTCCTTCGATGCACTGCTGTTTTTCGATTTTATTGCCGAGGAGTCCGTGGTGCGTCGTGCTTTGTTCTCTCAATCAACAGTCTCACAAATCCTTGGCCAGATCCCTCAAATGAATCCCTACGCCCCAGAATCTGAGCGCAGTGTTTTGATACTCGATAACTGCGGCATTCACCACAATACAATGCTTGAAGAGCTTGTAAACGGCGCCGGTGAGTACAGTGCAATCTGTCATGTCCAATATAATAACAATCTGCGTAGGATGTGTTCTCTTATTTCTTCCGCCGTACTCGCCCGATCTGAACCCTATCGAAGAATCTTTTAGTGCATGTACGTGGCCTGTCGATATGGATTTGGGGGTATTATGGCTAATCAGCATTACAGTGAAAGCGTACCTTCGCCTGCACAATCAGACCATCCGCTCAGCTCCCGACCCCATTCTAGCACTTATGGAGGCGTGCACATGCATCACAGCAGAAAAGGCGAGAGCCTGGTTCATTCATGCGGGTTACACAGCGTAAAGTACAATCACAGGCTCAGCAAGCAGAAGGAAAATAAACGAGACTCATAAAAATGCCCCGCTCCGCACCTCATTTAGAAAGTGTTTGTGTACGTCGAGGACATGCAACCAACGGAGACGCTTGAACCCGACTTCCTTCCAATCCGACTTCGGCAACTTCTCAATATTGCGATCGCCGGGGTGATATCCTAACTCCGCGAGTCGATCTTCATCGTCAGTCAATTTGTAATGCGTACAAAATTGGGCTAAAGACACGTCACGGGAGAGCGCAATGGCGGGTGAAGTGGGGATGCTGCGCTGATGACGCACAGGAGTCGTGGGCTGTGGCGGGGCTGCTGGAGCGGATGGAGGAGGGGCGGGCATTGGATGATTGGCAGCAGTGAGTTGTCGGGTCAAAAAGAGCAATAAAAGGTCGGAGGTGGAGGGAGCAGGTGGGGCCGCGACAGCAGGAGGAGGGGGCGGTGGAATTACAAGGGCGGGAATAGTATCATTCGTGCCAAGGACAAAGTGAGGGACGCGGATTCGTTGGTCTTCGCTGAAGTGGGCCGATTTGAAGGATTGTCAAGTGTCGCCTTCCCTTCCAGCTGTAGGCCGAATAAGTCGATCTCCATGCTTCAATAAATGCGCATACACTCATTATATGCGCTGCCCAAACACGGATATGGATATCTGTCACCTCCCAGCAGCGATCCGGGAACTGAGCGCTCGTAACAATGCGCTTGTTTGGGAAAGACGGGTGGTTTCCGATCGGGTATCTTTCTCGTAACTCCTCCATAACGGGGGCCGCAGAGGCGTCGAATGTAGCCTGAGGAACAAACCAGATGAAGCGCAATGGAAAAGAAGATGAAAGTAAGACACACTATTTGTTGCTGTACCGAGGACGCAGCGGGAGCATCGAGTTCATCAAAGGCGTCCGGGGGTTTGAAGTCATCGGTTTTGTATGGCTCGAGACACGGGAGGTTAGTTCTCGCCGACCAAATAGATGGGTGACATACCAGATCCGAAGCAAGGACGAGGGGTGGATGCATGTGAACCTCAATTGTCAGATCCTTCTTGCGCTCCTTCAAAGAAATTATAAGGGCTTTATAACCGTCCTCGGTGCCGAGCGCCTTGAGATTGTCGTTTCCAGGTTTCATGAATTTCCATCGTGTAAAGGGAAGATTGAGGGCCGGGGAGCGACAGCCAACAGCAGCGGAGAGACGGGTGCAAAATTGTTGAAAAGTAGAGTTGAGGGGGAAGAAAAATGGGCCGCGTTCTGCGACGGGGGGTGCAGCAGCCTTCGCAGTTCTAGAAGTTGCCGGTGGGGCCGGTTTCGAGGCATAAACATAGACAGCACAATCTCTGATGGGTTCGAGCTCGAGGGAGGTGTCACGCGACGGCTGGGTCTTTGCCTTTTTACGGGAGGCGATGCCGGTTTCTTTTTTGAAGCGGAAAGTGAGAGGGTTCTCGAGGTGGGTGGGGAGAAGGCTATGGAACCCCGCAATGTCGTCGTCCGAATCTTCGACGTCAATAGTATCGGTGTTGGATGGACCCGCGATGGGAGCAGTGCTCGCAGGCACGGTCTTTTGCTGGTTTTTGTCGGGTTTGGGTCCAGGCCTCTGTCTCGTTGTTGCTGGCTTCTTTTTCGGTTTCTTTGGGGCAGGCCCAGATCGGAAGTACTTCGAGGCTGTGGGTGGTCATTGAGCCATGGAAGAGTGTACGGAAAGTACTGCGACACACCTCCGGGGACTGAGCGGATTACTTCTTCGATGTCGACGGCAATGTCCAATACTTCTTTGCTAACTGGCCGTTTGCGTAACTTGGATCGAGTTTGGAGACCACTATCTGACTCCATGATTGCGAGAGGGCGCGAGAGAGTCCAAGAAAAAACCCGACGTGGGCGTAGAAGAGAAAGCGCGTCGCGTCACAGCAGAGTCACAGTCTGATCCGAAGAAGGGCCGTCATCGTCAAAATTAGTGCAAGGGGAGGCGGGAGACGTCCTACAGTCTCACTGAAGCTTTTATTGATGTCTAACGTGCTAGAAACCCTCGCTATGTGGATACTGAGCTTGAATTGACGGAATTTCCTCTTTGGGAACGCGCCAAAAAAAAAAGTCGTGATCTCATTAGTTTCGAGATCAGCTGTAAACGAAGTCCTCATAGTCGCTCCGAGCAGCAGCCAACCGAATATCGCAGCGTACGAGACTGCTTCAGTCCGATCCGCCCTTCGGACCCGGGGCGCCCGGATCGAGTGGAATGTAGGGTCCGGTGACAGTTAATGTTTGGAGAAAATAATTAATTGTCGGGCTGACAGTCAGGCTGACTGTCAGTTGTGACAGTTGACAGTTCTGACAATTGCGAGCGCGGCGTATAGGACTACTACGCAAAGTTACCAGCCTTCCCAGAGGTCTTGGTTGTCCGAACTGGACGCACCAACGCCAATCACCACTGCAGCGCGGGTTTTTGGTGCAGACGGCTCATCACTGAGAAGCTCCTTGAGTCCAGCTGAGCGCAGGTTGATGTCTGGATCAACGACGAATGTCGTGTGAGACGGAAAAACTTTATTTTTCCCTTTCGTCTTTGTCGCCCGCCTTTTACGATGATACCTGTGACAGATTCTGTCAGTCTCCTCGTCCTCACTGTGCAATGGCTCCTCTCTCACGGCAAGAGCAGAGACAACAGTATTGGAGGGAACAGATTCTGCGACAACAGTGGGAGAGTCGGACTCCTTGTCGGAGTCTGAGTCGGTTTCACTGTCGCTGTTGGAATGGTCGGCGGCTTTGTGTTTCACCTTCTCGAAGAGCTTGGGGTTTAGGCGTCGGAAAGCCACGGTTGGATTCCGGCGAGGACACTGTACTTTTACACCCTGTGATAAATAGTTGAACTTGGGTTAGGAATGTGAATATTAACAAACAAGATATCGACTCGGCATTGAAGGTGCTGGCAACCGTGCCGTCTTCACCTTCCAGCTCGAAGATGCGACGCGGAATATCATCTTCCTCTGTTGCAAGTGGTACAGTCTCTGGGAGAAACAACGTGAGCTTCGCAATTTTCTTGACCAAATCAATGATAGGTTTTGCTGTCGGCAGTAGATAATAAGAATCATCGGCGTGCCGTGAGCAGCACACACCGGACAGAAGGTTTTGAGCAGCTGCACTGAGGCCTACAGAGTTGTCGTCATTGGCAATATGGGAGGAGACCTGGCGATTCCGCGCCGTGCGAGTGGGAGTTGTGGAGGTCATTCTCTGCAAGTCGGAGCAAAGAAATTGTGGTTTTGAACTGTCAACTGTCAGATTCGACCACGCAAAAATAATTAACAGTCAGTCAGATTCTGACAGTCATCCTGACAGTTACTGACAGCTGACACTAACTGTCACCGGACCCTAGTGGAATGAGCTCCCGAAGGATATTGCGGAGCCACCGTCATCTCTTTGGGCCGGTGCCTTAATGGAAGTCCTCCTTTTCGAACTGGTGAGCCCTCACAATTGATTCCCCGGATGCGTATTGAATCTACCTACAGGATCATTTCCCTGCCCTGTATGAGCAAGGCCACGTCGAGCCGACCTACAAGCGGAACTGCATCCACTGTTTGCACCATTTTTTGCTCGAATTCTCTCGTCTCCCGCCGCCATACTCCAGGCTTGATGGCGTTATGAAAGGGGTAAAGGTTGCTGATGGCGCGTTTGCGGTCAGTGAGGGCACATAATTTGTGGAGAGCATTGTCTGATGACCGAAATTAGGACATACATAAAGGCAGCCTCGACGGTGCACCAGTGTGCATCAAGGTGCTGCGCTTCTATACAAGTCAAACTCAAAATGAGCGGCGCACTGTGAACCACGGAGCTTGTGAATTTCGCGTGAACTTTCACGGATTTATCTAGGGAAGTTCACGTTCGAAGTGGGTGAATTCCACGGTCAAAAAGTGTATTTGATGGCGAAAATGGGGTAAGATTTTTCACGTACAATATGTCGCTTTTCACGGTACATTTTCGGGTGAAGTTCGCCTATTTCATGCCTGAAAAACACACGTGTTTATCGAGGAATTCTGGCAGAAAGTAATCAAGTTTCACTCCAAGGGTGGATGAAAATCACATAGAATTCAAACTTCAGGCTACCCCCACCCAGACCTACTTAGGGTAATTTCCCCCACTTAGGTGTGGGCCCTAAGTAGGTCTAAAATGTGGGGCCAAACCACCCATGTGGATGTATCCACCATAAGTGGATCCCTCCACCTGGCTGACCATGGGTGGGCCCACCTGTGTCACATCACGGCGATGTGAATGCACCCACGTCCAGCTCGTTTTGAGGATTTTCTGCCCTCCACAGGCCCCATATTGTGGCCCCTGCTGGCCCCTCCTCTTGGCCCTAGCTGACCATGCCTGCTGGGCTTGCTCTGGCAGTACCCACCACCATTAGGCTGTATGCTAGCCTTCCTAGCCTCCCTTTTCTCAGCTCGTTTTGGGCATTTTTCCGCCCTCTGTTGGCCCCATATTACAGCCCCCACTTGGTTCTTACTCTTTTAGTCCGCCTTTGATCCGCCTCTTTCTTATACTAGCCTTTGGGTCCTTGAGTCCTCTCTACTCTTGCCTTTGGAACCTCGTACCTATGCTGCTTACCATGTCGACGCGAGGCCGTGGCCCTGTAATTCCACGCGGTGTTCTACGCGCAGGTGTGGTACATGTATGGCGTGGGCTTACAGCCCCCACTTGGTTCTTACTCTTCCAGTCCGCCTTTGATCCGCCTCTTATACTAGCCTTTGGGTCCTTGAGTCCTCTCAGCTTACCATATTGCCTCTTATGCTTGCTGTTGGATCTTTGCCTACACTCACCTTCAGATTCCCTCCTAATGCTCACCTTCGGATTCTCCCCTTACACTAGCATTCAGATCTGTACCTACACTCACCTGTATATCCTTACCTCTGTATGCTTGCCTACACTTACCTTCAGATTCCCTGCCTCAAACTCGCCTTCAGATCAATACCTACACTCACCTGTATATTCTTACATATGGTCACCGCATCACACCAATCACCTTCACATCCTTACCTATATTCACCTTTGGACCCTTGCCTACTCACCATAATATTCCTTCCCATGCCCACCCTATTTTCAGAAGAAATTGCTTCCCTTAATATCCCTACATCTCCCTTCATGCTTACTTTATATCTGTCTTATATCAACCAAACAGTTGAGGTCTATGCTTGCCGGTTCTAGTGCTTGCCTACTGGCGGCTCAGTATTCACATATCATGCATGCTGCCTGCAGATAATAGGAAATACATAGTTGGTGGATGCATCCATCAATCTCACATTAATGGATGGATGCATCCACCCAAGGCACATGGATGCATCCACGGCCCTCATATGGATTCACCCATAGCAATGTGGATGGACCCATCGGTGATATTTTTTACGACGTGGATGCCTCCACAGAGTCGGTGGATGCATTCGTCAGTCTCACATTAATGAATGGATGCATCCACGGCCCTCATATGAATTCATCCACACCAATGTGGATGGACCCATCGGTAATATTTTTTACGATGTGGATGCCTCCACAATGATGTGGTCGCATCCATATGCCATACGGTGGTTGTACCCACCTGTTGTTTGGTTCCTGTCTGGATCCACCCACCGCTATATGGGCTCACCCACCGATTGTTTGGTTCCTGCCTGGATCCGCCCACCTCTATATGGGCCCACCCACCTGTTGTTTGGTTCCCGTCTGGATCCACCCACCCCTATATGGGCCCACCCACCCATTGTTTGGCTCCTTTCTGGATCAATCCATATGTATCCCCGAATGCATGTGGATGCATCCATTATATTATTATTTTACTCTGGATGCACCCACAGAGGACCCCAGACACCTGTTCCATTATTATTATTATTATTGTATCCTCCCCCAGATTTTTCCTTTTTCGATCAATTTTCAGCCCTTATAATACTACCTTCAAGTGTCGGATATGTTTCCGTTGCTTACTGTTTTTTTTCCCTTACGTTGTTGGGTGCCCAAGTCGAAATTACCATTTTGGGCTCGTAGCGGTTGTTGTGGTCTGTTTGGCTCCTATGATTGAGGCTTCAATTTTTAAAGAACACCATAGTCCAGAAGCAGAAACAAATGAAATTGTGGGAAACACATAGGTGGCATACAGAGTACATAAGTATACATCTTCGAGTCGTCATTGCTCAGTCATCAGCCAAACCAATAAAGTGACGCAAGACCGCGGACGTTCTCTCGTCCACCCGAGGTCTAAATCCCACAGGGCAAGGCTTCCACTCGCCCGATGCCAGGTCGAGCACCAGCGTGTTCTTGTCGATGTTGGATGGGGGGCCTGCGTACCCGTTGAAGCCCTCCGTTACAAAGATGGTCGACATCACCCCCCAATCGATGTACCGGCACTTGAAACCGTTGGTGGTGCTGATACGCGACGCGTCGTTGTTGGCGGTCGTTGCTGCGGGAACGGAGGTCGTCGGCCTTGGCTTCTTCGACGCCCGGGTCTCATCGCCGCCGTGAAGGGCTTTGCGTTTCTTCGACGCCCCTGCTTTGGTGTTTGTGGTCTGAGGTCGCGCTGGCTTCGTGGTCTGAGAGCGCGCCACTTTCGTGTTTGCTGGCTGAGCGGCGGTGGTGTCTTGCTCGTCGTCGCTGGCAGCGTCGTCTGCCCCGCCCATTTTGCACAACAGGGCCTTCGAGCTCTTGCCGAATGATAAAGTCGTGGCGTCCTCGCAAACGACGACCGGGACGTCACTGATGTCGGCAAGGTCTTCTAGCTCGCATTCATCTATGGCAATATAATCAAGACGCGCTCAGGAAACATCAAATGCGCACATACCTTCCGTCCACGAAACAATTTTCATCCCGGCGTCCTCGCCGCCTTCGTACCTGATCTTCATCTTGTCCCGCATCTCCTTGAAGGCGGTATTCTCCTGTTGGCCCGCAATATGGCCGAGCTCGAAGCCCTCCGAAGGAAAGTTTGCTTTGAGAGCGGCCGGCCAGTTCTCGATACGGAGTTTCAATTTGATGGCAGTGTCGGAACACTTCTTCCAAGACATTTTGGCGGGCGTCTTCAGGGCAGGGTCCCCGCGGGCCCCGATAATAAGATCTACGAGCAAAGAACATTCAGCTTAGAGTTTATGAGCGAGGACAAGACACGTACATATGTCGTTCAGGCACATCTCTATAAAATGGCGCCGTCTCGCGTCACGCCAATTGCTCTCTGTCGGCTTCTTGGAGAAGTCGACAAAGATCGGTTGTGGGGTGGCCGCTCCTCGCGCGGCCATTCATACAATCCTGGGAACCTATCAGCCACCGGCATGTGTGCATGAAGCAGAAGAACTCACTGGAGCATTGCCTTCATATCATTGAGGGTTGCCTTAATAGGTATTTTGTATTTGTCGTACACAGCATGAAAGGCTGGCGTGCCACCCCACACAATGGCGACGTCGCTCACAGGGTCAATACCAAAGCCGAAGACCTCGACGTCGTAATTGTTGCTCGTCACCGTGCTCTGTAAATGCACCGTCAGCGTCGGATTCATGGGAACGAAAAAAAATGCACCTGGTGGATGAAGGGCTGAATGATCTTGCTCATCAGCGCCGGCCCACATCCATCGGCTTTCCTGTCGTCAAGTAGGGCCATGCTATTTGACTCGTACCAGGCCATGAACTCCTGGACACATTCCTTCCGTGCCGCAGGATCCTTCTTCTCCTCCTCGGACAGGGAAGAGAAGAGGTCGTCGTAGGCCGTGCACATAAGTTCTTCATACACTTCCTTTGTCACTCGAGGCAGCGGCTGTCAGCTCTGCGCAAGACACATAGGAAGAAGCGACACATACCATCAGGGGACTTCTTGTTCTCAGCGCGAAACTTGGTCTGGAACACGTTCCATGAGTTGGTCCTCCGTACCGTCGACGTCTGGTCTCCAACTGCCTTAAAAACGGCTGACACCCTCTTCCCCGATGGCTGCGCTATAGTCGCAATGGTGGCATGATAATCGCGGTGGGCAGTGAGCGCGGCCTCGCGGTCCTCGTTGGACAGCAGTCCCGGAATGAGGTCCCATTCCGTCGCTGGCGGCGGTGATAAGCTGGCTAAATGACCAGGTATGAAAACACACTAATTGTGTGTTCTTGTACTGTGTTATAGGCTGTTATATGTCCACATGAGAGCTAGTGCGATGCCCGAGCAGCTAGCTAGGAAGCTACGCATGTGCAGAAGTAGAAGAGCTCTGATTTGATGATGATACCACTATGGGTTGGATTCCAAGAGAGCATGGAAGCTTTAGCTAAAGATCTACTCAACCATTCTATGACCGAATTGGGGTTTATCTGCATGTATTCCGAACAAGGGTACCACATACCATCCATCTAGACTATGAGCGAGGCCAGGGAGCATTGGTTGCAGGTTAAATTGGGTCAATAACAGTATTGAGGCAGTTGCGGGCACATACGGTTCAATTGTGACATACTCTGTCACATGCGGGCACAAGTACAAAGGAGCGGCAGGTTCTTACATAAGGATTTAATACTATCAATGGTCACTTGAGGGCAATAGAACTAGCAGCAGGCAGATCACGGATGAAACGGCAAAGGCCGATGACTCACCGGGCCGGGTGATCAGTGGGATCCCATGCTTGACAGCGGGCAGAGGGCTTCTATGATTGAGCTCGATCGTTATTTGATTAAAGAGTGATGGGAACAGGCAGAGGGTGCGGCATGTTGGCCCAGGAACAGAGATGAGGCAGTGTTGGATCAGGTCTAGACCAGGGCTAGGGCACGGGGATATTATTACTCCGCTCAGCAGGATGAGTAAGGCAGTCTGGGCACGCAATTGTGCCGGAAATATACTAATCTATTTGAAACTGACTGTTTATAGGTGGCTTTCTGGGCTAAATACTGTGGAAAGCTCCACAACCCTGGTCCTAGGGCATGAATTGTCCGTGTTATTGTTGTTCCTGTAATTTCCTAATTGAGACTTGCGGGTTTGTATAAATAGAGTAGATATCTTCGTTGTAGAGTACTGGATCCTGCCCCACTGATAATCGGTTTATACTGGTTGCCTTTGGGACCAAGCAGCTTCCTTGTCAGTGTAGTAGAACTCAGGAAGGAGTTGAATTGATTATATTTGGATTTATCGGATATTTGGCTTGTTGGAGAGCTTATTCACCTCTTTCTCACTGCTAGGACTGTCTAGGAGACGACTAAGCCAGTGAGAACGCCTTGAATACGCTCGGAGTACCTCAGAGAAATATATTATTGTCTTTCTGGTTGTGTATCTCTTGTTTACGGAGAAAAGTGTTGAGTTGGGAATAAACCACTTGTTGCATGCATTTGAGATAAAGGAATTGGATAAAGGGTTACTGCAGCAAACAGCGGATTATTACAGCGTACATCGACAGCGTCAGCGGGCTCTAGGGACCTCACAGTCACCTTTAGCTATAACATAGTAAACATCGGAATCACAGCGTCAGCGGTCCTACGGACATAAACAAACCACTCTGGAGTTAAATCCACCAACCCCTGTTGTAAACCCAACCTTTCCGACACCTTTAGATCGTGTCAAAGCGCCTAGAACGGTCAGGACAAAGTCCGTATTGCCGAATTAGCACAAAGTCCGCTACATAAATTGTATAGAACCAAATTGCAGCAACCTAATACTTGGTTGGAACCCCGAACTTGCCAGGTTGGAAGTGTGGATTTGTTGTGTGATTTTGGGAGTTAGTTTGGTTGGTTTGGTCTCGCAAGAGTCAGCTTACTAAGCATCACATTTTCACGTGCAGTTCCGCGCGCCGCGCGTCAGCGGCTCGCTGTCATTGTCTTCGTCTTCGTCGTCGGCGTCCAGCTCGCCATCGCTGCCTGCCACAGACTCCGTGACTGCCTTCTGCTTCCCCTTGCCCTTGGCCTTTTTGGAGAATTCTGCGGTGTACTGCGCCATGTCTTCGGCGTCCAGGTCCTCCTGCGCTACGAAGAGGGGGGCATGGGTCGACTGTATGGCAATCTTGTTGTGGCGTGCATCCTCCTTGCGAGTTGCGGCGGCGGTGGTGCTGTAGCTCGAGACAACAGAGCCTTCATTGTCTGACTCGTCGTCGCGGCCACCCCCCTGGGCGTCGGGGAAGCGGGTGTCATCATTGTGGTCGTTGCTGCCACCCCCCAGGATATCGAGGAAGTCGTCTTCCTCAGCATCGTTGCAGCCGCCCCCCCGGATGTCAGGGAAGTCGTTGAGCTCGTCGTGGTTGGTAGGCCCCTCGCCAACCTTGGCCTCGGGGTCGTTTGGAAGGCTGTCAGGCGTGGTGCTATGGGGAGCTGGGCGAAACTGAGGCGAATCGTTGTGGGGAGACGAATTGGACGTGGTGGCACGAGGGCTCGGCAGGACGAGACTCATCCTGGCGCGGGGGGAACAGACTCGGGCGCCTGGCTATATCGACCAGGTGCACAAACTGCGGAGCCGGGAGAGGTGCGGGGGGTGCGGGAGGCACTGGCCAGGACATCTCGGCAGCGACCATTGGATTCGCTTCCATCCGCGCCATCGCCTGCAGGACGGTCGGGTCTGACCACAGCCTGCTCTTGCTATAGAAGACGGGGGGAGCATTGTCAACATCCTCGTCAGCTGGCGCAGGCGCGTTCGTAGAGGTCTAAATGGCGAAGATGTCAGAAATCTGACCAATTTTCCTTGGTCGTACAACACACCTCGTCAGCCTTGTCTGCGGGGACAGGCTCCTGGTCAGACTTCTTGGAAATCACACGACACCGATACGAGAGGTCGAAAGGGTCGGTGGCTAGGTCGTCCGCGGCCCCCGTCACCTTCGGTCTGGGACGCGCTTTGGGGCAACTGGGGGCGGGGCTTTCATCCGCGGCGCTGCCGCCATCCAGCTGAAGGCAGGCGGTTAGGATCTTGTGCGTATTTATTATCAGGTGTAAATACCGCATCGACCGGCACCTCAGCCGTCTTCTCTGTGGCCGGGGCCTTGGATTTGGATTTCTTGATAGCGGGGGGATGAGGGGCGGTAGTCTGGGTTTTGGACTTGGATTTCTTGACAGCGATCTTGGCGGCGGAGGGATCGGCAGCGGCATTCTGCGAGACAGTATTAGACGAATCCATTGGAGACCACTGGTCACGTACCGAGGACTCAATTGCCTTCCTCTTGGGTCGTCCCTTGGGCGGGTTGGGAACGGCTTGGGTCAGCGGGGCTTTGCGCGATCTCGTTACGCGGGGCTCCATCGAGAAGGGTTCGAAGGTGGATGGGGCGGGCTTGGAATGAGGACTGGACGGGAAACACGTCGTAGCTGGGAACGTCTACGTCTAAGTAATGTCTATCTTTTTTTACCCGCCATGAAAGCTTACCATTGTTCCCCCGCGATATGATTGGTGAATCGAGCGAGCATCAGAAAACGCCAGCCGTGGCCACCAACGCGGCGAGTGGTGGCCACCAACACGTCTTGATCGGGTAAGGCTCGCTTTGACACCTTTTGATCGATGAAGACAATTGTTAGTGGCCCAGGACTATAAGTACGCCCGTCGAGACTCACCTGCCACACCCTGCCCATCCTCGACTAAATGTTCCCCTTGCTTGCATAACCGCTGAGTCCTCGTTGTGAGTATCCGTCCTCCTCGTCGCAACAACATCCACTTACCTGCCGTATCCAGTCACCCTCATTGTGTTACTCAACCCCCCGCTGCCCCGTAGCGTACGTGCCCTCTCCCCGTCCATGAATCCCTCACATCGTACTTCCAGATGGGATTGCGTGCGTCCTAGTGGTACCCGTCGTCTCGAAGGTTATCGAATGCCAGCGCAGGCAACGTCCATGCCAAGTCAGGCGCGAGCTCAACTCAACGAAAACGCCACCTACGGGCAACAACGGCTGGCCGCCCAATCCACCGTCATCCCGCCGCTTCCCTATCTCCCGGTCAGTACTACCTCTCCTCTGTGGGGCAATTACTCACTAATTGGCTTGTCTCAGCCATCCCTTCTAACGTATGGTTCCATCTGCATGCTGCATCCCCGGTACCTTATTTAGTGGTCAGTACTACCTCTCCACTGCGGACAATTACTCACTTATTGGCTTGTCTCAGCCATCCCATCTCACGTAGCGTCCCGTCTCCATGCTGCATCTCCGCGACGCTACACGACGCTCGCCGTACGTTCCTGGCGTACCCCATCCTTGATTCGCGCTGACTTCCTCTCCTTGTCGCCCCTCCCGTCGTCATTCCTTTATGTCGGTCTATCCGTCCTATTGCGTACATATCTGTCCTATTTCGTACGTTACATCTATCTAATACTGCACAGTAGGCTCCTACTTATGTTCCCCGCGCTCCCCCGGCGTCCCTATCCCAGCGTCAGCACTCTTGATCATGACCATGAAGGTCGGGATCAAGAGGCGAAAGGTGGCTGTGCCAAAATATCGCCATGTTTGTTGTGAACTCTTTCAGCAACCGGTAACCTCGAGTTCCCGTTGCCGAGACACTTCACAACAAACATGGCGCAACCTCTGCACAGCCACCTTTTGGCACTTGATCCCGACCTTCATCATGTCTCGGTAAGTACTCTCAATCCTTGCTCGTAGTCAGTAGTAGCTAGACAGATAGACACCAAACCAATAAATCACTGTCGAGGTGTCCTTCTGGACCTCTCTTTGAGTCCAATCCAGGCGCCGAGTCCAGTAGAATAGACAATAATAGAAAGGAAAATACATATGCGCCGTGCGCTCGCTGTGATAGACGATGTGAACAAGGCTGACACGTTGCTCTTTAGTGCACGCAACCCGTAAATTGACGATTGCGCCGAAGTCCAGCGCTCCCCCGACGAGGACGACCAGTACGAGGATGACAAAGACTCCTCCGAGGCGCAGATCCGCCGCGCCGACGAGGTGGACTTCAATATGAGCGGCATTCTGGCGGACCACAAAGCCAGAGCGCTATCGACTGCGCCATATCGTATTCCCGCGCAATTCCTTCAATCGGGCGCGGAAACCCCGGCGGGTGGCATAGACTGGGATCCTGACACCGACATTCCCTCCTCTCGCGCGACTAGTGTCATGCCCACCTGGCTCCCACCTCCGCCAACTGGTTCGCGGGCGCCCACTCCCGCATACGAGTCCGCAGAGCCGACGGAATTGGAGGGCAGGCAGGCCCGCACCCCCCTCTTCTTGCCGGACCCGGAATCGCGCGGGCCCACTCCCTTCCAGCTGCGCAATTCCCGGGATTTCACGCCTTATGTTTCTCCCCGGGACGCCCTCGCGACCGCCAGTGTACGCCCCAAACTCCAATTGTCATTCTAGTCCTGACACTTGCCCTATAGTTCGCTCATCCCCGGCCTGCCTCATCTTCTCCTCCGCCCGCAGCCAAGCGAATCCGCACCGCATCTCCTCCCCGTGACGAGGCCCGCACCCAGCGCCTATACAAGAAGCTGGCGACGTACCTGGACGCGACGGCCGCTGATTCAGACGAGGAGAATAATCCCCAAGACGGCGACAAAGAGGACGACGATGAACTGAGGGATTATGATATTGGTAAGTTTGATTCCATCGCATAGCCGGTATATCTGAAGACCTTTGGTCAGAATTCATCGACGATACACCTCCACAAATGGACCACCTGTGGCGATTCGATGACGACAACAACAACAATGACGACCCTGAGGCCTTGGAGGCCATTGCGGCCAGGTTTGAGACGTGCGCGCACGACTATTCCGTGTCCGCTGCCCGCAAGAAGCGTGGCGCGGTAGCATATGTTGCGCCCGACGATCCCGCCCTCAGCGTCGTAGTGGCCACGCTCTCACCTTTGGTAGATGTGCGCCCGGCACCCCAGAACGAGACGCTGAGGGCGATGCAACGCCGGCTGAGGCCAGCGCTGCCCGCCCAGAACCTGCCGGTCGTTCGCGGGTCGTGGATCCAGCTCAATGGTGACTTGGCGTTCGTACTGCGCCCGAAGAAAGTCCTCATGAAATGCCTCGACCTACCCGTCCCGCAGCCACAGTCGATGGACGAGGAAGAAGATCCGCGGGTTTGGCGGAAGGCACGGAAAGAAGAAGACACGCCGGATCGGTGCGAGGTACGGCAAACCGCCCACACGTTGCACCAAAAGAAATACCCGGCAGTCCAACCCACGAATGCCGTCTTTCATCAATATACTAGGACGGCTGTGGTCGACGAGCCCCGCGGTGCCACCTTGCTGCCTCACATCGGTTCATCCAAGGCCATCGAGTACCGAGGCGCAGCCCAGGCAGACGACGCGGAGGCATACCTCGCTGAACAAGCCGGTGTCGCGGCAGCTACCACGAAGATGGTCCAGCTGGAACCTCCCGCTACCTTCGCGCAACTTCACAGCATTCTCCAGGCAAGAGACAAGGCGGTCACTTCATCGACCTCATCGTTGAAGCAGGGCGGTGTCGAATACGCCAATATATATGTCCAGGTCGCGTTCAGACACCGGGATAAGGGATTTCGGGGGCAGGTCATCGCCTCTTTCGACACGAAGGAGCGGAGCAACCACCTGAGAGTGCAGAAGACGTCCCGGCACAGGCGCCGATACCTCGGCGGGGATACGAAGGGGATCATGCTCACCATCAAGAACGAGCACAATAACCAAGTCAGCGTACCCATCGAGAATGTCATCCACGATTTGTGCGCCTATTCATATTTTAGTTATTTCTTGCTAACCCGAGTGCAGGACTCGTTTACCTCTGGTTCAAGCTCAATACCTTCCCTCGAGGGTACTTTACGCTCCGCGCTTGATGACCCCGTCATCTCCCGAACCCCGCCCTCACACACTGCCGCCGCTCCCCCAGGAGAGCGATCCACAGTGGGGTCTTGAGTCCTCCGCCAAAGAGGAACAACAACGAGTAGCCCGGGAACAAGAACAGCAACGTTTACAACAACGATTGGCCTTCGAATACGAGCAGCAACGTCTTCCTGGCGAATGCGATGGGACATGGCTTCTCACACCGGGTCTGGTGGGAAAGCGCGTAGATGTGGTGATCGAGGGAATCATGGGCTTCAACCCCACGAAAGCCATTCATCAAGTTTCTGACAAGGCCCTCCGCTCCCAGGGTGAGAATGGGGTGGTAATACCGAAGGCTCTTCCAAACTGCGCGAAACAGATTGAGGTCTTTCGCGTCGGACAGAACCAACACAAGATCTCCTTCCCCCTCAGCTGCATCAAACCTGTGCGGGAATGCGCAGGCTCCCTCATCATGAAACGCGTCGAGCGCGTTATAGTGCTTGGTCCGGACGTTGAGGGAAATCCCTCGCTCATCGGTTCTTACGCGCAGACCCAGCCGTACATCATCCATCCCCACGGGGACGACGTGGTCGCAGTTAGACGCGCGGATGGCAGCGGCCCCTTCTATTTCCATATCTTGCGGCTCTGCTTATCGAAGAACGAGACGGTCGGGGTATGTAAATCCACGGAGTTCCCTCAGTAGTCCCAATAATTGTAACCTATAGTTGATATAATGTAATACATCGATTCTACTACGGATTTAATTAAATGGCGCGTGCCTGGACGCGTTGGACGTGTCAAGTGACTTCAACGAACGCGACGTGTCAGTGGCACATGATGATCTCGGGTTGTTAGCCTAGATGCTTCACATCAAGTGGTCGCCTGTTTGGCCCGGGCACCTATTTCTCTCTTGCTTCTGACTTCCATGACCCCTAAGTAGACATACATAGTTCATGTAAAGTAGATATAAAATACTGCAGAAATCCTAGTCGTGTACCCGTCATAGAATTTGATAGCGTAGGCATAGACAGTAATCTCAAGGCACGTTGCGTTGCACTGGGTGGCATTGAAAAAGAGAGAACAAAAGGATTTCCAAGTTAGCGGAAACAACGACACGAGTGAGTGACCCTGGCCCTCCCATAGCTTTTCCTCACAAACCCGCCTCGGCTTGTAGAATGCGATTCACCGACAAAGAGCTTCAGCGCGTGCAGAACGCCCGTGGACCAACAGATAGAGGTTCGCGCGTGTCACTGTTCCCAGTTCTGCGGCCAGCACACTTGCTGGTCAGACCTAGGGTGTCTGCTCCGGAGCCGCTGGTCTACTGCGCAAATGGCCAAACTCTGAGCCAGCGCCTGGTCCGGCCGCTGCCAGGCGGATGGGGGGAGGCCTCCCCGCAGTCGTCTCCTTCCCGCTGCAATCCCGACGCCACTATCCCGAGCGAGGACAACTTCGTGACCTCGGACTACCTCCCCTCCCAAAACCCTCCCACACCCCGCCCGTTAACTGTGAAGCGCAGCAGACAATGGCAACGCTGGACACTTGAAGTCATCCCGATGCTCGTGCCGGTCTTCATCAAATTAATGTACGACACGGTATCACTCAGAGACACGGCGGGACTCGCGTTAGACACAGCGCCAACGTGCAATTGCAGTAGGCGGGCGCTCGACGTTGCCTTGGTCCGTATGAATGGTACGTGGGTGGTCTCGCACATGGCACGCACATCTAACATATGAAGGCAGTAATAGAACACGTCCGTCTTGGCGTGTGTGCATGTTCCCCTGCGCCAATGCAGCTGCTCAAGGCGAGCCTTTTCCCTTGTTCCCCCCAACATCCAAGTCTAGCCGTCGACCTCCAAGTATTGGATTTCGTAACACGACTATTCCTCAATTTGCCACCCAATAACACGGTGTTTTGCAATACATTGGAAGGTTTTCTCGCCAGTCACAGATATAAATTACGGACCAAAGTACGTGTATCTACCGTGTTGGCTTACTGCCGGACTGATATTATCTGTATCACAGGATACCCTCCGTGTCCGCTTCGGCAATGCGCTAGAGTGGTACATCAGTTTGCAGCATGCCGTCAATGATGCGGTGGACAAGCTCCTGCTTGCTGCAAGGAACACAGTGCGAGGTGAAGATGCGGAAGTCAATGCCACCGACGACAAGGCAGTCGAAGAGGGGGAGGGACCCCGCTTGGCATCATCTACACTGACGCGTCCCGGAACGCCTTCTCCCCCAGCAACCCCACTTCCATCCCTTCCATCCACGCCAACGGGTCGACCCGTGCCACCGGCTCCTTCCCGACAAAAACGCCGCAGGCCAGCCCTCGTCTCCCCTGGGGAAGACAACGACGACGACGACGATGCGCCCCCAGTAAATCCATTCCCTGAGCCACCGTCTCGTAGCCGGCCCAGCGATTATCTCATCAGCCGGTGCCCAGCTTGTTTCGGGGGGCTCGTGCATGACCCGACGCAGCATGTCGACGTCAATGTATGCGCCGATGCGTGCTTTACCCAGAAGCGCAGACGGAAAGGTGCTCGGGATCCACCTCGCACGCATCCCAATAGCGTATTCGTGCCAGAGACAACCGCCGACCGGATGGGAGCACGTGTAGAGGAGGTGCGCCCGCCCAGAGCTCCGCCCCCGAAGAAGCAGGCTCGAGTAGAGGAAGAGGAGGACACTTACGAGGGGGCCAATCTGAAAGTTCCCCGGTCGGTGTTAGACGAGTGTGAAATGTCATTCAAGGCAGCAGACGAGAAGCGGGAGAAGGCAAGCACCAAGTTCTTCGACGACACCGGGATCATGGGCCTACTGTGCCGCCACGACCGAGTGTTGTGGCTCGTCAACATGCGCAGTGCCGGGGAGAAGCAGTACTACGTCCTCGTGCTATTGGAGATGCTTTTCCAGCACCTCCCCGCCAACATTCGAGTTGGTGTGTTGTACGATATAGCCTGCCAGCCACATCGCTCTTGCGTGAAGTGGGGTTTTTTGGACAGGTACCTGGATCGCATCCGTTTCGCAGTGTGCGTCTTCCATGTGTTTGGCCATCGATGGCCGTGTCAAATGATCTATCATCCACTCAAGTGCTGTGGGTTCGGTTTCACCAACGGGGAAGGGTGTGAACGCTTCTGGCACTCGATCAGTAAGCTCATCGCCTATCTGCGAGTTTCCGGGGTGAGTAGGCTTTGTTATTTTGAAGGCTACGACTAACGGACTTGACAGTATCACCACCGTCTGTGCACTATCGACATACAGATTGAGCATGCGGACAAAACGAGCTTGGGCCATCTCGCTGGATGGCTCCTGCGACGGACTCATCACTGCGAGGGAAAGCTTCGGGATGTGCTCGCAGAGCTGGAGGCGTGTGGAGTAGTGGAGGACGTACTGCGAGCGGAATGGGCGAACCAAGTGGCCATTCAGACGAAGCCAGTACCACATATGTTTCCTGAGAATCACATTAAAACCTAGGCTCATACTCAACTCAATGGCCAGGACGCTCAAAGATCCAGGGACAAGCGGCTGTTGAAGAAGTCCTTGCTTCCTGTAAAAAGGCGCAGCTTTTGTTCGAGCGGGTCGCATTGTTGGAGGAATCTGTCAAAGAAGACGATTGTTCCCCGGAAGTCCGCCTATACACTGAGCTCCATCTCGAGGATGCTCACAAAGCTTGGAAGAAGGAGAAGGAGAGGGCTCTCCGCCTTCAGCGCACGCTGGGAATTGACGACTCCACTACGCTCAAGAAGCTTGCCCACAGCCAGTATTATTCAGCCCGGATGAGTGCCAAGATTTTCAAGGAGCAATTGCGAAGGAAGCTGCGGGATCGCAAGTTCGAGCTCGACCCGATAGAGCGCTCTTTCCGTCGTACGAGGAGCGGTATGTGGGCCCCTCGTGTCTTAACGTTCGCTAGTAACTAACTTATTTAGAGAATCAACGGAACGAGCACGCCGGTCCGGCAATAAACCGCTGCGAACCCAACATCGCCAGACTGGTTAAATCGTACAACCAGTCCTGCGTCGAAATGAAGGCGCTCATCAACGCCAAGAAGGCGCCGAAAGGCGTGATCACCCCAATCCTCGTTCCCGCGAAGGGAATCTACCAGCTAGACGTGGATGATGTGATCTGGCAGGATTTGGGGTTGGATGGGGATGAGGAAGAGGTGGCCCCCCTGTGGCTCAGCGACGAAAAGGTACGAGCAGGAATACGGGCCTTGCTGCAGAAGGATTGGTGCAAGGAAGAGGCTCCGCAGTTGCTGAGGGACCGGAGGCATTTGCAAATCTGGTTTGCTACCGAGTGGAGGGCGGTTTGTGGGGTCATTGAGATAACTGAAGGTATGTCCTTCACTCGTAGTATGTATTTCTACTGACACATTGCAACATCCAGGGGCCATCCAATATCAATTTCAACTGAGACGCCAAGAACTTCTTCAACTCTGCGTCCTGTGGAAAAAATCCCTCGACCAACTTGCCTTTAACGACGAAAGTCTTCCGGAATGGGGGCCCACGAGGGAGGAGCGTCTTGGTTGTCAGATCGCTGAGGTGACGGCGTCGTGGGGCGATGGATATGACTCGGATGAGGATGATGGGATGGACGACGACGAAGACGACGACTTGTTTCAAGTCTTGGCAGCCGTTGAGCGCGCGGATAATCATAGAGGGCCTGAAGAGGACGAGGGGGACTCGCTGTGGGAAGACAACGGTTTATTTGACGAGTAACATATGTAATTTACGCATAGTTTATTCGACTTTCTATTTCTCATCTATGGGTGGCGCGTGCGGACGCGACGTGTCGGGGCACGTGGGCGTATCAGATGCCGAACTTCTGCCGAGATCCATCACATCAAGTAGTGCGCCTGTTTGGCCCGGCGCCTATTCTGCTCTTGCTTCTAACCACCATGTCCCATATAACAATTGTAGCGCGCTGTGCGGCAGAGCCCACTAACTCATTACTTAATTCAGTGCTCATCAGTGTATGTTGGAGGAAATTAGCCTTTACTTACTCCAGGGACCCAAGCTCTCCCAATTTTTGTAACAAGTCAGACCCAAGCCAAGCCGAGAGTGCTCTAAATTGGGGCTAGCCACATGTAACATATTATTATTGCCAAAGGACATGTAATCACTCTCAAGCACAAATCTCACTCGGTCCACACATCGACCAGCTCGCATTGGGCCAGGAAGCTCTGACTGTGTCGGGCCCTCAGAGCTGTTCAAACACGGAGAGAAAAATCCATATTGGCTCTAGAGTGTGTGTTGCCTTCCCACCAGGTTGAAATGAGTTGGCCCTTGGTTTTGGTTATATCTCATTGGGGGTAGGTTAAAGACTGTCACAACTGATTATGACCATGTTAAATTCTGATGGATGGGAATCTCAGTGGGATGCAAGTCTGATCTGTCAGTATAATATACTCAGTTGACTCCAGATCAATCCAGCTTCCAAGGATTTTACCAGATTGAGCTACCAGACACCCGCTGCATGTTGAATTTATTGGGGCTTGTATATCATCAGCCAGAACGAGGACTACCCAATGAAATCAAATGCTCCCGGAAAGCCTTGAGTGAACAAAGGAATTGGAATTCAATTGGGTGTGTTGAGGGCTTAGCTTCAGAAAATTCAGCATCTCTGCGACATCTCTGCCTGGTGCAATTCATTTGTGAATGTCTCTACCTATGTATGGGCATTAACTCCAGAGCTGGATGGAATGATTGACAAGGGTTAAAGCAGAGTTTTGGTTGAATTCTTCTCTCATTTGAACGGAAGTGTTGACAACACTTTGGGGGAGATCAATCGGGATTGAAGGTTTGTTTGAGATACAACTTAAATATCAAGAAATACATGCTCTAGATGTCAGTTGAATGCCAAATACCTTTCATGATATTAGACCAATCAACTCTGGTTGGATTTGGCAAGAAAGTAAATGAAAAGAAAATCGCGCATGAGGGGACTCGAACTCATGCGCAAAATTGCAATGTTTGGCTCTGCTTGCCCGTGGGAAAGCTACATTTTGGCGGACGCTCTGCACCATTAGGGCACTTCAGGACCCACTACCTAAAGTTAGTGGGCATGTAAAAATATAAGAATGTATTAATAGTAAGGAAAACGAGTGAACAAAGCAGAACGAAACTTGCAGTATAATTGAACGGACCGGAGCTAATCTGTATGTGGCCAGGAGGGTGAAAAAAATGGTGAGTGGCCTGCTGCGATCGAAATGTCGACTGATAATTGGGTAGATGCATCGACACCCAATGGCGGCCAGGGATCGGGCAACAATGGGGCGCGCACTTACCCGAAAAGAATGTGTAAGATGAGTGGCCTTGGTTTGCGCATTGTTCACAACACACTCAAGTGCGATCAAAGAATTGCCCAAATGGTGGCCTTGCCACTGGCTCGCGCAGGTTATAACAAGGATATTCAGGTACGCTGCCATTCACAGTACTCTCCATCCTGATGCTCACCCAAGCCCACCTCACCTGTTTTTTCCACCGCGCATTCCGGGCGACTCCCGCCGTTCCTCACGCCGGCAGTGTTATTTGTCCCCCAATTCGCGGCGTCCCCTGACTCAGGCAGACGTTTCTGCCCGACTTTCTCTATGGCGGCGCCATGTACTGCGGGGAGTTCCTCCGTGAACTGGAGGAGCATCGTCGCGCCTACGACTTGATGCAGATGCGCGAATTCATGCCACCGCCCCCCCGCGCTTTTTTTCGCCGGTACTCCGACATGAACGTTCAAGGGCCGGGGCCATGGAGCCCACAGGAGGTCTTCGGCCATGCCGCGGCGGCTGCCAAATATATGGGCGAACTTTGGGCTGACGAGACTGCCCGTTAGTCTTTTATCTTGGCGCTTTCTGATTACCTGCTCACGTTCACTCCTTGACAGTGCGGAAACCGCTCGAGAACGTTCACGATAATCCCGACGCCTTCCATCAACTTATTACGATGTGTACGTCTTCTAGCCGCCTGTCCGCTTGACTCCACTTACACGCCGTTGCAGCGGATATGGCTTTTATGAGTCTGTTGGGACCCAGGGCAACTGAATATGGTGCGTTTCCCGTTCCACGTCGCTCCGACCGCACTGATTCTTTTCAGTCAGGGTTGAGGGCGCCGACGGGGGTTCCCTGTCTTTCTGCGTCCTGCCGCGTGGTGGGCTTGTCCGTACGTCTGCCCCATCTCCCCACCTTCGAAGTGCTGACATTCCCATACAGCCTGGGGCCCGGGCCTGGACCGATTCAATGCTGCCGTCGCTGCCAACGCCGCCGCCACTGCCACTGCCGCCAACGCCGCCGCCACTGCCGCCAACGCTGGCAGTGAACATGCCTCCGAGGATGCCTCCGACGTTGCTGGGGATGCTGGTGCTGAAGACACCGCAGACGCAGACACTGACACCGATGCCACTTGTCTGGACGACCTTTTCAATGCCCCCACCGACTCGCAGAGCACCTCCGGTGATAAGCTGGCTAAGTGAACACGCGTGAAATCTTTCAATTTTACATCACTTAGTCGCTGTCACTGGCTATAAACTAAGCTATTACACCGTCTCAGAGGGCTGGTGTTGAGATCCGAGCAACCAGTTAAGGATATAAGCGCATGCTAAAGCCAGTAGCTTGTTCTAGATAACGGCCACCACAAAGGGCTCGAGTCTGGGGAAGCCACGAAGCTATAGCTAAAGGGTCACTTTACCATTCTCAAACGGAATTGGAGTACTCTGTGCGCTGTTCAAAGTCAGGATATATAAAAGCCGTCTAGACTACGACTATGCGACACTGGGGATCACTATTGAAGATTAGATTACATTCAACGGACGATAGTACAAGCGGCGGGAGATCCCGGCGGCGGCCGTAAAAGCGTTGATGATTCACCGGACCGGAACTATAACCGGTTCCGCAGGTGATCGATGGGATCCCACGCTTGGCAGCAGTTGAGGGCTTCTACGATCGAGCTCGATCGTTCTGTGAAATACAGAACAATCAAAAAGGCACGGAACGGGCAGAGGGTGCTGCGTGTCGGCCAGGAATAGAGATGAAGCGGCAGTGACCAAGCTTAGGCGAGGTCTAGGCCAGGACAGGAACCAAGGAAGCTGATGGCATCATGAATATGTCGGGTCTTTCGATCACGACTGATCGTTTATGCAGGAAATATACCAATGTATTTGAAACTAACCTTTTACAGCCTGCTTTCGGGACCATAAATCATATAAAGCTCCACAGCCCTGGTCATAGGGCATGACTCATTTTATTGTTTGTTTGTTTGTAAGCGTCCGTATATAGATTCTTGGGTTTGTATAAATAGCAGTAGAATAGCAGTAGTTCGCCAGTGGATTCACCCCTCTCCTATCACAAGTGTAGCTATTACAGCCTGCACGATATTAGGAAAGACTTGAATTCGTTCAGAGTACCACTGAGAAATAATAATTGTTTTTCCGCTTGATATTTCGTTGTTTACTTGAGAATCATTGAACCGGACATAGTCCAAAGACCGTACGCAGCGAGAATTGATAAGGGTTATTGCAGCGAACAGCGGAATATTAAGGATCAGCAATTATCGGGCATTGTAGACATAAAAAGTCAACTCTAGCTATAGCTTGTAAACATCGGAAATACACCAGACAGCGTTATAAAAGTGAATTACCAACTCCCAGGAAGTCATTCCACCAACTTTGTGATAAAAACCAAGCTTTCCGAAGCCGTTAGACCGCCCATAAAGCGCCTAGATCGGTATAAAGCCGTTTACCGTCCCACCGTAGCACAAAGTCTTACTACTTTGACCGTATCATACCAAATTGCAGCAACCTAATACTTCGTTGGAACCCCGAACTTGCGCGTTGTATTGAGTGGATTGTGTTGTGTTATTGGTGTTATTAGTGGTCTCTTGAGGTCATTATATTGCATTAGATTTCATACGCGGTTACATACACAGCGTTTCACAGGCACTACTGCTGTGACCCTCAGCTTGCACTCCAGCCTCCCCTCTTTGCTCGATGCCCTAACTGATGGTGTGTTAACCTATGTGTATGGGCGTGTAAATACTGACTCGTGCTTAGATGAAGGCCCGCGCACTGCGGTGTATGTCCTCAACCCAGCACAGCAGCGTCATCTTCGGGAAATTTTGCAGTCGGGTGAGGAGCATGAGGCGGCCTCTGCTAGTATTCAGCGCTGGGTTATGGGGGTCGAACCTGAGTAATTCTGTCTTTTCACTTGTATTTCTTTCCTCCAATCTAATGACTTTACTGTTCCTTTGCCCTTGTTTTTACTCTACGGAATCCGACTTGGTAACATTTAGCCCTCCTGTATTTAGTTTCGGTATATTCCAATTTGGTGAGCCCACTTGACTTGGGCGAATCGACACGAACGGCACCTGCCGCGATCAGCCAAAGATGCCACAACAACCGCTACCGTCCGAAAATGGGAATTCTGAGTTGAGGCACCGAGCGAAGGACAGGAAAAATACAGCAAGCTATCGAAACGTCCCCGAATGTTCAAGGTAATAATATGAGGGCTCAAAATCGGTTGACTGACAAAAAGCTACTAGAGTACAAAATAATTTGTCATAATTCCGACTTGGGTACCCAACAACCAAAGGAAAAAATACAGTGAGCAACAGAAACATATTTCACCCTGGAAAGTACTACTAAACAGACTCAAAATTGCCTCACTGACGATAATTGACCAACCAGTGCATGAAATATTTCGCCCAAGCGGGGTGTGAGCCAAACAGACCACAACAACCGCTACGAGCCCAAAATGGTAATTTCGACTTGGGCACCCAACAACGTAAGGGAAAAAAAACAGTAAGCAACGGAAACATATCCGACACTTGAAGGTAGTATTATAAGGGCTGAAAATTGATCGAAAAAGGAAAAATCTGGGGGAGGATACAATAATAATAATAATAATGGAACAGGTGTCTGGGGTCCTCTGTGGGTGCATCCAGAGTAAAATAATAATATAATGGATGCATCCACATGCATTCGGGGATACATATGGATTGATCCAGAAAGGAGCCAAACAATGGGTGGGTGGGCCCATATAGGGGTGGGTGGATCCAGACGGGAACCAAACAACAGGTGGGTGGGCCCATATAGAGGTGGGCGGATCCAGGCAGGAACCAAACAATCGGTGGGTGAGCCCATATAGCGGTGGGTGGATCCAGACAGGAACCAAACAACAGGTGGGTACAACCACCGTATGGCATATGGATGCGACCACATCATTGTGGAGGCATCCACATCGTAAAAAATATTACCGATGGGTCCATCCACATTGGTGTGGATGAATTCATATGAGGGCCGTGGATGCATCCATTCATTAATGTGAGACTGACGAATGCATCCACCGACTCTGTGGAGGCATCCACGTCGTAAAAAATATCACCGATGGGTCCATCCACATTGCTATGGGTGAATCCATATGAGGGCCATGAATGCATCCATGTGCCTTGGGTGGATGCATCCATTCATTAATGTGAGATTGATGGATGCATCCACCAACTATGTATTTCCTATTATCTGCAGGCAGCATGCATGATATGTGAATACTGAGCCGCCAGTAGGCAAGCACTAGAACCGGCAAGCATAGACCTCATAAGATGGATATAAGGCAAGCATAAAGGGAGATGCAGGGATATTAAGGGAAGTAATTTCTTCTGAAAATAGGGTGGGCATGGGAAGGAATATTCTGGTGAGTAGGCAAGGGTCCAAAGGTGAATATAGGTAAGGATGTGAAGGTGATTGTGATGCGGTGACCATATGTAAGAATATACAGGTGAGTGTAGGTATTGATCTGAAGGCGAGTTTGAGGCAGGGAATCTGAAGGTAAGTGTAGGCAAGCATACAGAGGTAAGGATATACAGGTGAGTGTAGGTACAGATCTGAATGCTAGTGTAAGGGGAGAATCCGAAGGTGAGCATTAGGAGGGAATCTGAAGGTGAGTGTAGGCAAAGATCCAACAGCAAGCATAAGATGCAATATGGTAAGCTAAGCCCGCGCGATATGTGTACCACAACTGCGGGTAGAACACCACGTGGAATTGCAGGGCCACGGCCTCGCGTCGACATGGTAAGCAGCATAGGTACGAGGTTCCAAAGGCAAGAGTAGAGAGGACTCGAGGACCCAAAGGCTAGTATAAGAAAGAGACGGATCAAAGGCAGACTGAAAGAGTAAGAACCAAGTGGGGGCTGTAATATGGGGCCAACAGAGGGCGGAAAAATGCCCAAAACGAGCTGAGAAAAGGGAGGCTAGGAAGGCTAGCATACAGCCTAATGGTGGTGGGTACTGCCAGAGCAAGCCCAGCAGGCATGGTCAGCTAGGGCCAAGAGGAGGGGCCAGCAGGGGCCACGATATGGGGCCTGCGGAGGGTGGAAAATCCCCAAAACGAGCTGGAAATGGGTGCATCCACATCGCCGTGATGTGACACAGGTGGACCCACCCACGGTCAGCCAGGTGGAGGGATCCACTTATGGTGGATACATCCACATGGGTGGTTTGGCCCCACATTTTAGACCTACTTAGGGCCCACACCTAAGTGGGGGAAATTACCCTAAGTAGGTCTGGGTGGGGGTAGCCTGAAGTGAGAATTCAAGCAATATATGTACGGTAAATTACAGCAATGGATACAATTATTGATTATAGTGGTGCACTGTCTTCGCAATATATTGGGGTAACTGAGTCTACTCGCGCTCGGAGTCCGTTACATTAGGTAGTGATTCTGCGGGAGATGCATCACGACGGGCCCCTGAGAAAGTAAGCATCCACCAGATCTATTCGGGCACGCACTTACGGCTGTTGTTGTTGGCGCGGTTGTTGCGGTTAGTCGGCGACGGCGACGAACCAGGGGACGGAGATTCCCGAGGCAGCCGAGTACCTGCAAAGTGTAAGTATCTACGAGGCTCATTTGGTGTGGAGCTCACGGCGGTTATTGTTCAGATTCAGGGCTGGCAGGGGCGACGACGGCGGCGATTCACACGGGGAGTGAGCTGGCATTATCAACACACTATATGAATGGGAAATAGATGAGACACTCACACGGTGCTCTGGGCCCTTTGCCTTGGGGGAAGCCCCGCCAGACATTGCTATGATCCGAGTCAAGGACTATTGGCGAGACCCGTCGGTCGATTTGGAACTGGTGGGCGTCGATTTGGGACTGGCGAGCCTTCGCGCGGTA
Organism: Mycena vulgaris; assembly: GCA_029204335.1. Taxonomy (NCBI): domain Eukaryota; kingdom Fungi; phylum Basidiomycota; class Agaricomycetes; order Agaricales; family Mycenaceae; genus Mycena; species Mycena vulgaris. The sequence goes on from JARGYA010000026.1 coordinate 760,448, forward strand.
GGTTCCATTCTTGGTCTTGCAGTTTTTATAAGTTCTCTGCGCTCTGAATGATTCATGAACGAGGAACGCTGTAGCTCATTGGCCCCGGAAGCGCTCGAGCTCGGGATGTGCAGCGTCAATCTGTAGAGATGTCAGAGGTGAGGGAAATCGAGCAACCATGACGCACCGCATCGTACACCTTCCCAAGTCGCCGGTTATCCTGTTCCTTCCACCCAACATTCAAATTGAGTAAGCCGGCATCCATGAAACGACGAACATCTGTCTGTAAATAAATTAGTAAAGATAGACAGATATCAAAGCTGCGTACACGAAGGTCTGCCCACGCTTGGTCATGCTCTCTACCGGCGAGGTCAAGGTGGTCGCGGATGCGGCGGATCGTGACCGTTGCCAGATTGCGAGGACGTGGGATGGAGCGGCTCACGGGACCCTGCCGGCGGCCGTGGGGTTTGTATACAGCTGCCTCAGCTGCATTGCGCTCACCCTGGGCACGCGCAAGGGCAGCTGGCAAGGGCGGGTGAGTAAAAAAATTGAACTGCACAACAGAAGCTTGCGCACCTCGGAGCTCCCTAACTTCAGCGGTGTCGGCAGCCCGCTCAACAGTCAATGCATTCTCATTGTCGCGCTGCTTGAGAGCCTTGCGCCAAGCTTTCTGGAGCTTCTTGTCTTTGAGTGTCTTCTCTTTGGCGGCTTTGGCCGCGCGAGTCTTCTTAGCGCGGTCACTGGGTTTCCGGACTCTGTTGCTGAGAACTCGGGTGGGAGGAAAGTTTTCCTTCTCTTTACGTCGGTTCATGGGTGAGGGTGTGGGTAGTTCATAGCTAAAGACGGAGTGGGGTGAGGCGACGAAATATAAACGACAATGTGGAGCGAGATTGGAGCAGTCATGTGGGGCCGCCCATTGTTCCTATTTTTAACTGTGTGTCATCTCTACGCCAAGTTTCTGCGCGTATCGAGCCTGTACCAAGCCGCCTCTACCGTGTCCCTGCTGTCCCCTTAATACTACTGTTTTCTTTCTCTGACTCGCGTCGCCTATAATGCCCCCGGATAAGCGGCAGAAGTGCGCCTGTGGCTGCGGGGAATTTGTATCTTCAAACACGGTGCGGAGGCATCTCCGAAGTGCCGCGACCAAATCTGTGCTAGTTGCGCAAGAGCGCAACTATGGGGAGCAGCGCCGCCGACTCCTGCGCCCTCAAGTTCAGGGTCTCGATGGTCCAAGCACTGTTCCCATGGCTTCAAGGGCTCTCAGCTCAAGAGCGATTAGAGGAGGTCTTCAAGGTTGATGCGGCTCTCCGAGGTGCGTTCAAACTTATCAGGTCCTGCGAGATTAATCTACTAACACAATACCGGACTCGAAGGGCATAAACTTACTGCCGATGAAATGACAACAATTCGAGCCCATAATTATAAGGTTGACACAAACCTTGGCGCCAGAGCTTACGACAAACTAGCTCGGTGTGGAAGTGCGACTTGACCCACTCGTCGCCTTCGCGTCTGCAGCCAAGTGCCCGTGAGGCCTGGGTCATGTGCTCAACGTGTCACGTCTTTTGTTTCGCCACCACATCACGCGTTTCGTCGCTCGTCCAGCCGTTCAACACGGTTCGGAACTCTTTTACTCAAAATTCCACAATGCAGCTGTAGGGACTAGAACTTCCCCAATACCCTGCCAAGCCACTCAATCAATCTGAAATTGGTCTTCGTTCGCGTTGGGTCCAAAATTGGTTCGGGTTTCGTTTTTCTTGCTCAGGTCTAGAACTCTACCTACATTTACTCTTACTGAACGCTTCATTACTTTACTTGTAGCAATCCCAAGGCGAAGGCCGTCGTCAAGGGCACGTAGCCACAATCGGAATGAGCCGGGGATCGACTTCGACCTGGCCTGGGCAACCACGTCGGCGCTGAGCGGGGCAGTGTGTCTCCCTATCACATATTTGCTCATCTCCCGTTGTGGTGGGTGACTGAGCCGGCGGCTTAGCTGGAGGGTTTACGACGGTCTCTTTACATATCTTTTCGAACGGAAACAGCATATGCTTAGTCAGCTTGTAAAATCTCCAGTCGACCCATGTCACCCAGTCATGTGATCCTTCTAGCACATTCTATCGCATTCTATTCTTCTCCCACTTACTTCCACGAGCCCGAGCGAGCGACAACGAGCCTAAACCGAGCAACACCCCGAATTATTACACAACTGAGCCGCGTTTTACGAGGCTCACTTGCTGTTAGCGTCGCGGCACTGCTACAGCAAAATATTCTTTCGAAAGAAGGATCAATCGATCTCACGTGTGCAGCTGCGTTCGGCACGACCTTCTACCACCCCAGTCCCGCGAGAGGGACAGCCTAATCTTCCACATCGGGCGTTTCCGGAGCTCGCTGACCTGCCGTCGCGTCAGCAGCTTCGAACGCAGATCACTTTCCTCTCGGGCGGGGTCCCAGTTCAGTACGACTGTTGTCTGAACTCGTGCTGCTGCTACACAGAAGCTTATGTGGACCTTGACTGCTTCCCGTTCTGCGGTGAATCCCGTCGAGATTCGGCGGGCCGCGCTCGAAACACTTTTCATTATCTACCGCTCATCCATCGGCTCGTAAATCTCTTCCAGGACGATTCCATGGCAGAGAAGCTTGATTACAGGGCCAATTACCACTCGGTTAACGGTCAAACACACGACATTTTTGACGGCACCCACTATCGTCGCCTTCGCCGCACCAATGTGACAGTTGACGGCGAAACACTGCCCCATAAATTCTTCTCCGAACCGACAGATCTAGCCTTGGGGGCATCTACCGATGGGTTCGGGCCTTTCAAGCGGCGGAAAAACTCTGTTGGCCCCTCATTATCATTCTATACAACCTCCCACCGGAGATTCGCACATGGCTCATATATCTATTGTGTGTGGGTGTTATTCCAGGTCCCAAGGCGCCGAAAGATATGGATTCTTTCCTCTGGCCCCTTGTGGAAGAACTCTTGCATCTGATACGTGGCGTGTCCGCGTTCGATCATCATAATATGCGCCAATCCGTTTTGCGCGCCTACCTCATCGCGCTCTTCAGAGACATGCCTGCCATCGCGAAGCTTATGCGCATGAAAGGTCATGCCGGTATTTCTCCGTGCCGTGCATGTCGGATCCTTGGCATTCGGGATACCACACATGAGCGATCCACTGCTCATTATACTCCTCTCCACCGAGCCAATGGCGAGTCGTATGATCCTCTTAACCTCCCACTACGATCACACGACGAATTTATCCGCCAAGCCATTGCTGTTGAGGAGTTGCCAACTGATGCTGAGTATGAGCGGCGATCCAAAGCATGTGGCATCAATGGAGTTCCTCTCCTCGCAAAGATTTCTAGCCTGTCATTCCCCGATTCTTTCCCACACGACCTCATGCATATCGTTGAAAATATCATTCCCACGCTCATCGACCATTGGACCGGGAACTTCAAAGATCTCGATTCCGGCTCCGAAGATTACATTCTTCCCGGGTCTGTGGCAGATGCTATAGGTGAGGCATGCGCGAAGTCAGGGTCTACCATACCATCTTCGTTTGGTGCGCGCGTTCCGAACCTCATCAATGATCGCTATCAGTGCACGGCGGAGTCATGGTTTCTTTTTACAACTCTTCTTGCGCCTGTTGTTCTCCACAACCGATTTTCCCGACGATGCTATTATGACCATTTCGTGGCACTGGTCATGATTATTAACAAGTGTTTACAATTTGAGATTTCCTCCGTCGAAATTGACGAGATCGAGACCGGGGTGGCAGTCTGGGTGCGAAAATATGAACAGTGCGTCCAATTCTGGTTCATTTTTGGGTAGCATGTTGAATGCAACATGTTAGGTTTTATTATCAATACGAAGAGTCCCGGTTGAAAGCGTGCACACTCCCGATTCACGCGGTACTGCACATCCCCCACAATATTCGGAGAATGGAACCCATGTGGTGTTATTGGGCATTCGTGATGGAGCGCTTTTGCGGATCGCTGGTACCCGCAGTCAAGAGCCGAAAGCATCCCTTCACAAGTCTGGCTCATCGCATTCGAGACATTGCGCAACTAACACAGGTAAAGCTCCTGTATGGTCTGACCGCTGAGCTTGATCTTAGCGCGGGCAAGGCAATGGTTGATGATGGGCTCGTGCTAGATGACTGTGGGTTCTCGCTCTCAGTGTCATGCCCTATCATCTGATTTGATTCTTTTTAGACTTGGACATCTGATTGGTGTTTCCCCACCGTACAATGTCCGTTGATGGTCCTCTGCAGAATAAGATTGCTGCATATTTAACCACAAACTACGAAATATCACGGGCTAAAGCTCTCGGCTATCCTCCCACTGAGCTCTCTCTATGGGGAAAGCTGAAGCAGCTGAGCGGAGGCGATCTCATTCATGCCTGGGATCTGGTTTCAGCATATCACACCTCTCGAGATGCTGTGCGCGATGCGACCTTCATCCAGGTAGGGCACTTCCTGAACTATTTGGAGAGCTTGATAACTGACTTTTTCAGTATACGCTCGAGATTGACAAGAACAAGCACTTCAGAAACTTACCCGTGGAACTCGAGCGCAAGGAGGAGCGTACCCAATCTGCCCGTGAACGAACTATTGTCCTTGCGGCAGTTGCGGAAGCCAAGCTGACCCGCAAAAATGCGGTAGGAATGGCCTATTTTGACGCCAAGTCTTCAGATCTTGGACCCGCATCCGAGGTGATTGATGTAGGCAGCATTGATTGTTTAGCGGGACGCATCCCGGACTTGACTCGATGGGCCTGCCTCCTCAGGCCTGCAGTCGCAGCCAAATTCAAGCTAATAGATGAGTCCACTCTAGAGGAAGGGAACGAAACATAGTTTTATGCATAATCCAAAGAATAAACATGGTCAACTAATCTAGGGTGAATTTCTCGGTTTACACTATATGGACAAAATGATTGAAAGGTCGGTTTTCCGGCCATATCTCAACAATGACACCATATTTTCAGGTGAACTCAAGTATAGGGCTGTTGGGTAGGACCCTCCCTATCATCCAGCAACGACAATAGGATCAAAATATGTTGATGCGCCATCAGTTGGGCCCAAATACGAAAGAGACCTAAAAAAACACTACTTTCAATTTGAGTTGTGATTTTTTTGGGGGCAAACTGAATCACCCACATGGTAGATGGGGATGTCCGATGGCACCTCCACCTTTGAATTGTGCAAAAATATACAGCCAATAACGAGCTGTGGGTGCCGCAAAATGACTATTTCTACTGTTTTCTGGTGTTTTCACCAGTTTTCACCAGTTTTTGGCCATCTTGCGGGCTCCATATCTCGTCATTGCCGGTATATTTTGGCATGATTCAAAGTGTGGAATGACATAGAACATCATGAACTACAATCTGCATGATTCACTTTGTCCCGAAAAAAATTATAGCTCAAATTGAACACGGCCCTTTTTCGGTCTTTTCCGTATTTCGGCCCGGCTGATGGCACATCAACACATTTTGATGTCAAAATCCGTGCAGAATGGTAGGGCGGGTCCTGCTCAGCAGTCCTATACTTTAGTTGAGGAAGAATTATGCTCTCGTTGGTGAGATATGGCCGGTAAACCGACCTTTCAATCATTTTGTCCGTATAGTGTACTGTGGAGTGAAATCCAATTCACGACGAATGGGAGCGAAGGGATACATTCGCCCCATGGCGCAAAAAAGAACTTCACGGCAAATACACGTGAAAAGCGATCTTCACCCTGGTGTATCGTGAAATTCACGGCCTCCGTGTTTCACAGTGGGTACGAATACGTCAAGGGAGGGTTTCCGTTCCGGGACATACCATACACCTGACATCCACACAGATATTTTGTCGCGAGGCCCTTTCTTGGGGATTGCTTCGTCATCGGAACATCTTACCTTTCTTGTGTGTTTACGAAGATGGGCCGTCTCTTTGCTTGTTGTCTCCGTGGATGGAAAACGGCTCTCTCTTGACCTTCCTGGAGACGTATCCGAAGTTTGACCGCCGCCAAGCCGTTAGTATGCGCTTAAATTTACCCTTATTCGAGCCTTGAAATCCCGTTGCAGGTAATGGATACGGCCGAAGGAATGTGATACTTGCATAAGCACTATCCCCCGATTGTCCGCGCGGATATTCGCGGCGTATGTGTCACGAATTCGCCTGTAGCACTATGCTGTGCTGAATTATTTACAGGCGAGCATCCTTGTCACGGGTGATCACCGTTTTTGCTTGGCAGATTTCGGGCTATCAGCAATCACCCAGATGACCGTCACCTCCGTCCGCAAAGGTGGGACGGGGGTGTGGATGGCACCCGAGATAATCAGTGGGAGTGGGATACCCGAGGGAACTCCGCCCTCGGCGAAAAGGGATGTATTCGCGTTTGGGTCCACCATGTTTGAGGTGCGCATGATCTCTTTAACCCTGCCTTGCAATTCACGCAACCTCAGATATATGGCGGGAAGAACCCGTTCAGGGCCCACCCTTTCACGGGGTTCACGGAATTCTGGTGCATGCAGAAAGTGGTCGAAGCGGACCGTGCTGAGCGTCCAGCTGCCACTCATGCATTCCCCAATGAAATCCGGACGATTCTCGACCTGTGCTGGTAAGCGGATCCCCCCAAACGTCCGTCTGCAAGAGACATTCTTCGTTCACTCGGTGTTCCTTCTCTGAGTCTTCCGACTTATACACTTTTGCGCCGTCCAGGTATGGTCCATATTGTCGCATGTTACTCACCAGCTTATTGATATCCGACCCAAATCCTGGCCTTACTGTGGACGGGCTTCATGCAAAATTGAGGTGCGGATTCCATTCTATTCAACCCTAGTTTCCAAATATTTAGAATCCAACAGAGCGGATTACAAATACCTTTCACGATTAATTTCTTTCGGCATCGAGAATCTCAGGCAAGAGTTCCTCGATACCATCGGGCGGAGCTTGGCCCGACCAAAGCACACCTCGATCTAGTCACCAGTCACGTTGATGGTAACACATCGTCCCTCCCCTTTGTCCTATTTCCCGCTCTCAGCTCGAGCACGCTCAAGCCCATTCCCTACATTCTCAAGGACGTGGAACCCGGGCTTTCTGTCGATTCCCGATACGAGAAATACAGGTGTGTGTCCAACATCACAGTCGCTCTATCTGCTGAATCATTGGCCATCCTTCAGGTCCGATAGTGCCTCTCTTAAGGTCTTGATCTCAGTGGCCAATGACGTGCCCCGGCAAGCGTTCCTTGACGCCATCGCCCTGGAACTCCAGGCAGTTAACACCCGCCTCAGCGATCTGGAGGTGGAACGGGTGAGCACTAAGCTCGCCAAACTACAGGCGCAGTCGAAGCGCGTAATACCCCGTTCGGCGCCAGCTGGTAAGTCTATGTATGTAGCCCCTCCCTCTGAGTCTGGTGCTGAAATTTAAAACAGCGGTCCCCCATCCCGAGCGGTGGCACACTTCGTCACATTGGCAGGTCTCGGCGGGAGACACCTTCGACCTCCCGGAGGGAGACAAGTTTTATGCAAAATACAGCTACTTCTTCAACAAGTGAGGCGCTGGGAATGCTGCGCCCGAGTCCATCGCCTCTTCTCTGGGGAACCGGTTGGTTCAGGCTGAACGCCAAGTGTACAATTCCCACCCGCTGGTATTTTTTATAAGGCGAGTAAACATACCATTTCAATATACTATACATACGCACCGGAAATTACTCTGTACGTTTGCTGCGAATTAGGTCTAAGGTCCGAACTAGGTAGTACGACCGCCGAATCTAAACCATACCCCACCAAACCAATCGTCAGCCACTTTACTGTCGGAGACTGGGTAGTTGACCACCTAAGAGTTTTAGCTCAATAGGTAAAGCCTGCGATTCATTTGACGCCACCCAGTGGGGTTTAAGACGAACGCATACATCCTATGAATAAGATAAACCAAGTTAGCCGAATTTAAATTGGGACCTGTTCGTTACCTGAATTTCCTTTGGTGGGATGCCGAAAGAGGCGAAACCCGGGGTAACCCAAAGATAAAATTCAAGATGAGACATTGACCCGGGTGAATTTGAATTTGTCTAGGAGGTCTGAATTTAATATTCCATCCCGTTAAACCCTCAATATAACCCACATGAGGGTGATACATAATTGCCTTCGGAAGGGAGGCGAAGCAGGCGGGATCAAAGAGTTCACTAATTGCTTGCTGCGCGAAGCACAGGGGGCTGGTTGGGTTTAATAAGTTCTGGTTGGCCTCATAAGAAGTGTACACACATCTGGGTGCATGTTTCGGTCCCTTGATACATCCAGCTTCTGCAAAAAAAATCCGGAGGTGTGGGCCACAGAATTCGAGAGTCCACTTTTCGGCTTGCCAAACGGGCTTGCGCCCGCGCCGACGGGCTTGTTCAGGCTTGGGCTTGGATTTGGGTTGAACACAAGCCCGTTTGTCTGATGGCATCAGACAAACGGGCTTGGGCTTGATCTTGGCCGCGATGATGTTCATACCGAGAACGAGCGTCAGGAGCATAATTTATTACTCAAAATCACTGCTTTAGTTGACTCAAAGAGATCTGATACAGATTTTCAGTGCATAGGCTTGAAATGTTGTTGATATTGACTGACAAGGTGAAGACAAGCCCGTTTGTCTGATGCCATCAGACAAACGGGCTTGTGGATAGTTTAGTTGTTTTTTTGGAGGAATGCTGGTATTTTTCAATTGGATTAATGCTTGTGACCTTTTCTATTGTATTTTGGTTCAGTTTCGCAAGAGAGTGACATTTCCCACTTGCAAAATGGGCTTGCGGCTTGTTCGGGCTTGTGAATTTGGGCAAAGCAGTTACCGAGCATGAATCCAATGAAAAGCAACGCAAGGATCCGCTATCAGTCCAAGAATAGCACCCAGACATACCCATGAGGTCAGGTTGGACATTATCCAGCGGCGGGAACTATTACATTCATTACTCGCCCGTTTCAACAGCCTTATCATGGATCAAATGGAATGTTTCTTCGCTCCGCATCCTTTAAGGGTACCGGGGTTGAGGTAAGGCAATGCCATTCTATTCATCACACAGGGAATGAAAATCAACTCAACCCAATACATTGTATTCATGGCTCCCATAACTATCTTTAACATGCTGCTGTCATATAATGCTCTATGCATGAATGGGACATCGTTTGGTTGTGGGCGTGGGTCGGGCTTAGGCCCGAGCAGAGTGGCTTGTTTCAAATACCGTCAACAAGTAAACGGGCTTGCGCCCGGCTCATAATACACAAGATCATCAGGACATGCCCAAGCCCGCACAAGCCCAAGCCGCACAAGCCCGCACAGCCAATTTCAAACTCCGCTACGCGGGGCAAGCCGTTTTGCCAAGCCCGTCAGACAAGTCTGCACAGAATTCGGGTCATTCGGGATAATTGGCGGCCGTGACAGACGAATAGAATACAAATAATGATCAACCTACTAATATGAATTATGGCCCATTACGACGTTGCTTCCTAAGTCCAAGATATGTAGCCCGGAAAGGTCGTTTCGGAGACGGGTGGTCAACTCGTGCGATTGAATATCAGATTGGGATCACTTTTGGGACCTCTGCAAGGGCAAGTCCAGGTCCATAGACCCGAAATAGCCCCTCACTCGACGGCTGGAGTCAGGGCTCAAGAACGAGCCTCGGAAGTCCTGGATTGACGAAGAATTGGTGGAGAAAGAGCCTTGAACATCTGTAACAGCTTCTATTGGCCAATTGGCTAACTACCCAGTCTCCGACAGTACACCCAAAATTTGTGGTTGTCTCTCCGCTAACACCGACGCTGCAACAAGTCCGGTGTCGATGATTGCTGGCTGACTCCACTCACTGAGGTCGCGGAAGCTCTATCCACGGGACCTCTCCCTCTCCATTACCAAAATTTGATGCCGACCCCCCTCCCCCCCAGGCAGACTGGTTACAAGTCTACCTACATAGCAGCCCTGTGTATCAGGGCACCCCGGGGATCTTGAATATAAACCATCATCTTCTCTCCACTTACTCTTGTGTGAACCAACTTGCGCAAGCCATTTTTGCTGATGCCACCAAACGGGCGGGGGCGTGGCTTGCGACGAAAATTAGTTGATTGTAGGAAGGCGTGTAAATCATCAATTTGTATATATACACTCAATGAACTATTATTCTTGAAGACTTCTAGGCATGGGTATGAGTCGGGCGTGGCTTGTACTTGCGTGCCAAGACAAAAGATCATAAATTGTTCTGTGCATCCTGGAAGCTCACTTTCTGTATTGAATCACGTCTGCGGATAAATGAATGACCACAGGTAGAGGTGTTATTGCTGAACCTTTAGGTTTGGCTACCCTAGAGAACTTGGATTTCAGCCAATTTTGCTACAAGTACAAACAATGATCGAATCATTAAAGATTAGTCAGGTCATTCAAATAACCCTCAACAGGCAAATTGCTTTACTGGAATACCAAGTTGGATACTGGATACAATTTTCATGAAATGCTGCTACCTTGTGCATCGTATTCCGCTGTACTGAGGGTTAATAATATTGTCAATTTCTGCACTTGAACGACCCGGAACATCGCCCCGAGTGGGCCGCATTTGGCAGATGGATGACGGTATTTTACGGATCCGTGATTCGCGGGTTTCCATGCTGTGTGATTCGAGTACGGCAATCTGATTTGACATCACTGATGGCGCTGTTGGCGGGCGGCGTCGGGATGATGTGGGATTTGTTCGGAGTACTCCCTAAGTCAGAAAAAAAGAATCCCTGGCGAGGACTTAGCGGTATCAACACCCCCTGAGGAATTTTTCGCAGCATAAGTTACAAGATCTCCAACTGCAGATGCGGGCCTGAAATCGGTCGGATTAATTGACCGATAGATTAGGGACACTGGGAGAGCAAGTGCACAACTTTTTCTTGGCCCGCTCGACGCCCAAATTTTGCCCTCAGGACACCACAAATGGCACCGAAAGTCTTTCGCTATGTTGCCGCTGAAACACTACATGCTCGACTCCTTTTTATCGGCTGTTTACGATTCCGCTAAAATCCCAAAACTCTATTCAAAAATCCCTACGAAAAAATAATATGATCTCGTCATAAAGCTCGTTCACATGCTAGAGGGCGAGCGTTGGACTAAATCGGCCAGATTTTCTTTATGTAGTCGTTGAACTGATAAAGACAACCATGCCCTGAAGGAAAATTTGCTGAGCATCGGTGAAATTTGACCATGATTCAAAGCTCGAGTTCGCTCCAGAATGAGACAAGGGGATTCCAAACGGGCAGGCATGCGCCGAAGCGCCCAAGTTGGGCGGCCCAAATGATTTGGCCTTCCCAAGAATCGCGTCTAAAAAGTGTCTAACGTCGAAATAATATGAGTGAGCTGTTTTGTTTCCCTAGCCTAAAGGTTCAGTTCCCGCCTCGCAGAGGCATAATCCATGTCATCTTAAATTTACTCATCATTCCCCTGGAAATTGCTGGCTTGTGTCGGGCTTGCGTGGCGTGGCTATATAGAATGGCTTGGGCATAGCTTGCATGCAAACTGGGTCGTGATTCACTTTCGGAATGCAAGGGCTTATGCCGTGGATGCTTTTGGTTGATCCCTGTGGAACGTAGTGATTGTAAAGTGATCGTAAAGTGACAGCGTTCAAATTGAACCACGTTACGGCAAAATTAGGACTTCCAAACTTCTGCCACAGCCTCGTCACTGCTTTTATCTGTGCTTTTGGATCTGTCCTTCCAGCTACTTGCTTTTGTCTATTGATTACTCGCGTTGTGTTCGTCCCGGGAGCGCCGGGGACCGAAAACCATTATATAACGAAAACCGGACTCAAAGACAGCACCTACCTGTACAACGGCCTGTGGCGTGGCAGACTGCTACATGGACTCTGTCCTCTGCATTTCCTGGAAGACCACGATCCAATAACATCTTTTGTATTATATCTCTGAATCTCAAAAGTATCGGTACGCACGCATTCATACAACCCGGTGCCATGTTTGCCGCCCTGGAATCCTCCACCGCCAAGAGTGGTCTTTTCGTTCAAAAAATGTTGAAGTTCAAGCGCGATAACACCGTTTTTGGCGGGGAATTCCGACCACCTACCTTTCGGCGCGACCGTCCATCTCACATTCAACTGAGTGCCACAATTCCGGTCCTTGTTAGGGGTGTGCTGAAGAGCAAGGCAGCGGGTGGCCCTGAGGATGAGAAGTCGGCGAAACGGACGAACACAAGCCAGAAGGAGCGGAAAAAGAAGCCAAAGACGTCAGATCAAATGGTCACGCCCGGCACAACCTCGTCAGCTTCGTTCGGGCAAGGTAGCATACTAGATACAAATGTGTGGTTTGCAATTTAAACACGGGACTTCAACCCTTGTGTGTGCTAGCTATAATGGAGGCATCGTGGTACATCGTGGTAAGGATCACCATTGATTGAAAATGAGCTCGGCGGAGGTTGCAGTTGAAATGAGTACGAACTTGATCTCAGTGGAGGTTGCGATCAACATAGGTTTATATTGTCATTGAAATGAGGGCATAAGCTCCAAATATGTGAAATAAATGTGTTCGTCAGGGCATAATGTTGAAAGTGTGTTTTCGGTGCTCCAAGTAGGCAGCGCGGGGCGCAGGGGTGATGTTGACATAATGACGGTGAATGCACATGGTGTGGAGGCCTTAAACAATGGATATGAATGAATTACTTACAGTGTGTGGCTTTGGTGTAAGCGAGCACCAGTCACGCCACGCCGCAAGCCACGCCTGCCGGCCAAATTCAAACTCCGCTAAGCGGGGCAAGCCACTTTCGCAAGCCAATCGGATAAGTCTGTGTCTTTGACGACGGTGAGACTCGTTTCCTTCTGTCTAAGAAACCCGGCGCTTCTGTCCTCGATTGCGTCTCAGCAGCTCACCCAGGAGTATGGCGAACGGCTCGACCGAGTCTGCGAACTCTGCGGAGAGAAGGCTGAAAATCAGCGCGCTCACATGGGTTACCACATTCTAAGTAAACTTCGCGGTGTTGATGAGGAGCTCCAGAAGCCGGTTTGCACCTTTCAACTTCTCATTGATTTTAACTTACATTTTCCAATGGTCAAGGTCGGCGATACACTCCCGTGCGGCTTTTGCGGAGAGTCAGGTCACGCCGCGTGCAACGTCTATGTGCAAATCAAGAAGCACTCAGCGACGGCAACGAGTAATTGCCGACTCGCGATGCCGTTCAAATACGCGTACGCCGAGCGCGGATCACAAGCCACGCCGTGTCGGAATGTTCCCATCGTGTGTGGTCTTTGCCAGAGCACCCTCACCGCTGGGAAAGAGAGCGCATTGCAGCCGGCGCAGTGGCGCTACAATATGGAAGAGCATTTAGCCCTGAAGCATCCAGAGTACGCATCCCCGCGCAACCCCGACGCCCAGCAACGACTGCCGTACGATGTTTGGATCCGCATGGAAATAACCAAGGTGGAAGAGCTGGCGCAAGGTATACCTCTGACTAAGGTCCCGGGCAAATTCTCTCGTGTTGCTGGGCCGGATGAGGGGGTGGACGAGCAGGCGCAGCAGATGGGCGTTCGCTATGGGGCGCCGGTGCGAACGGGACCCGCGCCGAAGAAAAAGCGTAAAAGTAATTCGGGAACCGCGGGAGCTAGTGGTTCCGGTTCAAAATAAATGTATTTGTTGATCGGGTGTATTATTACTGTTAATCCATACCAATATTTGTGCGCTTGGGATCGAGCAAGGTTGGAGCAAGGGCAGTAAAGCGTGGCGGCACTGTCAGGAATACTATCTGGGTACGGATATCGGTCCAATCAACCGCTCGCGTGGTAAGGGGGAGGGTCTCTCCTGTTTCGGAGACTTCGGAGGTTGATATCGCCGGACTTCAGCACGCCCACCTCTTGCTCTAATCAGACGCGTATTTCCTCAGACTTTATAAACTGTGCCACGGCCGTGCACCATCATCTCCTGGTCTACTCTGACTGAAAATCACCGTGCATAAACAGAATTCTTTGTAGAGTTCCCTGAATTCCTGCCCGGGAGACTCGAGAGCCTGTGCCTCGATTCATAGACGCGCGATCCTGTGGTGCCTCTCTATTTTCATGACCATATCAGTTGAAAACTCGGTACTAACCCTCTTGACCATGTTTCGAAAATGCAATCGCAGTCTATTCCTGTTAGCAGGGAATGTATGCACCTGAGGTAACACAAACACGTCAATATCTCCCGAGAACCGCGAGAGATATGACTCACTCGGTCGCAGCTGTGAGAGAACTTCTCCACCGCTTGACAGTCTGATCTAGATTCAAGATCACAGCAGGGGGTCTCGCACACGCATTTAGTGAGGATCGCAAATCTAAACCCGTGTGCGGCCCAGAGGTGTTTCACTCTTCATTCCATCATCCAAGAATCCCCTAACATCATGGTGGCAGGCTCCAAATGCGATTCCTGGGAGCTGACCTGTTCTCCTCTTTGCAAACTTCATCAGACCAATGCACTCGAATTGAATCTGTCCCCCAGAGGTCCGTGACTTTCCCGTCCGGCCGTTGGGAAATATTTCTGTCCTCAGTACACTCGCAGGTTGAGCTCTCAACAGATGTATTTGAGCCTGAAGCAATTCTCTGGACCCATACTGACTAGCTTTTTCTGCCGGTGTGCTGATGCGCAGCGCTCTAGGTAGGAACTGAATTACACGTAATCTGTCAGATGTCGGGGACGATGGGAAAAATCGGTGTGACATGCGCGGAAATATTAACCACAGGAAGGTATATATACGCGTTACCGACGCGGTGTGAAAACAAATTCGGCTCCTGTTCCTGTTGGTTAAGCTGCCCGAATACATACTTGGACCATCTGTTCAACAGTTGTTCCCTTGTGCGTTCTGGTCCCACCGTTATCCTGCCCTTTGCACGCCTCAGATGTACACATTGCAACCTTTTCACCTACCCTTCAATCAAATTCAAAGCCCGTGCAGCTTTGACCATGTCACATATGTGTCCTCATATCTCATGCCTCCTTGACAATATCATCAAAGGAAGCTGTGCTCAAATTCCCACTGGCTCACACACTCACTTTCGTACATACCTGAGATGGGCTATATCTGCCCTTGTGAATCACCGTTCCAGTGAGGTGGAAGCGTACACACATTGTTACAAATCATGTTTGCTAAATACGCCCGAGCCCTACACCACAAAAAAATTAACCTCAATGTCCGATTGCTCCTCTGAAACCCCATCAGAATCAATGGCATCTTGCCCACCCTGTGTATGTTCCAGCTTATCAGCCCGACACCTCTCCAGGTTCGCCTTGCACTCTTGGGTGTGTGGGTGCTGCTCCCCAAGAACTTTCATGTATTTGGTCAAGGCCTTTGTGCCAAGCTCCTCAGCGCGGCTTAATCGTCCCGTTGCCGAGTATGTCAAAGCCAAGTCGGACATGGCTTCGAGGGTCAGGGGGTGATCCTCGCCCAGAATCTGGATGGTCTTATCCAAGGCTGTGGTTTGCAACTCCTCAGCTTGTCGGAGTTTGCGCAACTTAAAGTATCTGTATCCCAGATGGATCATAGAAATCAGTGTAGATGGGTGGTCTTCCCCGAGAACTTCAGTGCGCTTTTTCAGGACAGTGATTTCTAACTCTTCAGCCTGCATGAAATCTCCCAGCCTTGAGTATGTCAGAGCCAGATTCGCCATGCACCTGAGGGTATCTAGATGATCTTCCCCCAAGGTATTGATGCGCTGTTGCAACACCGCACTTTGCAGCTCCTCAGCGCGTGTCAATTCTCCCAGCTTTGAGCAAGTCGCAGCCAGGTTTGCCATGGAGGCCAACGTATCTGGATGATCCTGTCCTAAAATCTCCATGCGCTTTTCCAGGGTTCGGTTGCCAAGCTCTTTGGAGAGCTGCAGCTCTCCAAGCTCTGTGTATGTCCAAGCCAGAGTAGACATGCATAGCAGGGTGTTTGGGTGATCTTCCCCATGATTTTTAATGCTCTTTTCCAAGGCTCTGATGCCCAACTCTTTGCTGTGCTGCCACTCCCCCAGCTTTCTGTACGCCACGGCCAGATTTGACATCCCACTTATAGTAGTTGGGTGATCCTCACCCAGGATGGTGGTGCACTTTTTGAAGGCCTTCATGCCTAGCTCTTTGGCACGCTGAAATTCCCCAAGCTGTATACATGTCCAAGTCAATTCTGACATGCATCTAATTGTTTCTGGGTGATCATCTCCTAGGAGACAGATGTTTTTGTTCAAGATAACCGTTTGCAGCTCTTCAGCACGCCGGTACTTTCCTCGCTTTGCATATGTTGATGTCAGTTGGCGCATTGACCTCAAAGTAGCTGTGTCATCATCCCCAAGAATTTCACTGTACTTGTTTGAGACTGATTCTTGAAGTTCCTCCGCAAGATAATGCATCCCCGCTCCTTTATACAATGAAGCTAATTTTTCTTGGACTCCCAGTGTTTTAAGCTCTGACCACTTTTTGGATCCAGATTGCAGCATTAGACTCCCGAGTTCAACTCCATCAGCGTACTTTCCCTCACAATCATACACATCCAGGCACTGGGATGCAAACATTGTGTCCTTTAAATACGGTTTGCGGCTGGACTGCACAGTATTCACAAAGAGAAGAGCATCAAGATGTGGGAAAATCTGGTGGATAAATGGGTAGTAATCTCGGGCTGCTGCAATCGACATCCCAATCAATCTGTGCATGCACAGCTCAGTGGGGGCAGCCAAATCCAGGGTTGTCCGGCACCACTCGTGGACCAGGGGGTGAATGGAGAATGTTATGCTCTTGGAGGTTGTCTGGAATTCAATCAGGGAGTACCGTCGGAGCTCATTGGTGAGAGCTATGAACTTCATTGAATCCCATTCATGAAGTTGGGTTTCTGAGAATGCAGCCAGGAACTCCAATGGATCACGGAGTTCAGCCGCTGTGGGCATGTCTTCCCGGAAGTCATATGATGCCGCCATTCCAAATATTTCCTCTGTAATGCCATCGTGATGGATGAAGGAACAAAGCTGAAGCAGTTGACGTGCACGATCCGACAACCTGTCAAAGCTTATCTTCCATGTAGTGTAGACTGAGCCATAGTCTGATTGCAGAGGCCTTTCACTCAGCAGCTGGGTCCGCTTGGTGTCATAAAAGGCCAGATATGCTTGAAGAGACCGCGATGTGGAAATGTAGGCTCCTGCCTGTGCAACAGCCAAAGGGAAGCAATGTAATTTCTGTAGGCTATAGGTCAGTTACTTGTCTGTCGTGTATGAACAGCAATTACCTCGACAAGTTGCTTGCCAATGGTCCTATTTCCTGGGTCATGGGTGTCATGTTCTGCATGAGAGAGTAGAAGATTAATGGCTTCCTCGACCTCCATCTGGTCAACTCTGCATTTGGTGGGTGCATGCTGAGAAAGATCGGGATTCCGAGACGTAATAATGATGTTTCCATGAGGGCCAGCTGGAAAATATTGCCCCAGATTGAGATGAGTGTCATCTGCATTGTTGAACACAAGCAACCAGTTGGTCTGCTGGCCAGACAGCCAATTCAAACTGTGTTGGAAGTTTTTTCCGAGTTTTTTGACAAGAGCCATGGTAACCAGATCACTCTCGATAGTTTGCTGAGAGGAACTATCAACGAAATAGACGTCAGAGAATCTGGGGTAGCTGTCAGCTTTTGCCACTCCCAAATCAGATAAGACCCACCGTGGTTCTGGAGTTGCTGACTGCTCAATAAACTTGAACGCAATCTGGCTTTTTCCGGCCCCTCCGAGGCCATATAAAAGGAAAATATGACGCCGCCCTATGTCCTTGGAGAAATATTCAGCCATCTGTTGGAGAATGGCTTCTCTCCCTGTGAAACGGACAGTTGGTGGTGGGCAAACTTTGAGGTAGACATGAGAATCTGGGATCACGGGATCTAGCCGCAGTCAGACATGAGCAAGGGACACGGGGGGGAACTTACTCCAAAGGACCTTCACAAGTTTTCCAAGTTTAACCTTTGTGTCCTGCATCTCCAGATAGTTCCTTGTATGGGCCAAGACTTTGCTCGATTCCTTCCATGGGTACGGCCCCAAGCCCTGCAGGCCTTGCTGGACATTGAGACGAACATAGTAGGTGTTTGGAAGGGCCCGAAATCTGTATGCATTGTCCTCATGACTCCTTTCTGAGTCCATCACAATATTTTCTAGGGCCCTTGGGATAGCATTTGAACTGGGAATATGAATCGTATCGGCGTGCCCGCTCCCTACGCTGACCACAAGTACGACTGGCTGCGCTGGGTACATCAGATTGGCCTGATTGAGCACCAGAGAGGTTGGGTTGTTGTGGACAAGACTGCCACCAACATAAAGCTGCTTTATGCCTTGCAGGATGATTTCCATGGGTTTGAAAAGTCCAGGGATAGCAGAGGTGGCTCGAGCCAACTCCCATAGCAAGCATTTACTGGCTGCCTGTTCTGGTGTATTGTATGAGCAGAAAATCTCAGGAATGCTAGCATTCAAGTTCATTGTGTTCATTGCACACACAAAGCTGTTCGGGAGAGTTGAGTTCATCCGGCTTACACCAAAGATCAAGGCGTACGTTTTGCAAGCATTTGGGTGATCATCCTTCATTGTTGCCTCCCTGAATATATCCCTAAGGGCTTTCTCAAAGCTTTTGGCTTGAAATTTCTCTGCAGACCCGATTTTGGATTGAGGGCGGAGGTTCTCGAAAGCTGATTTTGCCTCGGTGATAGTCATCCGAAGGCGCCCCAACATCAGGGCAGCAATCCTATGGGTGACATTATTCACGACTATTTCTCAAGCAAGGAAGTAACACCCACCCTCCTGTGCCGCTGCCTCCGATCACCTTGAAGTAGTCACACGGGGAAGGCATGGCGTCAAGGCCGCCTGCAATCTTGATCCGATACATAATATTTTCGAGTATGAGCAATTGAGTGAGTGCTCCGGCCCCACCGCCATCTAGACGATCATATCGGTGAATGCCAAGTCATGCCGGAGGATCGCTGCATTACCGAGAGACAACACACATACACCCAGGTCCGGCATGCTGCTCGGGGAGAAGTATTTGTCGTTGCTGTAGATCTGTGCTATGTCTTGAGACTTGAAGCCGGCAAGGGAGAGAGAGAGGATCCTGGGGGAGGTGGACGCTGGGGGAAGTGGACGTAGGTGAGGTAAAGGCCCGGACGCCACGTTGTTACCGTCGGCTTTACCCTGCCTCCGATGATTTCCCACGGAATATGTTTATATCACCCCGATTAAGCCTGACGAGTCCGCTGACTCAAGCGCTAAAAGCTGTGGCGCTGTCTAAACTAAGCTCAAAAATCATGCAGGGTGAACGGTCGGGGCAGAAAGCTGCCCAGGATGTTCATGCAGCCGCGTTAATTTATCTGGTGCCACAAACTATCCAGCTGATTGCTTCTCTGCCAGCGATGGCCTTCCATTCCGCCAGCAGATTTTCCCGATATTGCTCGCCAGATCCACCGATCTTGGTGGCACGTGTCGAAGGGTTTTGATTTCTAGCCCCCCGTCGACCTGGCGCATGAGGACCTGCAAGATGCCAAACGGACGTTCTCAACTGGCGCACCACCTGTACCATCACGCACGGAGATTGATTAACAGGGATGGTCGAGGCGGACGGGCTACCTCTCCACTGCTAGACGAGTGTGATTGTCCGTTCCGATCGCGGACATGTTCCACCAAAAGTCCAGCAGTGTTGAGTCGATTGGGACATCTCCCATCAGATCTTTCCCCATTTGGACACGTCAGCGAGCTTTCAGTGCGCTATTCGGCTCTCAGCGCAATGCGCTGTTTTGGGCCTCGTAGGGACCCGGGAGACCGCCCAAGGCATAATTTATGTACAAATGTTTCTGTCGGCGCACCTCACTTGGAAAAATTATACAGGCGATTTTGGTATCGGTCTCTCCGCTCCCCATCCGCCAGCCGCCACGACCCACACCCCCGCAATCCTCGCGCTGCAATCCTCGCGACGCCATGAGGACCTTGCACGAGTCCCACGCGTCCCGCCGGCGACGAGCAGCGAGAAGGGTGCACCAGTCCGGGCGTCGAGGGCGGAGGGTCGAGGTGCTGGAGGATGACGGGCGGTGGGTGACGAGCTTGGTCGGATGTCGGAAACGGGGAGGGCGTGGGAGTAGTGGATCCGTAGGATCTTCTCTATCATCGAAGTCGCAAACGGAGTCGTCCGGCGTTCAGGCGCTACGCGCCCTGCGAGGAGCACATCTCCGCGCGCTCAGGCTTGCGGGCATGCGCAGCCACACGCTGCTAGGCGCCCGAGCGCTAGCACCCGCTCGCACGCTATGCGCGGACGCCCAACGCCACGAGCAGCACGCGCACACAGATCTGCACCCGCCCGACGCGCCTGCACCCGCGCCGTGCAACGAGGAGCGCGTGAGTGCCCTACGGCGCGGAGCATTGCCCACGCTCGCACATCGCTCCCGCGCAGTAGCAGCTCGCCAGGCACTCGCACGGAGATGCGCAGGCACACACCCGCACTTGCCTGCGCCGGCACCCACACGCCCGCACGTCCTACGTACGCCCTCCGTACGCACACCCTCACCCGAGCGCACTACGACGCGCAGCACTGCGCGTGCGGCGCCTCTGGCGGGAGCGCTGCGCCGGGCGTTGAGAGTTTCACGCCGGGGGACTGGGGAGGGGTCAGCTTCGTGCGGGATGGGAGAGAAAGAGAGGAGAAGGGGAGGCGCAGGCGCAGGCACGGAAAGGAGGGAGGGTTATAGCAAGTGTAAGGAGGAGTGAAAGGGAGGGAGGAAGGCAGTGGGAGGCGGGGAGGAAGGGGAGGGGAGACAAGAAGGAAGAACAGAGCGGGGAGCATGGGGAAAGAGAAGGGGAAGACGGAGGGAAGGAGAGAGGAGAGCGGCTAAGAGGAGAGCGAGAGAAGGGCGGGAGCGAGGAAAGAAGGCCGGGGATCGAAGGACGAGAAGCGATGATAGAGGAAGAGAGGGCTGGGGAGTGGAGGGGGCGCCCTTGTCGCAAGCGCAAGGAAAAGGAGGGGAGATGGCGGGGGAAGGGGAAGAAGGAAGAAACAGAGGGGCGAGGAACGGCGGGCGAAGGAGGGACGGGGAGCAGGCGAGAGAGGGGGAGGGCGGGGAGGGTGACAAGCATGAGCGTAAGGAAGAGAGGGAAGGAGACAGGAGGCGAGGGATGAGGGGGAGGGAGGCTTTGCGGTTATCGCAAGCGCAAGGAAGGGAGCGGAGGTCGGGGAGTGGCGGGGAGGGAAGGAGGAAGGAGAGGGAGGAACAGAGCGGGAAGGCGAGGCGAGGGGAGAAGAGCGAGAGAAGGACGGGAAGGAGAGGAGGGCTATCGCACAAAGGCAAGCGCAAGGAAGAGTGAAGAAGGGGAGGAGGGAGAGACAGGGAAGGGGCGGCCAGGGAACAGTGGGCGTGGGTGGGAAAGGGAAATGGCAAAAGAGCGCAAAAAAACAAAACGCACCCGACTATCATCGAACATCCCCCCCCTCACCTTCCCCAGAACCGCCTCCGCCGCGGCCACAAAGGCCGCCTCCACGCCCGCGCCGCGCTTCGCGCTCGCCTCCGCGAAGAGCAGCCCCTCCTCGGCGGCGAGGAGCGCGCCCTCGGCGGTAGACACAGCGCGCTTGGATTCTAGGGGAGAGGGGGTGTGAGCATGCATGTGGATGAAGAGACACAGCACGTCTCGCAGGGCCAGACCCTGGAGCTATCGCGCGCAGCTGCGAATGCAGACGACTGGCAGGCGGTGCGGGATGCACCGCCGGACCCACGAGCGCGCCACGTCCTCCGGCAACGCGGCTCCGCGTAGTCTTGCCGTGCGCAAGAACACTGGCAGCGCGCGACGCAGCAGGTGCGCACATCCTCCCCCACGTCGCAGCGCCAGCGCGAAGATCTGCGGGCCCTCGCGTCCGCCGCGCTGCGATCCAACCCTCGGCATGCCCGGGGGTAGTACTCTCAACATCCTCTATTGCACGCGATCACGCATGGCCTTCCCCGTGCACAAAAAGGAACGGAAGGAACAATAACGCACCATCCCCCTCGCACAAATCGACCTTGTTCCCGACCAAGATACAGCTGACATGCGCGTCGGCGTGGGCGCGCACGTCGGCGAGCCAGATGCGCACGTTCTCGAAGGAGCGGCGCGAGGTGACATCGTACACCAGTAGGCAGCCTGTGCGACTCGTGAGCAACGCGAACGAGCTTAAGAGGAATAGGGACATACCAGCAGCACCGCGGTAATACGAGCGCGTAATGGAGCGGAAGGACTCGGTGCCCGCGGTGTCCCAGCACTGCAGCTTCACGACGGTCCCCTCGGCGTCCGGGAGGGTGATGAGCTTCGAACCGAATTCGACGCCCAGCTACACGATGAATCCTATTAGCACACCTATACTGAAATGTGAGACGGAGACGCACAGTAGGATCCGGATTCGCGAGGAAGCGCTGGTCTGTGAGGCGCACCAGGAGCGAGGACTTGCCCACCGCTGAGTCGCCTGTGATTCAATCCACTTCGTTTCAGTTTCAGGGAAGAGCGGGTAGGGAGGCGCACCGGTGATGATGAATTTGAGGACGTAGTGCCACGCGGGGTTGGCCATTCTCGATGCGGATTCAAGGGAGATTCAGCAAGAGGAACTTGAGGATCGTAAGGTAAACGAGGGAGGAGGAGGAGGAGGACAAGGAAGAGAAGAGTAATAAATGAATGACGGAGTCAAGGCAACGGGGGGAGCATGTGCCGGAAGATGCCGGCCGAGAATGCCGATGTCTTTCTGCTTCCGCCGTCATGTCGTTCTCAAGCTTCAATTAAGCCTTTGAAAGACTCCAAATACATGCTCACCCAGGCCAAGGTATCGACGGCTCGGTTACGAAGGGTTTCGCGTCCGCTGAACTTAGCACGAATACCTACATGTATAGCTTATGCGGAAGGCGCCTGTTCAATTCGGGTCCGAGTCTTGCGTCTGTGGCCTCCCAAATACGCTCTTTTTGCCCTCCTTCTCTGTACACTCCCAATTCTACCTGTCCCCCAGGAAAACCATCCGGGGATTCAAGACCACCACTAAAGCACTTTCTGCCGCACTGCAAACGTATTTTGGTCGGATTCGGGCTAATACGGATCCGGCGGCAGCTGCATCAGTGCTTCCGTGAACCTCTATGTAGCTATCTCATGCCGCTGGATCGTTCTCTACTTTCGGTTCCATTCACTCCATGTCCCTCTGTCCCGGTTCCGCTCAGAGAACTCAACAACTCGCAGTGTGGTAATCTATGGGCCACTCCATCTCTGTTTAAACTCTGCTTAAGCGGCCCACGACATTCCTGTCTGACGAACGATCGCATATAGTCTCCGTGTCAAGTCTCTGCATCCAGCGGTTACTGATTCAGCATGTCTCGCATTCATGGAGCTCACCTTTACGGCTACTACCGACTCGGTGGGGGATAGCCCGCCCCTGCTTCCCATGAAGCGGCCGCATCTACCCAGCAGACGCCGCCCGTTCGATTCGGGCCCGAGTCTTTAGTGTGTCGAACATCACTTTTTGTCGGTCTTCCTGCCTTTGTCTCCAAGCTCTCATTTGCACTGCACAATGTCATCCAGCCCGTTCAACATACCCTGCCTATGTGAGAATCATTTCCATCATATCCAAGATATTCCGGACTCAACCCTCGCCCATCTGGCTGGTGCACTCCGCGGATTCAAACAGCAGCTAGCATAACTCTTCCTCCTACATTTCTGTGGAACCTGTCTCGCTCCCAGCTTTGCTTCCGCTCATTCGGACACCTGGAGGACCTGATGATCCTCGCCGCGATGTAATGGAGCAAGTCTGCGTCATCTTTGCAGTGTCACTGAAAATCCCTCGCATTTGTTCATGGAACCTTCAGGTCTCCTACCGACTCGGTGGCTGATGGCCCGCCTCTGCATCCCATCAAAAAGTGGGTCGCATACCCAGCTGATCCCGCCCGTTTGATTCGGGCCCGAGTCTTAGTAATACGGAGAGCGTCTTTTTGTCGATACGCAGCAGATCCTAACCTGAGAACACTGCTCTTGGTTTTCAAGGCGCACTCAAATTCAGTGCTGCCGTCTACGCGGCCACCTCCGTGACTTCCCCGAAAGATCATCTGAGACTTGGTTTACTTGGGTGCTCAGTTCTACACTCGCGAGCATACAGTGTGGCGTGTCTTTGACGCCTCTTTCAGCTCAATGCACCTCGCTTTCATCTCAACCGCGCTGGTCACCACATACATATCCAGGGCATCCTCAGGTCTACTACCTACTCAGTGGGGGATGGTACGCGTCCGTCTCTTTTGGATAAACCCCAGGAACTCTCAGCACAAGTCCCCCTGTTCAACTCTAGGCCGGGTCCGTCATAGGCTCCCATACTTTTTTTCCCCTTTTTTCTTGGCCCCGACGCAGGCCCCACCGCAAATTCTGACGGGGCTAACTAACGACTGATCGGATGCCTCACAGTTCTGCGCCGATGATATCCAAGCCCATTACGCCACCCTCGATTTTGGTTGAAATATTCATTCATCGCGGTCAAAGCCTTCTTAACTTGAGCATATATTTAGGTAAGTTACGTGCTTTGCACAGACTCCGTGGCGGACGGTCCGCATCTGCATGGCTTGACCCTTTACAAGACCCTGTCGCAGAAGCCGCCCGTTCGATTCGGGCCTGAGTCTTGCAGTCGGGGCACGTGCATTTTTTGCCGATATGTACGCAGCATCATCCTTACCTGCGCTTCCCCAGGCTCCCTCCGAGAATATTGGTCCTAGTGTTCAAGGCGCGCTCGGAGGTACTAACGACTCGGTGGCGGAGGTCCGCATCTGCGTTGCATGACCTTTTGAAGTTCTACGAAACGGTGTCGCAGAAGCCTCCCGTTCGATTCGGGCCCGAGTCTTGTGCAAAATTTGCCACCGTTTTCTCGCCTGCATGACCCTCTTTTCCTTCCCACCCAAGCCCGTCCGGCGGATTCAAGAGCCACAGAGGACATGCCAGACTAAAACCCACGATGCATGTGCTTTCACTTGATGGCTGCTCTCTTGGATCTTCTTCACTGCTTCTGTGGGATTTGTGAACCCCCTGGCTTGGAATCGTCAATGTCGATACATATCCTGTTCCTCCGCCCTCGGGGGTCTTTGATTTCTACATACGTTGCTTTGATTCTATATACCTCGTGCACTTATCCAGCGCACTTTCAAGCCTGCTACCGACTGAGCGGTGGATGGTCCGCCTCTGGCTCCCTTAAATGTGTACGTCCTTCTCCCAGCAGAAGCTGCCCATTCGACTCGGGTCCTAGTCATTTGTCGGCAATCTTTTGGTCGACAACCTTCGCAGCTTCGATACTAGTATATTCCACTTTCAGTGAAATATTTGCGATGTTCAGCTGAGTTTCGTTACTCTTAAAGATTCGATGGCAGAAGGTCCGCATCTGCATCTTCTCCGATGTTTCCAAGAGATACCGCGGCAGAAGGCGCCCGTTAGATTCGGGCCCCGATCTCCCCGATCCGCACGCCCCACCGAAATTCGAACCCCCTCTGACTACGCACAGAAGTTCCATCTATGTCCTCTAGCAGTTATATCCAAGACCAGGATTTCCGTTGAAAGGGTTGACATTCATCGTGATAAACACCTTGGAGCAGATATTCAGGTGGGTTTCATTGCTTGTACAGACTCGGTGGCGGGTGGTCCGCATCTGCATGGCTTGAGTTGTTACTAAATCCTGTCGCAGAAGTCGCCAGGCCCGACTCCTGGCCGTGAGACCATCTTACTTGTTTGGGGGCTCATATTTTGTTTCATCCCGCTCAGCACCTTCCCAACTCGAGCATATATTCAGGCGAGTTTCAACCACACCGTTGTACAGACCCAGTGTCGCAAGATCCGCACCTGCTTGGCTTGACTCCGGCACAGGGCGTTCGGTGAGATGGGAACTCTCACTGTACAGCCTAGCCTGGAAATGTCTCTGTCCTCGGCCAGAGTCGCAGCTATCAACACTCGCCAACTCGATTTTAAATGAAATCCCTTGCAATTTTAGCACGCAGAGTGCGAGGGATACGAACCACCGAGTACAGACGAAGACTCTCTTTGGACCAAGAGAGCCAGCAACTCAACCTCGTATCTCATTTTTATGAATTCAACGCTAGAAAGAGTTAACCTCGATTGTAAGAGGAATCACCATATCTCAGGTACGTACTCTTGCATAAATGGAGCGCAGGCGCACACCAAGAACGCCTCGATGGCGGATGGCCCTCCGCATCGTGGTAATAGATGCTCCCAGCATTGCTTCAGGAGACGCCTGTTTTTCACTGACCCAGCACAATGGACAGCCCGTGACGATGTGCTTACCGGGGGAGATAGATATCTGCCTCCCGATGAGAAATAATTCTGCGAGCCTAGAGATCTGTACCGAGGACCGCCGGAGCGCACAAGCCTTTAGTTAAATCCCAGGAAGAAGGCGAGGGATTTGCAAGCAAGAGGAATCGAGTACCGGGATTTGAGGGCAGACTCATTTGTGGAAGGGCGTCTCAAGGCGGAATAGTCCAAAAGATAGAATGCTGAAATAAAGCACGATGTGGGAAAATCTGAAAGATGCCGCACAGCAGAAGGAAGTAATATGGTAGCATGGGCCGCGACAGGGTCTTGTTGAGCACACGGGATATTTATCAATGGACGCCGCTTCTAATTCAACCAACAGTGGAGTGTTAATATTCCGGTAAGTATTACGGCCTAGATATCTACTTGTCCTCCGGAACATTAGATCACCCGCCTTAAACACCAACGTGGATAAATGGTACCCAGTGAGAGAATGGTCTCTTCCTTCCGGACCCCTCGCAAAAATCACGAACCGCTAGATGCAACGCCTCAGCTGCCTTGGTCGGATCCGGTGGGGATGTGTTGAATAGATGTGCATAAACATCACTGGCCAATTGCGGTGTGTCTTCGTCCCTGATTGTCCACATGGTTGCAATTACGCCGCGGTATCCCGCTAAAAGCATCCCGGCTGCAAGATGAACGGATTCCTCTGGGAATTCCTTGTCGCCAGTCGCCGTCTGGCATGCAGAGAGAAATGCAAAGTCGGCGTCTGGCAGGGCTAATTTAATGATACTCGAGAGAGTTAGGCGCGAACTTCCGGCGAGGAGAAGTGCACTCTCGGTGGGCTGTAACACATCCTGGAGGCCGTGGCAAGCAAAGTGGACCCATCTAGAATCTCTCATCCCCTGCTGAACGTTGTTCACTGTCGCCATATCTCCGTCCAATCGTAACACGGGAAGCGTCCCCGCAGCCAACTGTTGAATAAGAGAGATTTCTCTCTGTGTCCCTGGAATGTAAGGTTGTCCAACTGCCGACGGTTGAGCAACTGCAAGTAGTTTCAGGGGCTTTTGCATCTTACAGGGCGCACGCAAGCCTTCGATCAAGGCGGTTAAGGATGGTGCATAGGAAGAAATAGCGAAGTCGGAAAGTTTTGAGCCAAAGGAATCATCTTTTCCGAAAAGGCCAGCAGCATGAATGGGGAGAAACGCAAGTGGCCCCGTGGGACACCACCAGATACGTTGAAATTTGTTTTTAGTTGCAGTCTGTAACGGGGGTTGGAATTGCGGAGGTTCACCAACGAGATCACTTACTGTGATACCAAGTACGTTGAGGACAGGCCTGACGACCCCGACCCAGAGTTCGGAAAGAGTGTACGCAAACTCGTCCTCCATACTGCGCTGTCCTTCGCGTCTTCCGACCAATCTTTCACCTCGACCGACAAGATCACCGAAGGATTGCAATAGTCCTGCCGCATGCTCTGCGGTGAAGGCGGTGAGCGATATGTGTAAGACCTCATCTTTGAGGCCAGGCCTTAGTATCAGCGCATCGGATCGGCTGTAACTAATATTCAGAATGACTACAGGCCCCCGCTGTGCCGCCTGCGAAAGATCCGAGAAGTTTCTGGGCAAGAGGAACTGAGAGAACCCCTCCAACTCTCGGATCTCCTTGAGGACCTCCCCTCGTTCGTACGCATTCCGATGAGCCTGATCTGCAATCGACTGGAGGGACTCCTTGTTGCCAAATTTGGGTGTTTCTATACCACTTCGCCTGCCGCCAGATCCTTCCAACTCTGCAGACAGAAAGAGAAGTTTCTTAGCGAGCTCTGGGTGGCTGTTCTTCAGTGTGTCCACCGGCGTACGCAAGTTGAGCAACTGGCCCCAGATAATCGACCGGCCCTGTTCCGACCATTCCACTGCCTTCTTGGCCTGGCCAAGGGCGATAGCGGTTGCAACCGCATCCCTAACCAATTTTCCGGCCTTCAACAAGTGGTGATGTCGGTCAGTGATGGATAGGCCCAGCCATGCGACTTCCGGCAGGAGGTCCAACGCTGCATGGTAAGCATCCATGAGTGATGGATGTTTTCCAATTCTCGCACACTGGGCCCACGTAGAGGCCGCATAAAATCGAACATCTGCGGGACCTGTAGCAGAACGGGCGGCCGAACTGTAGCAAAGTATTATTTTTGGCAGATTGACTTCGTCAGTGAGGTTTTCAAAACGAGTGACAAGGGAATTGCCAAGGTTGTTTAACAACAATGGCTTATTGGGGTGGCCATCTGGAGTGAGGCGGACTGCATCCTCTTGCACCGAGACGGCCTGATTGAAATCATCTACATCGCGGAGGCATCTAAAGCGAGTGAGAAGGGAATTGCTGAGGTTGGTCAAAATCATTGGCTTATTGGGGTAGCCATCTGGAGTGAGGATGACAGAATCCTCCAGCATCAACACAGCCTTGTTCAAATCATCCAGGTCGACGAGGCTTTCGAACCGAGTGAGGAAGGAACCACCAAGATTGTTCAACCAAGAAGCCTTGGAAGGATGGCCGTCCGGGGTTAGGCGGATAGCATCCTCTCGCAAGACCACAGACTTTTTGAAATCATTCATATCACCCAGACGCTCAAAGCGACGGAGGAGAGCCATTCCAAGCATATTTAACCGAGATGGCTTGTCTGGGCTGCCATCTGGCGAGAGTCGGACAGCATCTTCTGCTATCGACACAGATTTGTTGAGGTCCCCCAGATCACCTAGTGACTCAAATCGAGTGACGAGAGAAGCACACAACTGGTTCAATCGTGATGCCTTGTGGCTGTCCGGATCCGGAGTGAGTCGAACAGCATATTCCTGCATCAAGATGGCATTGTTGAGATCCCTCAAATCACCGAGGCACTCAAAGCGACCACAAAGCGAAGTGCCAAGATTCGTCAACATCAATGGCTTGTTGTGTTGGTCATCTTCAGCCATGGAGACCGCATCGAATTCCATTGTGATAGCCTTGTGGAGATCATCAATGTCGCGGACTCGCGTAAAACGCTGGAAAAGGCAGCGGCCAAGATTGATCAACCAATATGATTTGCCAGGGTGGCCGTCTGGAGTCAGGCGTACAGCATCTTCCGACATGAGCACTGCCTTGTTGAGGTCATCCAGGTCCCCAAGATGTTTGAACCGAGTGAGGAGGGCTTCACCAAGATTGCTCAACCTCGCTGGCTTGTCAGGCTGGCCATCCGGAGTAAGACGGACAGCATCCTCCCCTACCAGCACAGACTGGTTGAGATCGGCTAGGTCACCGAGGCGCTTGAACCGAGCGGCCAGAGAGGTGCCGAGGTTGTTCAATATCGCTAGTTTTTCAGGGTGACTGTCTCGAACCAGCAGCATTGCATCGCGCCCCATCGTGATAGCCTTGTCCAGATCGCCCACTTCACCGAGGCACTGGAAGCGCCGTACAAGGGAGCTCCCAAGGTTGCTCAACCAAGAGGGCTTGTCGGCATCATCATCCGGAGTCTGCAAGATCACCCTCTGCATTACTGAGACGCACTTAGTGATGTCCTCAACATCGCCGAGTTGCTCGAATCGGAGTAGAAGAACAATTCCAAGATCCGGCAGAAAAGTTGTATCTGCTGGGTTGTCACGGAGTGCGTCATCAAATGCACCGACTGCGATGTGGAGGACATCTATTGGGTTGAATGCCTGCCACTGCTGTAAACAGATGTCGCCGAGGAAATTAAGAAGACTCGGCCGCTCGTCATTGGTAGTGGGAAGGAGCAGGATTCGCTCGTGCATCAAGCAAAGTGCCTGGGGATCTAGCTCGATTTCACTGTTCGTATGATCAAGCATCTGCTGGAGGTCGGTCATAATTGCTTCGTGGTCCAAAGGGCCGACTGGGAGTGTTTGAGAATACATCCCTTATTAAGGTGAACCAGATCTTACTTTCAATTCCAACACTTTCATTTCCTTCCAGACTTGATAGATCTGAGGTTGAGAAGGCGGCGCTCAACTGGAGTGAAGGACCGTCAGTGTTCACGTTCACAAGTGGTACGCGGAGAGCTTTATTTAGTTGATCAGCACGAGTTTCATGGAATAAACGCTGCACGCACGGCTCTGTTCCTCCTCAGACAAAACACTGTCATGAGGGACAATTTCAGCATAGCCGAGGAGTCGAGGCCCATGAGTTTCGCGTAGAATTGCTACCGAGAATTCAAGCGCAGCTAGAGGACTGTCGAAAGACATGAGGGCCGTATGGATTGGTTTGGACTAGAGATACTAACATTTCACCCTCAAACCTTAGCTCCCAAATCAACGAGTCGGCGCTGTCCTCCGAGTCGACGGACATTGTTTCGTCGACAATGACTCCATCAACGATGAGCTGCGCAAAGATCTGCGTAGCGGTTGGAAGGTCGGGATGCGGATTTGAAAACGAAGTGACTTGAATATCTAGTGAAAAGTCGCGAGTATTAACGAAGCAATACCATACGCTAATAGGAACCCACCTCGAAGATGAATACTATTCGAGACAAAGTGGTTAGAAGGCTGCTGGTATTCGAAGGTACTGCAGACTCACGTCGACATGCTGGGTGCGTCCGAAGGGATGGATCATAGACCACCTGACTATATAAGGTCCCACTAACCCCGCACACGGGAATTCTATATGAGTCATTCGACCAGGCGATCGGTACGAGTCGCGCCACCCGACCATGCAGCATTACCTCGTAATGAACCTATATATGGCGTACCAGCTCCGGTGAGTACAAAGCACCGCTGCCCATGTCGGACAGGTAGATGCCATATCATATGGTCTGTACCAGATCGAAAGTTGTTTGTGCAAGAGCGCGCCCGACACTTCGCCCCGTCGGTGATACCCGATCGGAGTTTAAAGGCTTCAGACAGCTGAATCTTATAAAGAGAGAGATTGGCCGAGGAAGGCTGTCGAAACTTGATGCATGTTCACTTATTTTTGGCGCAACAGATCGTGCCTCGGCACCAGTGCGCGTGCTTTGTTCCTAATATGTGACTTGGGCGATAGCCATCTCTGCACTTAGGACTGCGTCAGATAGACGGGTTGAGCCAGAGTTAGAGTGAACTTGCCTAGAGGAGGTAGGCTGAGAACGCTCTGATGGGTGAAATGTGTTAGTGTAATGCCAGTGCTCGGAGGAACGAGCTACTCGGGTACATTTCGATCTCACCCCTCGGGCCGCCGCTCAATCGCCGCACTATCTTGGAGCTGCTCCCAGATCCTTTGCACGTGGCGGGGTGAAGCATAGATTAGCATGCTGGACACGTCGCCTGCCAAGTTAGAGGCAATGGTACCTCGCAACATGGATAAATTACAGCTCTTTGCGGAATTTAGGGCGCGGCCAATTTTCTTCTGGTTTGGGAAGTTTTCGATATAACAGCCGCCCTGCCCCCAGTCCTTGCAGAAAGTTGAATGCCGGACAGGGAGTATGGCAAATTGAAAGTTTTAAAATATCCAGTTAACTAAAGATGCCATTCACGGATAGCATATCCAAGAATTGTGGTAATCGAAGCAGTATTCCCTCAGCTACAGCAGCCCCGAAACTGATCAAAAATTGATTTATGCACTGAGATGGCTCGCTGCGGGCCTGCAGCGCGAATTATGTTAGAATAATCCCAGCAAGGCTATGGGTTGGCAAGCACAAGGGAGAGAAACCAGCAAACAAAGAGGTAGAATATGTTTGTCCTACATGTACATGGTGGTCGTACGTAGGCAAACGGATGGCGTCCACAAAGACAAAGTGATAGAAATCATGGAAGGCTTACGTAAAGTGGTCCGTGCCATCCGGCGATGATCACGAGCTCCGTGCTGCTCGCAACCAATTCCAGTCCAGCCTGGAATATTTCCAACAAATCGATCGCACCATGTCCCGTAGGGATCCGACAAGAACTGGGGGCAGGGCGGCTGTTATACCAAAAACGTCCCAAAACAGAAAGAAATTGGCCGCGCCCTAAGTTCCACAAAGCGCTGTAACCTGCGCACTGGGCGACAATATGGATTATACCCTCTTCATCGAAGACTGGATAGAATCAACCGCAATTCCACCCACTGGACGATGAGAAAGAATCTGTAAAAAATTCTGGGGATAGAAAGCGGGCCACTAGATCACTGAGAGTATGGGCAGCAACGAGAGCCATTGGAATCACAAAATGGGATGTGTCTCGCCCACGAGTCGGGAGGCCGGATGTTTGATCTGGTGAATGGCGCCGAGCGTCAAATCAGCAAGACCCTGAGAGCCACGGGGCCAGGTACAAGTAGGTGCCCTTCAACTTTGCAGCGTTTGAGCAAAGGCAGAGTGGGAAACCGCCGCCACCAAGGAGAGGAATGATCCGCGTGTAAGGCCGGGATGATGCGATCAAGGCCCAGGCCTTACACGCGGATCATTCCGTCATGATTGTGTTTTGCCAAACACTGGAACTTCCCATATAATGGGTCCAGGTAATTTCTGGAGGTTCCTCATTAAGTATCCAAAAACTCGGTCATTCCCAGGGTCCCAAAAATGACCGAAAACCCCTTTTCCTTACCCAGGGCTTGTTTCGGGGTCCTACCAGGTGTTTAGCCTTCATCGGTCGTGTCGGTCCTAATCGGTCGCATCGGTCGTCCCTTGGAACAGCGGGGTTGTCATGCGCAGGGGCATCGAGGCAGCGACTCAAGCCATCACTTCCGGATAGTAGGGACGGACTCTTCGGTTATATCATAATATATCTGACTCACCCGAGTCGATTACTCATGCGCTGTTTCATTAGCAAGCACGGCGATTTAAGTGCCAGTTATAGAACAGCTGTATAAAGAGCAGCCCATGGTTGTCTGTTTTCATTCATTAAACCCACAATGCTTGTGATCCAACTGATCAGCGCTCTCGCCCTCACCGGGGCGGCTTTCAGCCAGTCTACTACACGCTCCTCTACCAACCTTACCACCTGCACACCGCACCCGGCGTCGCCCGCCCAGCAGCATGAAATATTTGAGGTCTTCGCAAAATTGTGGTATATTGAAAGGTGACTAATCGCCAGGCGATTTAATTCAATGCCTTCACACATTTACTATTCACCGACAGAAACCTCACCCAAGCCTTCACCCACGTCGCCGCAAGCGAGATTCAGCACAACCCATTCCTACCCGACGGCGCTGTGTCAACATTCGACTTCGTGAATCCACTCTTCCAAAACCCGGCGGTCACAGTCGAGGTTCTCCACCAGGCTTTCGCGGCGCCAATAGGCTGGGTGCATTACAGGATGGATGGGCTGAACCCGGAACCTACTGCTATTGTAGACGTATTCCGCTTTGAAGGGGCGTGCATGGTTGAGCATTGGGATGTCATAGAGGAGAGGCCGATTAATGCCACAAATTTGCATGCGCTGTTTTAGGCTAGTTTCCCCTAAATCAAGAAACGACATGAGTGTATCGGTAGAACATTACCTTCGATTTTCTTCTCCCACAGACCGACGATGAATTCGCTGAATGCCTTAAGCGCTTCTGATGAGTCAATATACATGAAGTCCTCAAGACATTCATAGTCTTTGTCGCCAATGAGTGACTTGAGCTCCGGCACAGGACTGACAAGGACGTCACATCATTAGGTTCGTCCCGAAAGGCAGCAAACTACACACCGTTTCGCGTGACTGCTACAGAATTTGACGAATAATGTTGCGAATACATGTGGGTCGAGTGTGGAGATGCCGCTGAAAGACGGGATATTGTTTTAAGAAACGAGCGAGCCGCGCCGACCGCCTGCGCTGCCTCCATGTCGGCATTCATGACAAGGCCCCCCATTGCCCTCCACTCCGACTCGTACACCATCCACGGGATCTTGTCGAACAAGGTCAACCCACTCGTCGCCTTTTGATGGTCGAGAAGGTGCCCGACAGCATGCACAAGATGGTCAGGGCTCGACAAATAGATTCAAGAAATCAAGAAGGTCATTGAGCCACCCGTCAGGAGGTCCAAGCACGTCGCGGCCCCCCGGGTATTCTGCTCTACGGCCTGCCAGGAACTGGCAAGACTGGGGCTGCCACCCGTTACCGTGACGGCAACGGCCGTCGATTCGACGGCCGTTTTTTTTCTTCCCGAAGCCTTGACGGGACGGGACGGGGGATGGGACGGCCGTTACGGTCGTCTCGACGGGTAGGGTGGTAATTTAAACTTTAGCTTGCCTTTTGACCCTAATAAAATCTGGATTAGGACTGCAATGTTATGAGTTTCACTCCTACATGCCCACCCTGATGTTTTCGTGCTTCCAGCTGGGGAAACCGATCCAAACCTTGAGGTTGCACGTCGGCAATCATGATCGGGAGTTGCCGAGTACCCAACACAAGCGATATAACCGTCTGTTTGGAGCCAGCAAAAAACGTAAGGCGAGCAGGAAAGTGTATCCCATCCAAGATGGAAGTCTCTGTGGACTAAATAATGACGGAAAGTGTCAGTTTGAAGGTAGATTTATATGACCCGTTGAAACGGCCGTCGCGGCCGTCGTTTGACGGGCCGTTGCTTGAGGGAAAAAATGGTCGATGGGACGGGCACGGCACCCGTTCGACGGGTGCCGTCGAACCGTCGCGACGGCAACGGGCGGCAGCCCTAGGCAAGACCCTTCTCGAGCACTACACGGACTGTAAGAGGGCAGCCGCATGGTGCTCGGGCTGTTTGTCATAGCCCGACGCACGCCCCGAGTATCATTTTGATGATGTTCGCCTAACTATCTTATCTGAGAACTTGGGCCCACGTTCTCGGATAGGACAGATAAATGGAACAAATACTGGTCTGAAGCATTAAGATACAATAGCCAGTGATTTCTAATATACAGGAGGCAAAAAATTGTACAAGTACCTAGCGTTGTTATCGTTGCGTGTCCACCGTGCAGAATAGAGAATGGAGGATAAATGTCCGTTTAATCGACTTCCTCCACATCGGGACCGTCCTCTGACGTCCCGGGGAAGCCGCCGGGGGCACTGTCTGCGCCGTAGAGTTTCTGCATGACGGGGTTCGCGACGGCCTCGAGCTCCTTCTGCTTCTCATCATACTCCTCCTTCGAGCCCTCCTGTGACGCGTCGAGCCACTTGATCGTCTCGTTGACCGCGCTGTCGAGCTTCGACTTGTCCGAGGCGCCAAGCTTATCGGCGACCGTCCCCTCGCGGAGCGAGTTGCGCAGGTGGTATGCGTACGACTCGAGCGCGTTCTTGGACGCTATGCGCGCGGCGGCGGCTTCGTCTTCGACTGCGAAAGAAAACAGTCAGCATAAGGCGAGACATGAAGGACAAGAAAATAAACACACCTTTATACTTCTCCGCTTCACCGACCATGCGGTCAATGTCCTCCTTCGACAGCCGCCCCTTTTCGTTGGTGATGGTGATGCGGCCCGACCTACCGCTCTTCTTGTCAGAGGCAGATACGTTGACGATTCCGTTCGCGTCGATGTCGAAGATGACTTCGACCTGCGGGACACCGCGGGGCGCAGGGGGGATACCCGATAACTCGAACTTGCCGAGGAGGTTATTGTCCCTGGTGCGTGCGCGCTCGCCTTCGTACACCTGGATGAGCACCCCAGGCTGATTATCCGCGTACGTCGAAACACTTCCGACTTTTTGGTGGGTATGACGGTGTTGCGCGGGATGAGCGGCGTCATGACGCCCCCGGCGGTCTCGATGCCGAGCGAGAGTGGCGTGACGTCGAGGAGGACCATGGAGTCTGTCTTCTTCGAGGTGTCGCCGGAGAGGATGGCGGCTTGGACGGCGACACCGTAGGCGACGGCTTCGTCGGGGTTGATGCTCTTATTGGGTTCCTTGCCGTTGAAGAAGTCCGACACAAGCGTGACGATACGCGGGATGCGGGTGGAGCCGCCGACGACGACGATCTCGTGTACGTTCGACTTGTCCATTTTGGAGTCCCGGAGAAACTTCTCGACGGGGTCGAGGGTGCCACGGAAGAGGTCCCCGCAGAGCTCCTCAAAGCGCGCGCGGGTCAGAGACGTGTAGAAAACGATGCCCTCGAAGAGGGAGTCGACCTCGATTGAGGTCTGCGCGGCGGAAGAGAGGGTGCGCTTGGCACGCTCGCAGGCGGTGCGGAGACGCCGCATGGCGCGATGGTTCGAGGAGAGATCTACAAACACAATATCAATATCGCGTCCAGAAACAAAAATAAGATAAAAACAACATACCCTTCTTGTTCTTGCGCTTGAACTCTTGTGCGAAATGGTCCACGAGTCTTTTATCAAAGTCCTCCCCGCCCAAATGTGTGTCCCCAGCGGCCTTGACCTCGAAGACGCCGTCCTCGATGGTGAGGAGGGATACATCAAAGGTTCCGCCCCCGAGATCAAATATGAGGACGTTACGCTCACCCGCGTCGCCGGGGTTCTTGTCGAGGCCATACGCGAGTGCGGCGGCGGTGGGCTCTTTGATGATGCGGAGGACGTTCAGCCCGGAAATGGTGCCGGCGTCCTTGGTGGCCTGCCGCTGCGAGTCGTTGAAGTACGCAGGGACGGTGACCACCGCGTCCTTGACAGTCGTGCCGAGGTATGCCTCGGCGGTCTCCTTCATCTTGAGGAGGATCATGCCCGAAATCTCCTCGGGTGACTAGAATAGAAAGTCAGAACCCGAAACTAGTATAAAAGAAAATTCAAGCACCTTGTCGGGTGGTGCCAAAGTTTCATGACAGAGGCCGAGCTCGACGCACGCATTCGCTCTCTCCCACCCGCCTTTGGGGTGCGCCACTTTCCAAAAGGAATTTCTCTGCTGTCACAAGTCTCGGGAATGGAACGGAAAGCGATGGCTCGCATCTTACTCAGGTGCCTCATTGGGAAACTTTCCGTGAAAGGCATTAGAGCTTGTCGCGCGATCCTCGAATTTATTTATCTCGCCCAGTACAGCACCCACGATGACGGGACATTATCTTCCATGCGATCCGCCCTCAAGGTCTACCGCGCCGACAGGGATTACTTCATCACCGTAACCGTCCGTGAGGATTTTAATATTCCTAAATTCCATTCCCTCCTTCATTATGCCGAATCTATCGAATTCTTTGGCACCACAGACAATTACAACACAGAAATGTTCGAGCGCCTTCATAACGACTTCGCTAAAAATGGCTGGCGGGCATCCAATCGCCGCGACGAATTTCCCCAGATGATGACTTGGCTGGGCCGCCAAGAGAAGATCTCTTCGTTTTCCACTTACCTCGCTTGGTTGGAATCGACACGGAAACCGGCACCCCTTCCTGTTGTCCGCACTTTCACGGGCCAGGCTATCCAGCTCACCAAGAAGCCACAATCCCCCCGCCAACTTCTCACTACCATCGAACTTAATCACTCCGCCAATTCATTTACTCATACTCTAAAGGAATTCCTCAATAGTAACTCAATAGGACCCAGTCAGCTTCGCGCCGCCGCTCTTCCTTTCTCTAGGCTTGATGTGTACCACAACTTCAAGTTTTAGCCCTCCTCCCTCGATCCCGAGGCCGAACCGGACGAAAATAATCCGGAGGACTTCCAAACAGTCACTGCTCGGCCGCGATCCGAGGACCGTACATCATCTGCTCGTTTCGACACTGTTATAGCACGCAATAACCCAACTGCAGAGGCAACCGGACTCTCGGGTAAATCACCTCCGTGTTCAACATTTCCATAACTGACTTCGCAAATAAAGGTACACGTGTCGGCCGTGTTAAGGTTCTTTTCAGACTCCCAGACAAGTTAGATGATGCCACGCCCACACCGGTCGATTGGCCCAAGACCTGTATGGCTTACGTCGAGTGGTTCACAAGTTTTAAACCCCGGCACGAGGAAAACCATGAGATGTATTCCATCACTGTCCCGCCTCGACGCGCGAATGGATTCTGAAACGCCTCGATCATTCCCCTCACCGACATTCGTCAAACATGCCAGCTTTTCCCGAACTTTGGTGGCGATGATGTCAACCCTGAGTGGACCTCGGACAATGTGTTGGATGAGTGTTGCACCTTCTTTGTTAATAACTGGGCGAGTCTATATGTGTACCAGTCAATTTGGTGACTTAATACTTAACCATACTGTATTACATTGACCATAGACATGTATAATCTCAATATAATTCCAGAGACACACAGAGTTGGCTTCCACATATGTAGACATTTATAATCACAGCATTTAATATATAGACCATAGTAGTACATCATAGACCTTTGTAGTCTGCCCCGGCCACTGAATAGATCGCCAGAGACCACCAGAGACCATCCAAGTCCTCGAAAGCTGCCCCTCGTACTTCATAGTATTTCAGATTTTCCTGATGCACTGCTATTCGGCAGCTTCGTGCCAATCTGGGCATTGCTCCCACGGGCGGCCGCCCGATTCGCACGCAGCCAAATGACTCGCGCTTCAATCCGCATCATAACTAGGGTCACGGACGTTGGCAATCCAATTCGCAACTGAACGCACACTCCTTTCGATCGCAGGGTCAGGTCACCCAAAATCCCAATCGCCTCGCCATCATGCCCCCCAACACACGTTGCTTCGTCTGCGGGAACGCTGAGCCTAATCATAGCTCCCGGCGCTGCTATTCTACCACCCTTGACAATGGGCAGGACAGCATCCTTAAAGATCGGGAGCGGAAGGACGCCCAGGGACATAGTGCCATGTGGTTTTCCTTCAACGGGCGAGCCGGTTGCAACCGTGGCGCAAACTGCGACCAAGGAAAACACTGGTGCTCCCTCTGCGGGCAGCACGACAGCGCTCACACGTCAGTAAAACTACACATGTGTCTTTGGCGTCTTAGGTCTTTGAGTCCTGTCTTAGAATGTCTTTGTCTTGGGAAGCACATCTTTGTCTTTGGATTATGATCTTAGGTGTATATTAGTCTTGTGGGTGACATCCCAAGTCTCTGGAAACCATCTTGCCGTCTTCTCCGACATCTTTTGGGACAATACTTTGGGGGAAATTTTTGAGGAAATCTATGTTTATTGAAAATGCCGATATCTGGCTCGAAGTTGTTCCAGGTGCAAAGCCTCCCCAGGTGAGTGGTCTGCATATATCCAGAGAGATGAGGTTTGACGAAAAAAAGCATGCCAAAAATCCACGGAAAAATTCGGGGAACCAATTTCGAGAATCGGATCGGGAAGTTGGGTCCATTTAAACTTTGGGAGAGCACATCTGCTTGCAAAGAGATTGTCTTGACTCTTGCGAGTGTCGAATCTGCGATCGTGTTGCGAAGTCATCCAAACTCCGCTCGGATCAATTCTAATCAACTGCGGATGGCGTGATCGCGACGCCATCAAATGGTTCGTCGCTCCGTTGCCTTCCCTTGCTCTCTCCCTCCATCGTCGCGCTGTCCCCACCTGGCTCGCTGGCTCTCTCTGCTGTATCCTGCTCTCCTCCTGGTCTTGCGCCGAGGTCTATGTCCTCAAGCCTCTAACCATATCAAAACCTCGGGCCTTTTCACACCGCCGTCTTTCCCGCGCTGCGTCGCATTTCTGCCGCTTGTGGCTCTCCCTTCGAGCGCTGTGTCGCTGTTCCGCCGCTTTTGGCCTTCCCCGTGCTGTGTCGCGTCTATATGCCGCATGTGGCCCTCTCCTCCCGGTGCATGCCCGCACTTGACGCCGTGTGTGACTCTTTCCCTACTAACCTTGAAATCCACCAGATCTTCA
Organism: Mycena vulgaris; assembly: GCA_029204335.1. Lineage (NCBI taxonomy): Eukaryota > Fungi > Basidiomycota > Agaricomycetes > Agaricales > Mycenaceae > Mycena > Mycena vulgaris. Next base: position 800,262 of record JARGYA010000026.1, read on the forward strand.
ATGTACAAGGTGTGTGTTAACACCTCTCTGAATCCCGTTGCTAATCTGCACTCTACAGGACGCCCCTCCTCAGCGGTGAGCTCTGACCGTAATCTATCGGCCTTCTCATCGGCACCATGACACGCGGTATGGCCCGATAACTCCCCGCATGTGCCGCCCCACCTCACAGTCCTCCCTGTGCTCATACCTACAACCATCTATACCGAATCAAGGGAGGAATTCTGGTAGCCATACTTGTCTTGTATCTATGTAATGTACCCGTTCTGGAATATATGTTTTTTTCTCGTCATTCCTGTATCTTTAAGCATCTTTGAAAGGATCTTGAATCATTGAAGCCATCTTTTACAGACTCTTGGACAAGAAATGTCACGTCTTTTTAGGTCTTTCCCAAGATGTTGCATCTTGCTAAGACGTTTGAACCTGCTTAGCCAAAGACGCGCGTCTTGGGAAAAATCACGTCTTACACGTCTTTGGCGTCTTGGCCAAGACGCGACGCCAAAGAGAAACATGTACTTTTACTGATGCACTGCACAGGCGTGCCCCAAACTCTGATTTTCTACCATTGTCACGCCTCTTTTGCCGGACAAATGGGAGTAGCCGCTTCGCGGCGCCAATCTTCTTTATTTATATTCAGATTTACCTATAGGCCTTCGTGAAGGCTTTCATATGGGCATACATTCTGCCATTTTCGAAACATATACGCCTCATAATCACCCTTCCGCTTTAGCGCATCCCGATGTCGTTCAGAAATATATTCAAAAACCTTCGATGATACATGTGTGCACCCGGCTTTTCAGCTCCTCCCATGGATTCTTACATTTATCCGATACAAAATAGGTTGCCTCTAGATCTCCTGAGCCCAACTTCGCGACCCTGGGGCATAGATGAATGACAAAGAAACATCACTGTGCGACAACCTTGGGTTCCTTCTCCGCTTTCGAATCCTCCACTACGCAGGCATCCTTCTTTGAGTCAGCATTCTCCGCCTGTCTTCCATCTTTGGTGGCATCTGAACTCTGCGTGTCGTGCTTGGTCTCTTGCCTCCTGAATGCCCTTCTGCCAGCCTTTTACTCCCAAAGAAAAATTAGCCCCATGAAGCAGGACTCGGACCTAGGGATTCGAATCCCAAACTACCAGCAACTCCAAAATTTACCACTTATGAGAGCTGGCGGGCCGCGCACCAGGATCCGATAAGGGTACCTGTTTATGAGTGACATCCTCCAGGAAATAAAGTTTGGGGCGAAGAAAATGGCAAGGCTGAGAATAAGAAGACCCTGAGAGTCGAGGAAGAGGAAATACGAGGTAGAAGGGTGCGGATTTAATATTGTTCTCAGATGAATCACGAAGGAAAAAAGAAAACTGCACGTGAAACTGTCATGCGGAGGCGGGGAGTCGAACCCCAGTCTTCCAGTGCTTATAACCCCACGGCTGCGCTTCAGGTACGCAGGTATGTTCTGCTGGCCGTGCTCCGCGCACCACGTCTGCATGTACATCTCTTGCTTTTGTTAGTAGAACTAGCGCTGATTCATTTCCCTCTGTACCTTGGGCACGGCCGAGCCATTCTGTATAACCCTCTTTATAAAATTAAGCCTATCTCTCTGTTTGAAGCCGTATCTCCGTATGGTTATATTGCGCAGCACGGCAGACACACGGCAGACAGGAGCTGTTTGCGCCATCCAACCGGCATGCAGAAGGCAATCAATATATTCAGCTCGCATAATGCCGAACTCCTCGATAGCTAAGCCATATCTCCGTATGGTTATATTGCGCACGGCAGACAAGGGCTGTTTGCGCCATCCAACGGTATGTGGAAATCAATCAATAGATTCAGCTCGGCTCGCATGCCGAGCTGCTTGATCGCTGGCTCAATAGTTGGAATGCCTTTTTTTGCGGATCAATTATTTACCACATTTCTGAGTCTGCAGGCACTGGTTGAGAATTTCGATTTTTTTCACCAATTTTCTCACTCAAAAATGTCGTTTATTTTTCAGACATTTTTCACTGAAAAAGAAGATGAAAAATTTAAAAGGTTTTCAGCACTTTCTGATTTTATTTCGAATTTTTCACCCCGAATCAAGAAAGTGCTGAAAAAGTTTTAAAATTTTCACCTTCTTTTTCAGTGAAAAATGTCTGAAAAATAAATGACATTTTTCAGTGAGAAAATTGGTGAACAAATCGAAATTCTCAACCAGTGAGGTCGTGGAAACACTTCAAAACGATTTTCTTAGACTGCTCTACAAAAAGTCTCAAACAGATGTGCAATCCGGCTGAGCGAAACAAATCAATGTACTTTTTTCACTAGCAGGCAATAAGGTAAGCAAGTGGAAACCGGCGCGAAGCGCCGGCGACCGCTTGTCAATAATCAAGTACTCCAAATATTCGGCCGGGTGCGTTGGGATTGTTATTTGATTGAACGGCAGGGGGAGGTACCACGTAAGTCATGATGGAAAAGGAAAATCAACTTAAGTGTTCTTTTGGACCTGGGATTTGTTTATCCTGTTCTCCCGGTAACCAAAACAGACGTTTGCGTGGAAACACTGCGCACTACGCCCGATCGATCACGTCCGTTTAGCCCTGGGTAAAACCGTTGAAGAAAAAGAGGGAGCTAGTAAAAATTAACACTTTAGCCTGCGTTGACTTCGTCTTCCCTTTAACAAGGTAAATCTGGTTCAAAAGTCAAGACTGCACGTCATAAGACCTGCAATACGCCGTCAAATCACCCGCTGAACATCAGATGTTGGTCATATGTTGGTCAAACAATGGTGTGAATGGTCCACTGGTTATTTCAAGACGATATCCTGGGCTGCGACGACCTACTTTCTTTTTTTCCAGGCTACAAACAGTGTGCCAGCAGCAGCAGGCCCGTATAACGACCGCAATATACGGCCGTTTACGGGGTACGGTCCACCCGTCGCCGTACCGTAAAATTCTCCTCAGAGGCCCCGACGGTACGGTTACGGGCGCTGTATATACGGCTTCCATGCGGCCGTTTTACGGTAACGGCGTCCAGCCCTACGCCTTTGAGACAAGCGCGGCTCTCTCTTACATCAAACGCGGCTCTGCGACGTCTATCGCCAATGTGCCGCTCTTCCCGATTGGGCGCACGTGAGTGCGCCGCGTTTTGTATATCCTCCCTTTCAGCACATGAGATGCATTTACAGAACTTCCCAAATAGGAATGTCGGAAAAATCGGATTTGTCTGATCAGGTCCTGGCGAGACCTGACCGACATATGAGGCCTAGTGAGGGCTGATCAGGTTGGCTAGGAGACTTATCAGGGCCGGTCAGGTTCTGGTCAGGTTCCATCAGATCCCCCCGTCCCCGAGGATGAAAAAATTCGGAGGAATAGGATAAAACAAGGATATAATGACCTGCATCGCAGGATTCTGTTCAAAGAATGAGTTGCAGATAATTGAATGAATCCAATTCACCAAAATACTCGCAGGAACCGGTGGCCGGAACACGGTACATAACTCTGTTGGTGTCCTTCTACTGTGCACGTCGATGAGTTGGATTTCTCATCTAGTCTTTAATGTCATGTAGTTATATTCAGAATAAAGGATGCAGTATGAGTGTCAGTAAGTGGCTTACCTTCACTTGGAAATGCCTACCAGGTAGTTAAGGACCCTCCGAAGAGGGTCCAGTAGCTTTTGAATTCGACTGAGATCTCCTGGTCAGCGCAGGTCAGCCTTCATCAACCTGATCAGGTCGGTCAGGCTGGTCATCCCTTATAATCGGTTTTTGACGCTTGTCAACCTACCCGGGTCCTGATCGTCTGATTTGACCTGACCAGCGCATGTCACTGCTGATCAAACAATTTCGATTTTTCCGACAAACTGTCCCACACCCCGCATCGCCTAGCACTCCCGGGAGGGGGCCTGGGGCAACTGCACCTACCCCCACCCCGAAGATCAGCCACAATGGCCAGGGTGCTGCGAAGTGCTGACACCATGTTATTTCGACCCCCCAAATCACGGGGTGTTAAATATGTATATGGGTAAAAAGCAGCGCACAGGGTACAGTAAACAAATGGATGGAGGCAGGAAGACAGAACCGAAGAGACTGGTTGAAGCACGTGTACTCGGGATATCGGCCCATCAGGAATCCAGCTCCTAGGACAACTTTGAACCTTTACCGCCTTTCGCCTCTTAAATTGGGGATATATCCAGCACCATCAGATTCCGTTTACAGACTCGGTGGCGGACGGTCCGCCTCTGCTCCACTTAGCGATGCGAAGGAAGCCTTTACGCAGAGATCACCTGTTCGACTCAGGCCCGAGTCCGACTGACTGATGGAGCCTCATCTGTTCAGAATTTATTTCACTCCAGCCCGAATTTTCCTCTCGCTAGTCGAAGACTAGAACACCCGGGTTCACATCCGCAGCAAGTACGTCGCTCGGCGACTCTGACGGAATCTCCAGTGCATTCGAGTGACTGTACACCCCCATTTTGCTATGTGCAGCGTTCATCATCGACCAAAGTAATTCTGCACACAACGAATGTCGGTGGCCAGACCATCGCACGGGAAGTAATTTGACTACATTTACTGTCACTCGGAAACGGCAAGGAACGCATGAAAGCTCTTCAAAATTGAAGGAACCTAGAACGTCTCGATGGCGGACGTCCGCAAGATAACAGTATATCTCAGTCACAATTTGCAGGGCACCTGCTCGAATCGGGCTCGAGCCATCTCCACTCGGCTCTTTTGTTGTGGCTTCGCGAGCCAGCCGTCGCTGTACAAATTCAGACCAGCGAACTCGTCAACGTCACACCAGTAAATTGTCGTGATATTCGAACATTCATTTCAACTACTGAGCTGAGCCATTTCAAGAACATTTCTCCAACTTTAGATATTATTGAACGAGTAGATGCGAGATCCAGACGTTGAGTTCTTCACCACACCCCGTCAACCCACGGCCCGGGCTTCGGCCACTCGCTCGCCGGCAGCTCGTCGAATCGTGAGTAGTTGTCGTGCGTGAACCAGTCCTGTCGATCACTCTATGTGAGTATATATCCCGGGGCATCGAAAGAAGGGAAAAGGAAGATGGGGGATGGGAGAGATGCAGACCTTCCTCCAATGCGCAGACACGGAGTATGCGTAAACCTCGCGGAGCCTGCCGTTGTTAGTTAGTTGGTTGTCATGCAAGGCCAGTGGGAACTCACTCCAGCGGCAGCGGCTCAACGAACTGCCCGCCGAGCTCGAGCGACTCGCTGTTCAACCATCCGACGTATTGCCGAAGCAGCGCTGTTTCATGATGATCCATCGTCAGTGACCTCCCGTCGGAGGTACACATTGATGTAACTCACCTTCCTGCGGAAATATGTCCGGTACGTCGCCGAACTGATATTTCCCCGATGTGTAGTCCGCCCACATGCGCGCGCGGCTCGGCAGGCGCGCGGTGCCCGCCCAGACCTTCGCAAAGGCGGCGCTCTGGTAGCGCCCGTGCGTCCAGGGGCGAACAGCTAAATGCACATGCCGTTCATGATGACGGAGTAGTAGCGAGAGGAGTGAGGCGACTCACCCGTGGCATATGCGAGTGTCGGGTCATTGATATAGTGCCCCGTCCAGTGCAGGTTGTCCAGCGTCGCAGGATTCACTCTAATCGAATAAATTAAGTAAGGGACTCGCGCGCTATTCAGGATGAAGCATGACTCACAGCTCGGGCAGGAATGTGTTCCGGCGGTACCCCGTCGCGAGGATGATCTAGATTCGCGTCTCAACCACGATAGGAGGGCTTGAAAATAATGGGGACGGACCTCGTCGATCCCGTGCAGGATGCTGCCGTTGACGAGATGAATGCTCCCGTCGCGGATCCCGGCGTCGTGACGCGCGAGGGGTTCGAAACGCGCGATCTCTGGGACCACTTCTGCGTTCGCGGGGTAGCGGAAGACGATGTCGAGTCTGTACGCATCGCGTATGGGATTCGGCTGCCAAGTCGTAAGTGTGGGTCTGGGTTATCCAATTAATGTAGCACACCCGCGCGCTGACAACGAGACGGCCGACGAACGGGCTGAGGTGGCGGGCGATCTCGGTAGCGGAGGCTGACGCCCCGACGATTAGCACGGTCTGAATGGGACAAATCAGTCAATGCGAGAGAGGACTTTGCATTGGGTGAAAGGGGGGGGGGGGGGGTGCGCACCTTCCCAGCATAGTGCTCAGGATGGCGATATGACTGGCAGTGGTAAACGCTCCAGCGTCCGTCGAGCTGCGCCTTGCTCCAATCGTCGATGCCCTCGATGTGGGGGATGTGCGCTTTGGTGAAGTGGCCGGTGGCGACGACGACGGCGTCGAACTCCTCCGCCCAGATGTCCTCCCGGAGGCGGTTGGATTCGGGGAGCAGCTGCAGGCGACGCAGCGTGAGGCGCCAGGTGGATGTGGCGTTGACCTTCTCGAGGCGCGCGACGCGCGTAGCGTAGGATGCGATCGGCGATGCAGTGGGGGAGGATGGGGCATCGTTGGTGTTAAGGCCGTGCAGCGAGGCGTAGGCGCGGACGTGCCGCTGAACGTCGTGGACGGGGACAGACCATGGCTGGCGGGGCAGCCAGTAAGTCATGCGGAGAGGACAGAAAGGTGGGGGACGTACAGCGTTGGCGGGGTACTTCACACCGGGGAGTTCGGTGACGGACTGGTGGGACGAACATCAGCTCAGAAAGAAAGAAATTAGACGTGCCAGTACCGCCGGTGCGTTTATGCGCATGTCATACCACACCGGCCGCGGCTGCCAATGCGCCCGCCAGCGCTCATCCAAACTCAGCCCGCCCTCTTCCTCGGCGTGATAGTATGTTGCTGGGAGATTATCGGGGATCGTTTCTGCATCATCGGCTTTGTCGCTGTACAAAAGATGAGCTCTTCTCTATACAAATTGGGGCAACGACGTCACTCACGGATATGCTTCTCTCGCGGGTGTTTCTTCGGTATAGAACCAAATCCCTCCGGGCGCGGGGGCGCGCTCGAACAGGCGGACCGTGAAATTGGAGGATACAAGGTGCGCAGCCGCCTGAAGTCCTGCCGCTCCCGCTCCAATCACCGCGACCCGGGTGATTGGGTGAGGGAACGTCGTCCACTGCGACTCCTCCTCATCCGAGGTAAACGGGGTTTGGGTGGAACTTGCGTGGACATGCAGGACCGCAGTAAGAGCTGCGAAAAGCAACAGCATGTGGGGCATTGTGGAGTTGACGTAATCTGCAAGCTAATGTGAGCCCACAAGAGATGGTTAGATATCCGCAAGTCGAAGTGACTATGTTTACAAGGTCTTTGGAAGTTGTTCCTGGGCGAGTGAGACAGAGTGAATACCCGCGCCCTAAACCCGCAGGTACCATGTTACATACACCTATTCTCACCGGGAGCCGAAACCCCGCTGAATAAATTCGATAGGCGCCACTGGCATTGACGTAAAGATATGCCAGTTCCTTGGAAATGGAGGGTCAGGGATCTTCATGAGCCGAGCGCGTGCGAGAATAGGACCAAGCAGGGATATATTGCAAAGACAGTACGGGCGGGGACAGGTGCGGAAGTGGCCTTGGAAGGCCGCCGACGGAAACTTAAAGGGGTTTGATGTAGCGAGGACAACGCTGACCTCCATTTCCAACACTTCAAACGTCGAATAATGAGGCAGTCCATCTTGGATGCTATGCTCCACTATGCTCAGGCGCGCTCCTTTTACATAGAATCATGGAAAGGAAGAGAAGAGAAGTAAGGCCTCGCAGTGGCACGTGTGTTTGGCTCCCTAATGCAACCACACAGAGCCAAAGAAAACCGGCCGCATGGCTTTTTTCTTCCTACCACGACAGTCTCGGAAGTCCAACGCTCGTTCCCTAGGTCTTGCGTCACGCTCTGAGTCCCCAGGTCCCTTGGATCGGCTCTGGCCTGTCCCAGACCCCACTGGCGAACGGAGGACTCCGTCTATGTATGCCCAAAGATCGCGTATGCGGGAGGGAACTCTTGCCGGGACTTTGTCCTGGCCGCAGGCGCGCTCCTTATTCTTTTCCAATCTATTCTCCTTTTCTTTATCGGCGCCCGGTGTGCTGTGCTCGCAAGAGTGCACGGGAAGTGGCAACACCTCTCCGCTGTTTCGCCCCGCTCTAAGCGCTACTATGCACCGACGTGCGGCTCCACTGGACGACGCACTGTCGATTATGTACGAACCTAGTTCGGTATGCGAAGCCAGTCACGAATAGCGACGTCTTCGTCGAATAATACACGATGCGCATTGCACCGTACGATGACCGGTGACCGGATGGTCGCCGAATACGAATGGACGGGCGCGACGCACGAGGAGATGTGGTGCCGTGGATGAGCGTGCGTCTCTGACGCCCGTTATTCCGACTGCATCCATGTTTCTATCGGCGTCATGCGGGTTGTACTCGTAGAGGCGCACCGGATGTGGCATCCTATCCGTGCGCTTTCGTCCTCGCTGTCAGGAAACCTGGCGTAAAGATTGAAATCCGCACGAGGTGCGGCGTACGAGGAGACGCGGGGATCGGCAGATAACGCCGCGCCGATTTTCCGTTTCTCTATCGGCGCCAGGCTGCGCGCGCAAGAGTGCATTGGGAGTGACGGGAGCCGTGCGCTCCATGTCCTTCCTTGCCGGGCTTCGGCCCCGCCTCGCTCCGCATTTCTTGACAAGAAATACACCGCGATGCGCTGTTGACGCAGTTTATCTGCGGTTAAAGATTACAACGCGATGCACTGCCAACCCAGTCATCTGCGTTTCGGATGAAAGATTTCACCCGAATAAAGAAGTAAACGAAGACGACGAGAACGTCGGATGTGATGAGCCGGAGGCTCGTCTTGGGCTTCTATAAACACGTTGTCGGGCGCGGCGTACGAGGGGGTGCGGAGATGCGCTCTCCGCGCCTCTATCGGCGCCGGGCGTGTTGTACGCAACATCGCGCCTTCCGCCTGGCTCGAAGCGCATTTGAAGCACTGTGAAAGCAGGGGAAGAATACGAGAGCGTTGTGGGGCGCGGCGTACGAGGAGCAAGGAGATCTGGGTTGGTTTCAGTGTGAGTGGCGCCTGCTGTCCGACTCCGTTGGGCGGTGAGGTTCGAGCTGTCGTGGTTCGAGAATTTTTGGAACTATGTCCTCTTCGGAGGATCAACGTTCAACGCCAATTTTTGGATTGTTTGCCTCTTCGGAGGATCATGTCTTTGCGATCGCGCGAGTGGCCAGTGGTACGTGTTTTTATCGGCGTGCTCGTAGACGGACTGATCAGTTTGCGTCTAAATAGATGGCGCCCTGCGCTTTTATCGGCCGTGGTTTCACAATTTTCGGATCGCTTTCCTCTTCGGACGGTTTTTTTTTGCTGTGCGGCCGGGCTGGTTAGCTAGTTCTTCTTCTTTCTCATTACTCCCTCCGACAGCAAACGACGCGCTGATAATTCCGCAGACGTCTTAATCTCCGCGCTGTCTTGACGGCGATTGCTCCTAGTAGACAGAGGAATTTTATCGGCGGCCCTGCTCCGGGGCGTTACGCTATTTTGACCATTAACATTGATTATCTGTCTATCCCTCAATGAAGTGCATAATGCCACTGACATCAATACATTTAGGGAAGGTCTTCGCCAGGATCCGGTTACTCGAGGACGAATGATCTGATCGCGGTTTGCGATCTGGGACGGAAAGCGTCGCGTTCTTCGCGACTGATGTTTTGGTCAGACTCGTAGAGTAAATAGATCGTTGCCATTGTTGTAGGTTCGAGGTTTTGATGGAATATTCCATCTGTTGTTTGTCATGTTCCCGCGCCGTGGATTATAGAAACATTTAATACATAATATACCGATGTGGGAACAGTGCATTGAGTGTCTTCCTGAAATATCCGATGTTCACATCCCTGGAAGTAATTCGTCGCGGTGAACACACATGTGATGAGCCCAGATGAAGAACGGTCCCAGCACTCCCAGAAATCAGAATTGAGGCCTAAACAAACTAATGTTGAAGCTAATAACGCCTCGATGGGGGATGGCGCGCACCTGCGTTGCATTGATAGCACGACAAAAGTGTGACCGCAGGAGACGAGGCTCGAGACATGATCCAGTCGTGGAACGGCTTCCTTTTGGTCGCAGCCCCGCTGCGGGGGCTAACCGGAAATCGGGGCTCAGGGTGTCGGTTGGTGGATCTGAGGAGGAGGAAAAGGGAAAGATGAGGATGAATAGAGTAGACCCGAGATAAATGCGCGAGACGTACTGTGCGTGTAGCGGTCCTCATGAGGCTCGCCGCGTACATACATACGTTGCAACAGCGCAGGGGAGAGCCTGCGCCATCAGCTGAGCCTAAACGTCAGCGCTCAATAGCAGCGTTGCGCGAGGATGCTTGCTGAGGAGATGCGCGAATATCAAGAGCGCCGTCTCGATCAAACACGAACGCTGCAGGAACAGTGCCTCTTTTGCGCCTCTGAGATACGATCGGAAAATTCGGGTTGCGATGCAGCCGCAGCTGCGGGGAATCATGTCTAGTTCCAGGTCCATTTGTCCGTGCAAAACTCGAAGAAGACACGGCTATAAGATCTAGGGTCACGATGAAAGGAGGTAGAAGGATTATACATGAAGCATGAATGGACAGCGTGAACAGGCTTTGAAGGTGGGTGTGGAAGACGAGAAGAGCTTTGAAACAGGCCGACGATGACGAGGCGGTGCCGCGGCATCACATTGATGCCGGCCGATCAACGGCCGATCAAAGCCGATGCTCTTTGTCTCCGCCCACCCTGTTTGTCATCTCAAATTTCAATTCTTCACCGAGGGTTACATTTAAGCATCCAAGATCTGACGACGTGCTCTCCACCCTATTCAAGCTATGGCTATGACATCTGACATCGATGGAACCCGCGCGTTGGATTTGCAGGGCTCAAGGTGGCGCCATCTCGATTCTTTTTCTGGCGGCACGCGCGCGGGTTGCCTTTCCTCGGACTCCAACATCTGGGACTCGCAGACTCCTAAATATTGCACTCTCCCTGGCAGGGCGACATTGGCGGCTTCCTCGGCTTCCTCGGCTTCCTCGTATGCGCCTCTCTGCGTGGATTTTTTCTCGCGCTAGGCTGTCAAGGATCAATCCCCGGTCCAAATTGCGTCTGTCGTGACTCTCTTACCCCATAGCTTCTCACATGATTTACCCACAAGACGACTAGGTGGTGGATCCTCCCGACCCCATCCATGCCTTGGCTATCTCACTCCAACGCACCTGCCACGGGCCCAGCCCAGTAAAGTTCAGTAAGTAAATGTGGCGGTTCGACGCGGTGCGAGCTTTACAGCGATGTCGTCGGCAGTTCTGTTTTCTCTGATCCTCTCTTGGTCCTAACCGGCGGTGATCTTGTTGTATCCGAGACTCCGAGCCTCCTGAATATCCGACTCCCACCGGCGGGAGGGACACTCTAGATTTCGCGCGCTGATTAACCAATGACCCCCAGTTCATTCGAGGCAGTTCCAAGCTTAATATCGACTCGATGGCGGACGGTCCGCTCCTCCATGCCATGTGGTCAATGTATGCTTGGTGATCAGGAGGCAACACCCGTTCGACTCAGGCCCGAGTCATAGATCGCTAAGAACAGCCCTTTTTATTTACCTACAATCCCAAGGAAGGGTCGCTCGCTGCGGTGCTCAAGCTTTCCTGGCAAGCATTTCCTTCAGTCGCATAATAATCGTGTCCAACTAACGCGCTCTTTACACCTTCCAGATGCTGCACTTCGGAGTCGGGGGATATTCGGTGTCGGAAGGCGGGGGTCCTGAAGGTGAACGTCCTCGGTGGTGATCTTTCTCGCCCAGCATAAGTTGGTGCCTCTAGACGAGCAAAAGAAGGAAGCAACACACACTGGTCGTGGCTGTAACTCCCTCACGGGTTTATCCAGAGTAACCTCAAGCACAATACGACTCGGTGGCGGAAGGTCCGCATCTGCGAGCTCATAAGTATTTGACCCCTGTCACTCGTGCACCCGTTCGATTCGGGTCCCAGTCGTCTCGATCTGCTTTGTTTTTTTCCCTCCTTGGATATTCCCTCCCCTCGAACCTCGGTACGATGTGTCAATAAATGATTATCCTGCAGCACTTGGTGCGTGCTCCCGACCAAAGTTAAATTGTTTCCGGCTGATTAGTGGTTCATCAGGTTTCATTACTGCGATCGAAGATCCACACATCGAGCCATCAACCTCTCTGTATGTCAACTCAAGACTGTTACCCGCTGTTAGTCCTTACTTCTAAGCTCCGCGGATTCTGTCGGGATGTATGGCGGATGACAAGTCTCCCTCAGGTAGACATTGGCCGTGAACAGGTCGAGTATTGAACACTTCATCCCACAGGCCAAAGGCCGCTTCGTTAATTAATGCACACCATCACTGCAGAACCCCCAAAATGTCAGGGGCTCAACAGGTCTGGGTTGGTATCCTGCTGGAATATCTTGTGCAATCCCCGGAGTGCCCGGCCTACTGAGCAGTCAATAAATCCTATATTCTCCCGTTCCTGTCCAGATCCAGACAGACACACTTCTCGCGTTGTCTTGACAGACGAGACTTTGACCAACCCGGCGCCGATCCGGCCCCTGACATTTTTGGGGTTCCGCAGTGCATATGCATGGTTATCTAGCTGGTTACGGCCAGACCCTCATGACAGGTTCCTAAATTGGGATGTCATGAGGGGCTGTGTACGAGACTAAGCCAATCACGTATCAAAGAGTAGTCCCAATCGGGACTGAATTTATTCCAGGCACTGCACGACGGCCAGGAATATGGCCTATCGGAGCCAAGTCGTCATGCGACTCGGGCTTCCAATGTCAAGATGTCAAGGAGGCTGCACATCGTGAGATATGTGTTATATTTACCCGAATCAGGATTCCACAGGACACGAGATATTGTCCTTCCCTTCGAGTGGGAGGGGTTCGCGTCCTCTGTAATGGCTCCGTAGCTGACATGACACCCCGTCGCCGGCCCAGCAAGTCCCCGTCCCCCTCCAGCCAACCAACTCAAATCCCCGCGGTCAAGCGTGGACAGAATCACTCGCTGACACGTCTTCTTGTGCCTCAGATCTAGATAGGGGGCGGCGAAGAAGCACCACTGATTGACCTATATTATGCGCTCATCGCCTTCGTCAGTTAGGCTTTGCTGCCCGTTTCCCGCCTGTCACTCCCCCGGTTCCCCAATGTGGATCCTCCCTCTCCTGAGCACTATAGTCTCGAGCTCGAGCTGGCTGGTCTGCGCCGCACAGACCAACTACACCATCGACGACACCAGTCCGCTGGTCGAATACGACGCCGCTCTGTGGGCCCGAAATCCTATGGGATTCAATATCAGCCAGCTCAATAATGGGACGGTGACGTTCGTTCACCCTAACCCCAACGCCACGCCCACGATCGCCATGAACTTCACTGGTGAGTAGAGCACAACTATAGTGGGATTGCTCTGACTGATTCTGACCGTACAGGGACCGCTGTCTACATTTTCGTGGCCTATCCGACCGGCAAGCCCGTGGTAGCCCCTGTGGGATTCATCGCATTAATTGACAACTTCCATTCTGGCGAGTGGACAGCGGACCAGAAATCTCCGTTAACCAACTTCATGGCGTTCTCCAACAATTCAATGGCGAATAAACCGCACACGCTGCAACTGCAGTTGGTCCCTGGAGCCTCCCTGTATTTCGACTACGCCATTGTGACGTGCGTACACTTCTTACTAGCACTCTCCGTCGGATCTGATAAGAATCATCCGCCCAAGTTCCGATACAAATCCAAATTTACCGTCGACTTCGAGCCCCACCCCACCGTCACCGCAAGATACTTCGAAGAAGCCTCCGGTGGCCGCCATTGCCGGCGGTGTCGTAGGTGGAGTCCTGCTCATCGCGCTGATAGCGACGCCGTTATTCCTCCGCAGGCGCGCGATGAAGAGGAAACGCCCCGTGCCATCAGGCATCGTCCCATTCGTCTTTGAGCCCAAAGACGACAACCGGGACAGCCAACATTCGGAAAAGAACGACAATCGGGATAACCAGCGCGCAGAGAATGAAGTGTATCCCCCGCCTCCCACGCCGTTCACGTTGCAGCCCCAGCGCCACGCGCGGTCGACCCTCTCGAGCGAGAAGTCGGCGCTTAGCGTGCGGATCCCGAGCGCACGTCCCTATACAGGGACCGATCAGACCCTGGAATCTGCGGCGAGCCCTGTTTTGACGCAGATGGCGGAGGAGATGCGCCGCATCACGATATCGATGCAGCGCTTGGAGTCGGGACTCCCCGAGGCGCGGGACGGGGGCTCGCAGCTCCAGCGCCCGCCGGCATACGGGGATCGCCGGGAATGAGCTACACTCGTTGCGTACGTCGGACGCCGACAATATTGCTGCCGTTGCGGATCATTATGCCAGTATTCTTTCGGACTTGAGTTGGTTCAATCGGTCGGACAATTATTCATTCAGGTTGTATCAGCAGTCATTCACTCCATTCTTTACAAGTATTCATTCCCTCTAGTCAATTGTTTACATATCTGCACCGTACTGCGGGACGCTAAGTTGATACTAGTCGATTTGGCCAAGTCTGAGCGCCAGATCTGTGCTACGCATACATCAGATGGAACTGGAAGCTGTAGCGCTGCGCTCGCCACAGGCTGCAAATTTGGGCCAGCTGGAGAGGAGTCCGATTTTGGTCTCGACGCACACGACGGCGAGAGGGAGACAGTAGACGAAGATTCGGTGAGTTCGTAAGGGAATTGGTCCTCGGCGTCGGGCAGGGCGCTGCAGAGGAGTGACTGATTGTCAGCGTGACACTGTCAAGTGTCATGGATCGATTACCAATATACCGCAGACTGATTTAACACAGAATCTGTTGCTAGTACCAACAGTAACCGAGCTCGCAACAGCTCGCGCAGCTATACACAGCCACACCAAATCCAACAGCTATGACATCTGACATCATCGATGGAACCCGTAGGGCTGTTCGCCGTGCCCGTCTCGACGGTTCTACGGGTCCCGTGCGACGGGTAGCCGTCCCGTTCCGTCGAGGGTTCACAGATATTTTCCACGGGACGGTTCTTTGGGATGACGGCCGTCGACGGAGAGAAACGGCCACCGGGTTTGTCCGTAGAGCATAGATAAGATATGCTGTAATCCATCAAGCCGAGCACGTCCGATTGACGTCCGAGCCCATCGGAGTGCAGAGATTACCCGGCAATCATGATCTAGGAGATCTTTCCTTTTCTCATTCAACTTGTCTACTTACATCTCGCGCGTTAGTTTGTGAATGGACGCGTCCGACGCGTCGGCGAACGGTTGCTGCTGAAAAATAATCCCTCTCGCTCCCTCTCAAAACTCCAAAGACAGGACTGTGATTAGGGACGGTCAGAGTAGCGGTTTTCGGCCAGTTATGAGGCCAGTTATGGACCCAGTTATGGACCCAGTTATGGAAAATGTTTTGATCATAACCGTGTGATAACCGACCTCAATTCTGACCGCCCCACTTTTCAAACCCAGTTATGCCCTCGGTTCTCATATTCCTCGGTTTTCATTTTCATTTATTTCAGCCAGCCGTCCTCGTAGCTTTATAAATATCTTGTGGCTATACACTACTGCCTTTATCATGCCTCTCGCCATACGTCGCGCCGAACGCGCCCGAAAACTTTTGAAGTCCTACATCCACAACCACAAAGGTCGCCTCCTCGAGCAGCGCAGGCGGCGCTGACTCGGGCTCCTTCACTTTCTTGGGGCGGCCACGCGGCCTTTTAACGGGCTTCTCTTCATTTTCGTGACCCTCTGCAGAGGCGGCCTTGGCAGTGGCCTTGGCCTTCTTCGATATGGTGGCAGCCCGTGGAGTCCTCTGGTTAGATCCCGACACGGTGTGACGAAGAACGGCGGGGGAAAAAAGCGGGGATTAGTCAGCAGGATATTCACCTTTACCTACAGTAATTCCATGGTCCTTGCACCATCACCGCTCCTTGCACCATCTTTTATTTACAAGCCATCCGATAATATTTTTGCCTGATTGTCGCTGGTGGACTGCTAGGAATGGGCCCACTCTGCATGCCTATATTTTCTCCGACACATCGAGGTCCACTACTCTGTCCCATACTCTTGATTTATGGCTGGCCTCTGATTGTTTGCAATCATGTTCGAAGAGTATTATGTTTTTCACCCCGGAAAAAATGGAAGACAGTCCTGAGTATATCGAACCTGGCATACCGAAATATCTAGTCAATCGGAGCTTTATTGGCCGAGCAATTGCATATATACGGGGAGATTCATGTGAGGTATGATGACAGAGGCATACTAACCGTTCAAATCCCTCACTCACATGCCTCACGTCACCAAACAAAGACTGTAGAACACAAGGAAGGACAGGGCAGAACATGTCTATGCATCAAAGTTTTTGGAAATAGGCTGTTTTTGTGCTTTTTATGCATGGTGCAAGGACCGATGGTCACCGAAAATCCGGCCCGCCAGAATCAGCACCAAACTCGCTAATTTCAACTGATCACCTCAAATCTTTTTGATCGTCCATAGTCCATAGGCCTGTGCTCACCCTCGACAGCATTCATTTCGTACAGAAAGTGCCAAAATTCACGAAAAATGTGTGTTCTTTGAAAAGTGGTGCAAGGACCATGGAATTACTGTAGTCACAAGGGAATCGTAGTCGAAATAAAAACAAAGGCGATAACCGATAACTGACGAGAAAACCGATGTAAAACCAGCTCGGGAGCTGGTTTTACATCTCGAGGCCAGTTATCGTTTTCGCCAGTTATCCCACGCTTTTTAATTCCATAACTGGATCCATAACTGGGTCGATAACTGGCCTCATAACTGGCCGAAAACCGCTACTCTGACCGTCCCTATTGCCAAGAGATTGGACTTAGATTGGACCATTTGTTCAGTGGAAGGCGGGATATGATGGCACTGCGGGCCAGTTTGAAGCCAGAGACGATCCAAAACTCGATTATGGTTAAACAGCGTCTTCGCCTCGCCCAGAATTTGGTCAAGAAGCTCTTTGGATATCCTTAGAACCAACGTTTTTCTCCCGACTTACTCAGTAATTCTTTGAGGCTTAAATCGACACAATAATTTCTCCGGGGCACTATGCAGGGTAAATATGCTTTATTTGACAGTCCTCTGATCCCAAGGTAGCTAGCGTATGAATGCAGTTAAACAAAATGAGAGCACACCGCTGCTCCGTCCCGTCGCCCGCCCCGTTCCGTGGACAATTCTCCAAAGCTCGCGACGGCGCGGGGACGGGACGGTCATCTCCGTTCAACACCCGTCGAAACGACGGCCGTTCCCGTCACGGGTACGGCGAATAGCCCTGGGAACCCCCGCGTTGGATGTGGACTCTTTCTCTTATAGACCGCTTCTCTGGCTGGATTTTTCCTCGGCGCTGAGCTGTCAAGGATAAAATCCCGGTCCAAATTGTGCCCATCTGCCGTGACTCTCTTCCCCATGATTCCTCATACTGTTTATCCAGGGCAACAGACGCGCGACTCTGAGGCTCCTGAATATCCGACCCCTTCCCGGCGGGAGGGACACTCTGGCCACACCCGTCCAACTCGGGCCGAGGTCATATATCGTTGAGAGCTGCCTTTTTTACCTCCAATCCCGGCGAAGGGTCGTTCGCTGCGGTTCGGGGCCAACTAACGCACTCTTCCCACTTTCCTGATAATGTGCACTTCGGAGTCGGGGGATATATTCGGTGCTCATGCTGACTCAGAAGGCGGGAGGTGCTGAAGGGAACGCCCCCGCTCGCTCTCTTCCTCGGGCAGTGCCTCTGGACGAGCTAAAGAAGAATGCAACACTGGCCTTCACTGCCACTCCCGGCACTATCACTCCTTCGCTGGTTTATCCACGGTAACCTCCAGCGAAATACGACTCGGTGGCGGAAGGTTCGCATCTGGGAACTCATAAGTATTTAACCCCTGTCACTCATACACCGGTTCGATTCGGGTCGAATTGCTCCGTTTGTCTCCTCCCTGCCCCTGGATATTCTCTCCCTCGAGCCTAGGTAGGTATGAGGTGTCAATAAATCAAAATTTTCCGGCTTAATAGTGGTGCATCAGATTTCACTACTGCGGCCAAAGATGAGCCATCAACCTCTCTGTATGTCAACTCACGACTGTTACACGCTGTCAGTTCTTGCTTCTGTCTACCTTCCGCGGATCCTTTCGGGATGTATGGCGGATGACAAGTATCCCTCGGTAGACATTGGCTGTGAACAGGTCGAGTACTGACCACTTTATCCCACAGGCCACAAGGCCGCTTTGTTAATTACTGCACATCAATCTCCCAGGTCGCCCAGTGCCGTCCACCATTGGAAAATTCTGTGCCAGGTATTAGGTAGATAAGTAGGTAGGTAGGTAGGTAGCATTACGCGGCACGGTCCCCTGAGAAACGCCAATATGACCTATCGGAGCCAAGTCCTCACACGGCTCGGGCTTCCAATGTCAAGATGGCTGCACATCGTGAGATATGTGTTATATTTACCTGAATCAGGATTCCACAAGACACGAGATATTGTCCTTCCCTTCGAGTGGGAGGGGTTCGCGTCCTCTGTAATGTCTCCGGAGCTGACATGACATCCCATCGCCAGCCCAGCAAGTCCCCGTCCCCCTCCAGCCAACCAACTCATTCCCCGCGGTCAAGCGTGGACAGAATCACTCGCTGACACGTCTTCTTGTGCCTCAGATCTAGATAGGAGGCGGCGAAGAAGCACCACTGATTGACCTATATTATGCGCTCATCGCCTTCGTCAGTTAGGCTTTGCTGCCCGTTTCCCGCCTGTCACTCCCCCGGTTCCCCAATGTGGATCCTCCCTCTCCTGAGCACTATAGTCTCGAGCTCGAGCTGGCTGGTGTGCGCCGCACAGCACAACTACACCATCGACGACACCAGTCCACTGGTCGAATACGACGCCGCGTTGTGGGGACGAAATCCTATGGGATTCAATATCAGCGAACTCAATAATGGGACGGTGACATTCGTTCACCCTGACCCCAATGGCACACCCACGATCGCCATGAACTTCACCGGTGAGTAGAGTACAACCGTAGTGGGATTGCTCTGATTTATTCTGACCGTACAGGGACCGCTGTCTACATTTTCGTAGCCTATCCGACCGGCAAGCCCGTGGTAGCCCCTGTGGGATTCATCGCATTAATTGACGACTTCCATTCTGGCGAGTGGACAGCGGACCAGAAAGCTCCGTTAACCAACTTCATGGCGTTCTCCAACAATTCAATGGCGAATAAGCCGCACACGCTGCGAATGCAGTTGGTCCCTGGAGCCTCCCTGTATTTCGACTACGCCATTGTGACGTGCGTACACTTCTTACTAGCACTCTCCGTCGGATCTGATAAGAATCATCCGCCCAAGTTCCGATGCAGATCCAAATTTGCCGTCGGCTTCGAGCCCCACCCCACCGTCACCGCAAGATACTTCGAAGAAGCCTCCGGTGGCCGCCATTGCCGGCGGTGTCGTAGGTGGAGTCCTGCTCATCGCGCTGGTGGTGACGCCGTTATTCCTCCGTCGGCGCGCGATGAAGAGGAAACGCCCCATGCCATTAGGCATCGTCCCATTCGTCCTTGAGCCCAAAGACGAGACCGATCAGACGCCGGAATCTGCAGCGAGCCCTGTTTTGACCCAGCTGACGGAGGAGATGCGCCGCATCACGATATCGATGCAGCGCTTGGAGTCGGGACTCCCCGAGGCGCACGACTGGGGTTCGTCGCTCCAGCGCCCGCCGGCATACGGGGATCGCCGGGAATGAGCTGCATCCGTTGCGTTTGGACGCCGACAATATTCATGCCGCTGCGGACCATGATGCCAGTATTCTTTCGAACTTGAGAGTTAGTTTAACTTTAATCAGTTGTACAGTGATTCATTCAGGTTGTATCAGCAATCATTCACTCCGCTCTGTACCAGTTGTCAGTCCCTCCGGTCGATCGTCTAAATATTATCATCGTACCGCGGGATGCTAAGAAAGTGTGAACATCAGATTTGTGCTATATGGAAGCAGTAGCGCCGCCAAGGGGGCACCGGCATTCAAACCGGCGACTAAGGGCCGGTAGTCGGGGAAAAAAAATTGACCCCTTGATTTTCGGGATTCCAATCGGCTGTAGAGAACCTATATGCAATTTCCGAGGCAGGGAACGCTCAGAAAACATGTTTGACCGTGCTCGGCAGATCAAGTCCATATATGGCAATGATGGACTGTTTGTAAGAGCTTCGACATCGTCATCACGCAAATTTTCTTCACCGCCGAGGAAGTATTCTCCCATGTCAGACTCCGTACGTGAATTTACCTCATTTCGGTCATCTCAGCCTGATGCGGACAGTCCGCTGGACCTTCCGTTGAGCCCGATATTGTGGTAGATGCCGAGGGCTTCGCCGAATGCCCGCTGTGCAAGTAACGCAAACCGTGCGGCACCGGCGGCGTGGAAAATCTCCGGAAACGACACATGGGTTCTAAAGCTTGCAAGGAAGCGATGGCGAAGCTACTGAACGAGGGCAAAAAACCTTTGAAGTCCATGTCGATCTTCGGCTTCCTCACCAAAAAAAGTGTCACCGTACCTTCCACTGTGTCAGCTCCACCGTCAATTCAAGTTGCCGCAAAATCTGCTCCTCGAGAACCCGGCTCTTCTCCCCGGCTGCCCGCTTCTCGCGCGGCTCGATCGCTGAATGCTTCCGCGTCATCCGGCCTTCTTGCCGAATTTGAAGCTGTTATCAAAACTCTGCCATCCACCGTGAAGGAAGGAACAGACACTGACGCACTGGCCGTCCTCGGAACGGACCCTGCGCAACGCGTCGCTTCCAATATCCCCCCGATTGAGGTATACGAGCACTTAAATCCGCTCTTCCACACTGCTCGGTTGGAACATGCCCGTCGAGGAAACTGCCGCACTCTTGAGAAGTGGACTAGGCAGCAACAAGGTTCAGAGGGTGGATCGGGTTGTCGGCGCGTGCATCAGGCAAAAGCGCGGCCTACGCGGCATGTTTGATGCGTTCCTTCGCGCGTCCAAGGGTCTTTACCATCCCGCACCGGACGAAGAAGAGGAGATGCTTGGCGGCGCCATCATGCAGCTGGGTGGAATCCGCGTCGCAGAGATAGCCTACCGTGCGCTTGGTCTTCCCGGAATTACCACCAGACAAAAAGACAAAAAATTGACAAAAACATCGACGCCTGCTTCGCTGGAATAACCGATGTCCTTGCGACGAAGCGCGTCGTCCATCAGACGGCCATGTTTGATGACATCGCGGTCAAGAAGCGCATCCGTTGGGATCCTACCATCAATCTTGTGGGCGTCTGTCGGGAGCATGCACATGAGGTCGGGCTGGTATTCAACGGGGAAAGCGACCTAGACGAGCTCTCAGATGCGTTGGCAAAGACCCTAGTTACCGCGACAGGCAAGGAGGATTCGTTGGTGCACAGTGCTACTGAGGTGCGGTTGTTTATCATTTATTTTGACAATCTACTCATCGTTTCGTCAGGCGACCGTGGCAGAAGTAGGTATTATGAGCGAGGAAGCACGGCTTTACTCTGCGCGCCCGATCCTCATCTCTGGGGATTGCAAACGGGAATCCAGCGACGAAAACAGGAAAAATGTTCTGCACCCAGTCATCAGCGCGTTGAACGGCAAGAAGGATTTCACTTGTTTACGAACCATCTGCCTCGCCTCCGACGCCGAAACACGCAGAGGCAGCGCATTTGTTGCGAAAACATTCAAACGCCCGCTATCGCCAACCTCCAACATCTACCATCTGCTGAAAGACCTGAAATTCATGAACTTCATGGTCGGCGACGACGACTTGACAGCAGACAAGGATCCCAAGCACGTCAAAAAACGCTTCAGAAACTATTTCCTCCGTGAATGTGGGGTCAGAGCCCACGGCATCGATATTCGTCCGGCCATCCTCCGCACCCATTTTCAGTCCGCTGGTCATACCGCCGACCACATCCGCTCTGTATTCAACCCCGAGGATAAACGGGACGTTCGACTTGCCTTCGAGATGTTAAAGGACATCTGGTCGCTTCCTCCTTGCCCTGCTGGTACAAATCCTGGTGTCGTCGCTGCGCGAGATGCGCTGCAAATCCTCGGCAAGCTTCTGTACCACTTCGTTTCCCCCTATATCTGTGTCGACTACTCTCTTTCCGAGCAGCTCGAGCACTTGAGCGCCGCCGCTCACCTTGCACTTGTCCTCTTCCGCGAGGACGGCAAACACTTCATGGCCTCCCTGCTCTACACGGAGATCATGATAATCATCAAGAATGTTTTTTTTTGCGTGGCAAAGGCGAAAGTTGATGATCCGCTCGGGAAATTCTGGTTGATTCTGCTCGGGACGGACCGTTTGGAAGAGCTGTTCGGACTCATCCGGACAATGATTGAGAACGAATCCAATTGCGATATTTTGCAGCTCAAGGACCGATTGCGCGGGACATGTCGGAAAAACTGGCCGAAGCTGATAAGGCCTTATCAGGTCTTATCAGGCCGTAAGGACCGGCCGTCCTTATCCGAGCCCGATAAGATGAGAGTCGCGATATAAGGTCCACCTGGTAATGCCTTGTAAGCTGGGGGGTTTATTAAATGAAAAATTCGAATAACTCCTGACTACTCTAGCTTTTCTATTGACCCTATGTTACTTACTTACTTATTGACCACTTTGGTTTGAATCTAATCTATTCTAATGAATCTAATGAAATTCTAATGGGAGTCGAACCGGCGACCTTGGCATAACTACAAAATCTAATCTAAAGTAACATAAGCACTAGACTACTGAGTCCTTTATATACAGTTTTGTGGGCTCAATACGAGGGAAGGCTAGCGCCAACCAGGTCTTTTGGGTGATTTCATTCAACTACTTTATCGCTGACTCTGACCCAAACATCACAGGGGGATGGAACGGCATAAAAGATGGTCTGACTAGTGCCCCGCCAATCAAGCAAGAGATCTCTACAACACCGAACTTGCACGAAATCGGCCGCTTGTGGCTTCCGTGCAAATCCGGAAATTGCTCCCACTCCCTCTGCTACTTCGACAATTCAATGAGATCCGAACTACAACTCTCAGCTGACTTTCGGGAAACTATTTTTACAGTACATGCAACACGAACGAACCTTACGCAACCAACACAACCGGCGCATTCGACGTCGTCACCCCCCTCCGGCGCTCCTTACCCCCATTCTCATCCTCGTAGATAATATACTGACCGTGCGCCCCGCCCCTGCGCATACTCGATCCACCACGTGTCCTCGCCCTCGCCCCCGCGCCGCACGGATGCGGAGTACCCGGACGTCGTGAGCGCGAACGTGCCCTCGTATGCACGCAACAGCACCACCTCCGCGCGTGCGTTTGACGTGCGCGCTGTGAGATCGAGCGCAAGCGCCGCGTGCACACGCCCGTGTGCACATGCGTGACCGCGATGCCGAGCGCACCGTTGGACGACGTGCCCACGATGCCAAAGCGGCCGCCCGGTCCCTCCACCGAGAGGCTGATTTTTGCGTCGAGGGAGCTGTTACGCGTGGTGAACATGCGGGCTTTGGGAAGGATTGTAAATGGAGGGAAGGCAGGGCTCACTCGTTGCTGGTGCGCATGTGCAGCGTCGTCGCGCGCGCGCTGTTGAGGCTCGAGAGGCCGACGGCAATGCGGATGGCTCAATCGGAGGTGAAGAGGGCGAGCGAGTCCGACGTGTTGAACGTGCCGGAGATACCGTCGTTGGAGGTCGCGAGGGCGAGGCTGGAGCCAATGTGCGACTATCGATGGGTGGGCGTCAATGGAGATTTGAAAAATTGGGAGTTGGGAGGGGACGCACGTCTGCGCTGATGGCGCTGTTGGAGGTGCACAGCTCGGCGTCGCGAGCAGAGAGGGACTGGGGTATCGGCATCAGTACCGGAAGAGGAAGGCTGCGATAGTATGCGAGGCAAGGGTGCGAACCTTCACATGCACGGCGGCGTTAGATGTGCGCAGTCCAACTGACTCGAACTCGACCGCGTCCTTCAGGTCCGCCACATTGACGGAAAATTGCGGGAGGTCAGCAACGAGGCCCTTCACCCGTAGAGGTGTCGTCCCCTGCGGAAGGGTCAGCCGGATTTTTATGGACTTCTTGGCTCCCAAGAAGCCCCGCTCCATCTGCACATTGAGCATTAGGAAACAGGCATCGGTCAAATAGGGCACCTACAAATATCCCGATGCCCGTCTCGCCGTCGTCGCCCCGCATCAGACACACCTTGATGTTAAACTTGCCGTAGATGGAACTGACGACGATGCGCGCGGTGTTGTTCAGGCGCGGGGAGGTCGTGATGTCAAGGCTGCTGGACAACGGCGGACCCCCGAAGAAATCTGATGCCTTGATGTAGAGCGTGAGAACCAGTACAGTGTCAGGCCCCAGCGAGATCTCGTAGAATGACGTGCAACGGGCCCGCCGCGGGGTCGCCGTCTACGGCCAGCAGCGCGGTATCAGAAACAGCCCAGCTGCTGCCTCCATCACACCTGTCGAGGACCACGTTGGCAGGAATGGTCCAATGGTCGGCCCGGTGGATCTGGGGGACAAATACTCATGAACGGCCGGACTAGAGCAGAGGAGTAGTTGGACAGAAGCGGCCACTCACCGTATGTCTGTGGTGCCTGACTGCACAGCCGACACACTCCGCGCACGTGCGATGTGAATCGCCAGCGCAAGGGAGAAGGTAAGTAGAGGTAAGTAGTAGTCGTGTGTTGCGTGGAAAGGCCGCCCGAGGCACAGGGAGGCGTCGCTGCGACGCGAGGCAGGCGGAAGAGCCACTTTCAAATTGTCATGCCAAATAATCTCAGATGGTTGCCGATAAGTGCCGGATAAGATGCCGGGCTGCCTTTTAAGCGCCTAATCATGCCGTTATAAGGCCGCCGGCTTATAAGGCTATTTATATTTTTCCGACACAACGGAGGCATCCACCATACTCGCGAAATACCCTCATTGGGATCGCGCTCCTCGTCGCCTTCGCCTGCCTGCAATGACCAGGGATTCCAAGCAGCTCTCGGAACACGTCGACCATATCAAGCCTGCTTCTGTTCGAGGCGATATGCGAGTGCAGCATGTAACACTGGTCACCTGCTGGAGACGTGGACGCCAGATGGTCGAGGCCGAATGCCCATGGACGATCGATGCCCTCAAGGTCCCTCGACTCTATGCCTGGGATCGATATGCTCAACCCTTGCGGGAAACTCAGCTTCGATAACCTCGACCCGGACGACAATGAAGATGATGATACCGAAGTCGTACTGAGTTCAACAGTTCCGTCTACGCCGTTATCCACCGAGCTCAAAGATGCGGCCGAGGAGGAGCTTGATAATAGTGGTTCCGGGTCACAACTGCGCACTCCAGTGACTGTCAGCCATTCCATTACGGTTGGTGGACAGTCCATGCGCAAGGCTCGGGCGTTGTCACAGAGGTTGAAGTACGGCAGCCCCAAGGTCTCAACGGATCGTAACAGGCGAGTCGCTGGGTTTGCGCGCCACTCAGACACATCGGCTACCGGCTCCGCTATTGTGGAGTTTGATTCGGTTTTTGGAGACCCCTGCCTCATGATTTCGGACGTCATTGCTACGCTGGTCCAGTGCGACGGCAGGATATTCCTCTGCTTTGGGGAGGTGAACGGCATTTATCTGGACTCCCGGTCTCTCGATAGTCTCGGCCTCGACGTTCTACCCGAGAAAACAGCCCAGTCTCGTCCCAGTTCCTCAAAATAATCCCCGCCACGACGAACGACGATGGTTCTAGTCAACATGACTGGAAATCAGCGGGAGTCCTTGACCAAACGCTCAAGGTTCTGGGTCAGATGATTCAGCCGCTGGATCCGACCCTTTCGAGGGCGCAGATTGGAAGGTCTCATTATCTTTTTGAGAGCAGCGCTCTGCGTATCTTAGCGGCCAGTCTGTTCGAGCAGTTGACGCCACAGAAGCGGCTCCTCGTCCCTGCTGTCACGAGCTCCAAATTCTTTCCCTATCGAGAGGGTGGAGGTACGCTACGTATTCTGATTCGCGTCACAGGCTATGATATTAACCTCTGTTTCAGGCCGAGCCTGCTTCGTCTGCGAATTCGATAATAATTCCTTGCAGTTTGCGACGGCCAATACCTGTTCGGCATGCCCTCCAAACACACCACTTGATCCGAAGCAAGGCCAGCAGGTCCTGGCTCACAACGCAGCACATATTCTCTATGACCCGAATATTAATCGCGCGACTAATCCCTGCGGCAGTTGCTTGAATCCGGCACCCATGTGCGAATATTATCTGACGACTACAGGGAAGCAGAAGATCAACACGGCCCGAGCGAAGTGCCCGAACTTAACCATGACCTTCAGATACTCAACTGCAGAAATATCAACGGAAAGTTCTCCCAGCTCCAATGTTCCGATCCGCTGCACTCTCTGCGCCGTTGGACAACCCGATATCTGGAGATACTCCTTTGAAAACCACCTCCGCACCGTTCACCCATCGGCACCCCTCGACAAGTATTCTTCGATCTGGAAATTGCATCCCGATGAGCTCAAGCGCATCCGCAAGGTATGGGAAACACGCGCGAAGGGTGTACCGATTCCGAAAAAGCGCTCCCCTGTGACGACATCTTATGTCATTTCTGAAGCACACAGCTCAAGATTAAGCATGCGGTAGAATCTACGCCTTCTCCCGCTTTTTTGTCCTAATGTTTTCCAGTTCAACCGTGGATTCTGCCACCGTCGCCGATAACTCCGAGTTGCCCACCATCGCCGAAGACTCGGACGAAGAAAGCGCCAAAGAAACCGGTGACGACTCGGAGGACGATGAAGACGACGTAATAGAGCCGAGCAACCTCGCGGATCTTGAACCATCAATTAGTGGTGCCACGATGGACCTAACGGAGGCCATGGATGTGCGTACCGTGTCCAGCTGAATCCGCATGACTCTAATCAATCTGAGGACGTCCCACACACAGTTCAGCTCGAGGGAGACGCTGACGACGACATGCCCGATCCCAACACGTTGTCAGCGAGGGCAGCTCCTTCTAACACAAATATTACCGCTGTGGACATCCCTCCTATTGAATTTGGCCGTGGTAAGCGCAAGCGCAAGGCTCGGGATATTGGGAATCTTTCGCAATGTCTGTGTGGGGATTCGGTGTCTCGCTCAAGCGATGATGCAATCCAGTGCAATAGGAACGGATGTGAGACGGGTTAGGTACGTCTTCATGTTTTTGCAATTCAAAAAAACTAATATCATGATCAGTATCATCTATCTTGTGTAGATCTTGAGGAGTTGGTTCAATCCTGGACCTGCGACTCGTGTGCGTCGTCCGCGAGTTCTTCGCGGCCCCTCAAACGGGTTCGCAGAGGCTAAAAAATGGATATTAGAGTCTACTACTTGTTCTCTGATATTTAGAACCACGAGAAAAATTGCTAGTTGGGCGTTCAAGTCGTAATTGGTAGAGGGAGAGCGACCTACGCTCTGTTCTAAGGGGCCGGCAACTAAACACGTGGATAATTACCATATATGGACCGTGGGAATACTTACATAAGTTGGTTGGCTCGGCGCCGAGGCTTGAAAAAAAATCGGCCCTATATCTTTTTTTAGACCCCTTGAGCGCCGCGGCCCGCCACCTTGGCCGCCAAGGGCTGCAACTCTGGGGCAACTGGCGAGGAACGCGATTTTAGTCTGGACGCGCACGACGGTGAGGGGGGTGGGGGACAGTAGATGCGAGTTCGTAAAGGAGCTCATCGTTGGGCAGAGCGTCGTGGTGTTGCCATGGTGGCTTTGAGCCAGTGTTGGCCCTTAAGCCTTAAAGACCTGTCCTCCGGAGCTTTAAGGCTTATTAAGGGTTAAGGCTTAACCTTAAGGTCAAATTTAAGGCCTTAACACATCAAATTCTCACGATTTTCCCTGGGCACTACAGCACCTCTTTCGACCTGTTTTACAGCGGTTCACACCAGTTATTTCTCCCAACCGTTCACTGGGTCCTCTGGCTGAGGATATATTCTTAAGAGGGTGATTTCCCCCTCACTATCCCGGATATTGTGGTTGAACGGCTCTATTTTTTCACAGAAATTAGGGCGCAAGATGCATTGTTTAACATAGAAGTTAAGCCGTCATTTATTTTGTGTGGATCTACCAGCCCACAAGAAAGTACTAGACCAGCTGAGACCAATTATTCTCGGAGACTGGCGATTCAGCAAGGTCCGGTGACTCCGGTCCGACTTTAAGCGAGGTTTAAGGGCCGGTTGAGGCCTTAACCCCCACCTCGAGAATCTTTAAGGCTTATGTTAAGGCCTTGATAAGCCTTAAAGACTTTAAGGCTTTAACCTTAAAGCCAACACTGCTTTGAGCAGGAGGAGTGACTGATTGTCACTGTGACACTGTCATGCAAACGCGATCATGGGGTCAAACTTCGCGTCGTGTTCAAACGCACGGAACGTGATGGCCGATAGACCTTGCGTGTATTCGACCACCTTCCTCACCGCCACGTTCAGGCGCTCGCCCGGAAGGTAGGACGGTGCATCCGTGCGCAATTCTCGGTCGGCCATCTGAGACCTGTATAATTTCGGTGGGAACACAGGATATATTGGCGACCGAGGACGAGATCAGCTCACGACATCCTTACAATTAATGTAGGACGCCTTCAAAATACACATAAGCTTCTGGTTTTTTTGGTAGCGTCTCGTTAGTCTCTCTTGACAGACGCTATAACGATCCTCACGCTCGTTCCTCGCTAGTTATGGTCTGTTAGTTACCGCGTCTGATAAGCGGCGTCCTGCGTTATTATGTAATGATGGAGGATGCAAGGCCAAACAACTCATTTATTTCACGCGTCCGTGAGTCATCTTGCGCAGTTCGACGTGATTATTAACTAAATTTGAGTTCAGGAGCTCAGAATGCATTCCCGACATTTTTTGGGGATCAAAACTACATTTTACAAGAATTGTTGCCCTGATTTCGCAGCGGAACGCAGCTTTCTTCATTTCACCCATTACCTTCTGGAAATCCGCGGGGAAAAATCATGGATGGCATAATGAGATCCGCCGATCAAGTCAGTATTCGATTCGATGGCTGGACTGCATTATGTCGCGGTCAACGCGTCAAGTCGCGTCCTTGGATGGTGCACGTGCTTTCCCAAAACAGATGCTTATATAATAAGGCAGGACGGCACTTGTGATGGCGCGGTAACTAAAGGACTAGCGTCTCGTCTATTTATGGATCCCGCACCCCAAAACAAGTTCTCATGTCCTCTCCCAATGCCGCTTGTCTTCAGCCTCCCGCGCCCCCGCTCTCTCCTGCTCGTCTTGTGCCTCTTGATTCATACTGCTAATGTAATCCTCACGAACCTCACGATCGATGATACGAACACGACCTATTTCACATGGCCAGAGGGCCCAACCCAACGTAGTCCGGTGTGGGCTAACGCGTCGACCGCCAATCCATGTGTCTACTGCGCCGCGCACCCCGAAGGCGACAACGATATACGAGGGAACTTGGCACGATGGCAGCGTCGGAAGGAGTCGTAGCCACCTTCGTGACTTAGTAACTTCGCTTAAAGTTGCGAAGTTTCGTGACTTTGATGGAAAGGCGTGAAACTTCGTCACATTGACGAGTTTCCGGGAAAGTTCGTGAGATATGCAAACCACACAAATCAAACCATCAACGCGGCCATCATTTTTCTTCAACTCAAGTCTCTCCGTATTTTTTTAATATAGATACCTTGCTAACCCTAACCGCTAGCCTCTAACCCTAACCACTAACCCTAACCACTAACCGCTAACCGCTAGCCCTAACCCGAACCCGAACCGCTAACCTCTAACCCTAACCAGCTAACCGGAACCTAACCGGCCACTCTCGGCAAGTTGATGACACGCATCACTCCGTGATATGCCGAGGAGCGCCGCTTGACAAGTAACTCACGAACTTTCACAGAAGCTCATCAAAATCACGAACTTTCCCGGATTTCCATCAAAATCACAAACTTTCGCGAAATTAAGCGAAGTTACTAAGTCACGAAAATGGCGTGGACTCCGTCGGAAGTACCAGATCGCTTACATTTCAAGGTGCCCTCGCAATCCTACGTAGACGCGTGTATGCGTGGTGATCTAACCGTCGCCTTCTCGCTCCCAGGTTCCCAAGTATTTATATATGGCATTGACTTAGCCAATTCCGCAAATATATCCTTCCTGCTGGACGATGTGACGACTTACCACCAGTACCCCAGGCCGTCGCAATTCGTATTCAAGGCATTGTTCTTTGAGGCGAAGGACCTGGCGTTGGGAGAGAACCATACGGTCAGCTGGCTTCTCAGTAAATCGAGCACGAATGGAACATCCGCGCTATTCTACTACGCCGTTGTCACGATGGATACCACCGGGATCTCGCCTTCATCGTGAGTTTCAAAGCGAGATGGTCGTTGCCGCAATGCTGACTGAGTCCACTCCCAGGAGTCCAACGTAGGAGTGCCCGCCCACAGTTGTTAATATTTTCTCACCAAGTTATCGATACAGCCCGACGGGTACTCTCAATCCGTCTTCGTGAGTCTCAAGCTGTGCTTTTATAATTATACCGACACGCGACGACAGGTCTGCGTGGGTACCCTGCATATCACAGTCGTCCCATCTAATGCGCTTTGTTCCAGCAGCAGACACTCGAAAGTTGGATCAATCGTCGGCGGGGTACTTGGGGGGTCTCGCGCTCCTGTGTTTAACTGAATTCGGTCTATTCTGGTGGCGACGTAGATCGAAAAAGACCCCCATATTAGCTGGCGCTGGGAATCCCTCCTCGATGCCCATGGGAGCCGTCGAGCCCTTTATACCCAGAACAGGTGACCAGCTGGGAGGCCAACGCTCTAAAACGTGTCAGTCTCTTATGCACACTCGGGACCTAAATTGACGTTAGATTTTGTACTCTTTCAGTGAACGTCGCGTGGAATAATGTCGCTGACTCCACCCCCACTAATGCCAACAACAGAGTCGACGGCAATGATGAAGATGGCGGCACCTTGCCGCCCCCGTATCCTGCCAGTGCATCCCCTCACTAGGCCGTTATTGCCAAGCGGCTATTTACATTGTAAACGAGGCGTAATGGACCCAGTACAAAGATGTCTTAGTGGACCCGGTATTCCCGACTGTACATTACAAGAAATTCTAGTACGTCCCGAGAGACCCATGGGACTACGGCCCAAAATCGCATCCAACCTTGATCAGTCTACACGAGGTTTCTTTCGCGACTTCAAGAATGTCTCGAGGGAAGTCTCCGACTCCTCGATCTGTACCTTTAAATCATCTACCTTGACCTGCAATTCCGCAATCGTTGCGTCTTTGAGTTTGCCTGTGCGACTCAGCTCCTCGATCCGGCGCCGGTGGATGGCGCAGTCAATCTTGAGCACTTCGACCTACGTTTCCAGACTGTCGCGACTGGTCTTGCACAGATCGATCTCCAGCTGCAAGCTGTTCATTATGGCGGTGGCATCGGCCA
Organism: Mycena vulgaris; assembly: GCA_029204335.1. NCBI lineage: Eukaryota > Fungi > Basidiomycota > Agaricomycetes > Agaricales > Mycenaceae > Mycena > Mycena vulgaris. The sequence goes on from JARGYA010000026.1 coordinate 831,658, forward strand.
GAGCGGCCTTTTGCTCCTTGTGATTCGCGACAACGCTTGCGAGGGTGGCGAGCGCGGCATCTGCGTCGGTGTCGGCGAGAACGGGCGCTGATGGCTTGCAAGAGGGTATTGCAGCGGTGGGGTGGAAACGCGCTGGGGAGATTGGCCGAATTCGGGATTGAAGACTGCGTTGACAGGAGATTTGGGCGCGGAATGAACGTTAGGTGCGGCTGGCAAGTCATGAGTTTAAGCTGAGCCGATCAGGAGTCGATTTGTCGTAGTCGCGGACGGTGATGTGATCTTCGGGGACATCGGGAGCTACAACGGAGAGCGCAACCCGGAGTCGCTGGAGGCCCTTTGAGTCGGGGACAGAGGGGGAAGTCAAGAGAAATTGTCGAGCATGCTCTTCAACTGTGACGTAGGCGCCCGCCTTCTCCATGATTTCCCAAGCCTTGGCAGAAACGGCGACGGGCGTAAGATCCAACTCCTTAAAGAGTCCTTCCTCGACCGACCCTGGCGTGGGGTGAATCGGGGCGTCCTTCGCGATCTCCGGGTGTAACTTTCGCATCGCTGTTTCAAATGCGGTGCGATACGCGTCGGCGCCCTGGGTGTCGCGCGGACGCACGAGATGCGCGAGGCCCTCCGAGTGCTCGTCCGACAGGATGTCGAGCGCCAGCTCCATAGCCAGGTCCGGCATCGTCTTCAATGCTTCATCTGCGCTGCTGGATACGGCGAGCTTGTATGCGTGTACTTTGCGGTCTCGAAGAATGGCGACGCGATCAGACGTAATATTTAAATCCCCGTGATAGTTGACAGAGAGCCGGTTGAGATGAAGACCGTAAGGAACATATTGATCGCGATGGTAGAATTTGGTCTTGGTCGATTCCTCTGGATCGTGGTCCGTCTGATCGGCGGCAGCGATAAAAAACTGAACTTGCGAACCAGGGACCCGCCACGCCTGAGGAGGAGGGATGATTCCATAGATGGCGGAGAAGAGATATTCCGGCTGAAAAGTGCCGTCGAGGCCGACCACGGTAATGGCAACCTCGTCAGTGGACACAAGGCATCACCCACGGTTGTGGAAGACTTCGTGGTCGCATTTACAATCGAGCTGCTGCGTCACTCGCCGGGTGTAGACACCCTTTAATGCCGCCTCTGCAGTCTTACGAAGCTTCGGTGTTTCGATAGACGCCCCGTACCCGTAGACGTCTACATCATCGTTATCCTCGTCGCTGGACTGCTTATTTTTGTGGCGAGCATCCGCAGCTATTTGGAGAGGTGAATATCGAGTAAATTACCGAGGACGCTACGCACCTTGCTTCTCCATATACTCTTCAACTGTGAGGGGCGTCAGATCGTCGAGGACCACTTGAAGTAGGTCGTCCTCGTCGGGGTAGCGCGATTTCTTCCATTTGAGCGTCCCGATTTGATGGCCGACACGAAAGGAAATTCCTTCCTTTGGTAGATCGCGCCCTGCGTTCCTGAGGGAGAGTATGGACGCCTCAATGCGCTCGAACAGGTATTGCGTGGCCAAGATGAAGCCCTTCCCCTTCTCGCCCACCGCCCATTCGTTATGTCCGCTCGTGGACGCTCCGTCGACCGTGAAACTCGAGAACTTCGCCCGGGAATCGAGATGATTATTATAGACTGAGAGCGCGCCAATTTCAGCGGTGGTATGGCGCCAAACTACCAGCGCAATGCGCAGATCGGTCGTCGTGATCATTGTACGAAGACGGGACTGCGGGATCTTCGCGGACAGAATGTACCACGGAACCCAGGCCTTGGTGCGCTTCAGCGCGGCGCCGTGAGGACCAGTGAGGAGGCCCGGATATTCAACGATGAGGGACTGCTTCCGTTGTTCTCGCTGCTTCGTTGGTAGTTCCTGTCGTAGATATCCGAGTGTCTCAGCTCGTACCCCCGAGTTTTGACATGAGACTCACCCTCAAATCCTCCCGGCTCCATTCAGACCACTCCCGAACCTTTAAATCCTTCAATGCTTGCCCGACGACATTCTGTACGTATTCCTTGACAGCGAAGGCCACCGTGAAGTGCTTGAACTCGGCGCAATCCCGTGCTTTCCAGTCCCAGGTGGGTTTCCGCGGCGCCATAGAGCTTCAGTTTGAGCCAAAACTCTTTCTGTGGAGCGGGGAATTCGATTCGGTGAGCGGTGGAAAAGTGGGCGATTTGGTTGTGGATAAGAAACGTGGTGAGGTGACGCGCCGTGACTGAGTCACCATTTGGGCCGAAAGTTGCCGGCTTGCCGGAAGCTGGAGCTTTGGCTGCTCTTCCTCCCCAGCGAGCTTTTTGCGGCCCACACAATAACAGACTTCATTAGAATACAGTGAGCGCATATTAAGGTGTTCCTCTTTTTTTATTTCCCTTTGGACTCGTCCTGACGTAATTGAAACCAAGGTTGAAATCACACCAGTGATTACCAAATTTCAGCATAGCCGAGGTGGAACTCGAAACGTAATGCTAGGGTTAGGGTTAGTCATATAGGGAAATAGATAAGATTAGATATACCATATAAGGTTAACCCTAACCCTAGCCTTAAGTTTCGAGTTACACCTCGGCTGTGCCGAAATTTGGCAGTCGCCGGTGTGAATACAGAATCGGGCGCCCACCAACGACGATACAGCTCCGTAAATTGAGTGAAAATTTACTGGCAAAGCCAAGATCATAAGCCTCGTACTGCAACGCACAGGGAGTATATTGTACAGAATCCTGAGTCTAAATCGTCACTGAGCGATTTCCAAGCTTACACAGCGTCATATGCATCGTTGCCCCTCGCAGAGCCCTCATCTATGCTTGGGTTCGGAGTTTCACCAAGCCCGCCCTCCTTCCTCTCTAAATCAAGAACGATGTCGGGCTCGTAGACATCCCGCGTCGTCTCACTGGGTAGCGGACACATGAACTTCAACGGCATGGGGTCATTGCCAGCGGTCGGCGCAAGGGCTGAAGAGGGGAAACTCGGGGAGATTTGCGACAGCCCGAGGCGCGTGTGGCGATAAACGCGGCAGGCCATCACACAGGTCAGCATGAGGTTCGACAGAGCCGGAAGGCTGCGCGAGCCCGGGCTGACCCCGGGCGCGTAGACCATCACTGACATCGTGACGTTGCTGATGACCGTGATCCTGTGTGTGCGTTCTGGTGAGCGTTCGCTGCGCATCCGAGATATGTGCCCACATGTAATACACCTGGCCATCAAGGAAGAGAGCCTTGGAGAAAGCCGGCAAGTACGCCCCGCTGAAGAACGCGCGGCATTTCTCCCACCAGGAATACTCGACGTGTGTGTTGCCGAGGAGGCGATATGAGATGGCGACGAAGACAGCTGTGTCGAAAACCGTGGGCGTGATAGCGGCGGAGCCTGTGTAAGGAGCGAGTTCTGCGATGATGCAGTACCGAGTGGGTCCGATGTTGATGCCGCCGGTGCCAAAGGGTACGGTGATGCACGCTGCGAGCTCCGCGAGCCACAGGATTGCAAAGACTCCGGTAACGGTGCGGTTACGGCCATAAATGGCGCGTACACGGAAGAAGAAAAGCAACGATGTCGATGGCACGGCAATTGGGTATAGGCTGTCCAGCACAAGATCGAGGATTCTGCACCCGCCCACTGGGTGTCCTGCTTGGGATGTTTGCGAGGGAGCTCAGGGCCGCTAATCAAAGGCACTTACTGAGGAAAATTGTGAAACCGATAACGTAAACGAAACAAACGATTCTACGCAAGACACAGCTTAGCCTGTGGCTGCGACACAAGAAATATTTACATACCTCGACGTAAAGTATGCCACGACTGGCCATCGGATCCGGTATTTAAATAGCAGGTCGTAGTCCGCCCTAAGGCTGTTCAAGATATCCCAGATAAAAACCTTGCCCGGTAGATGAGATTCAATTCGCCGTAAAAAGCCGCAATCTTACCGCGGCGGTGCCGGCCCAAACATAGCGCAAGACCTCCACCTGTGCAGCAATATCGGGGGGCACGAGGGAGAGGGCCTCACTGCTAAGAGCAATTGGATCTGTGGCCGGCGGTATGACCATCGTGTGGGTTGCGGAGAGAGGGAGGGGGAAGTTTTGATGACACACGCCGATACATATATATCCCGAGCCACTGCCCGGTGTCACACGCCAGGGGTGCGAGAACCACCGTGGATTGTCCCAGTCCCCGACGGATGATGGCAGGAGTAGAGAAGCTAATGATAGATATCAGATGTCAAGGGCTGAAATAAGGGTGAAGCCACGGTTTCCACGAATTGTCCTGGAAGGCGGAGCCGCATTGGATGATCCGGGCGATCGAAGCTTTGGGAGACTCGAATTGCCGAAGTCCTGACATTCGTATAGGGGATCGACGTGGGCGAAGTGAACAGCGGACCAAGAAGACATATCAGTGATCAGGTCCGGTAACAATATAGCATATGCACACCGTGGCGTGGGAAAACCCGGATGACACCGAGGATGACACGGATAAGAAAGCGTCAAGTTCACTGACAGTTATTCAGAATAACGCAGTAATCCGAGATTTTGAGAGTTCTGCGGCAAGGATAGGACTTTGGGCTACCCAGGAGGCACAACAGAGGCGCAGTAGTAAATAAATAAACCGATCCTACATCGGGGTGGGTCCATGCGGAGACACGTTACCAGGCCGATTATAATAGCGTGTTGGGTCAGTGTTCATGTACCAGATAATTCCCAGAACTTTCATGAATAGATATAGACGGAATCCGGTTCCCTGGACGTAAGACTCGTAAGATACCAGAGAATAGATTTAGAATTTAGAAATTCGGAAGTCCAACTGTCCAAGGAAACCCGATTAGTTTGCTATGCGTTGAGAACCGGTGAAGATAATGCTGAGGACTGGTGAAAGCTCGGGACGTATGAGACTCAGCACCACACAGGACTTCAAACTTCAAGACTGGGACGAAGTTGGGTGAATCTTCCGGAGGATGAAGCCACGTGGCAAGGCCGTGATCTAATCATTCTGATGACTTCCAAATGCGGTCAAATTCGGATTTCCCACACCTCTTACATCTCGGGACCTTTGGAATGCATTCATATGAGAACCCCAATCGCGCATCACCACCCACCCTCGTCCCGCGCCTCCAGTCCTTGCTGCTTGCGGGCAGCCCCGAATTCCTCCACTTTTTCGACATCCCTACGCTTCAACACCTCGAGGTCGAGCTCCATTGGCACGCCACCCCGGCGCTCACCGCATTCCTCTCACGCTCAGCGAGACATCTACACAATCTCACTATCCGCATGAATTGCCTTCTAGACGAAAGCTCACAGAGTGCCTCGCGGCGGTATCAAGCCTCGCAAGCCTCGAACTGTTATTCTCCTCCCTACCCTATCACGACAATGTATTGTCCTATCAGTTCCTATACAGGGCGAGCCTCCTCCCGCAGCTTCGAACACTGCTCATCACCGACGACACGCTTCGTGCAGTGTTCTCGTCAGTTTTGCGCAAGGGACAGGCCTTGACACACGTGGAGCTGCACATACGTCCCCGCGATGCAGCTCAACCCATTGCGCAGCCCGACCATATTATTTCCCTCCAGTTCAAAGCCCTCGCGGCGCATGGCGTAACACTCCGCGTCACAACCCCGACTTGCACTTGGGCTCCAGACTCGCACGAGGAGGATGCGGTTGGGGATCTGGGTGCGGGTTTCTCCCAATCCGGTACGAATTGGCTCTGATCCTGCCCGTACAGATTGGGACATTTTTGGATCCAATAAGACGAGGCCGTACTTCTTTTCCCCGTTCTAATTGTCGTTTGTAAACGAAATAATTTTCCCCATCCTTGAACCAAAGGCGCACTGGTGTTAGCCTTTATCGCACCGAATGAACTACGATGCAAGTCAGATGGGGCTTGCGAAACCGCACCCGCCGACTTGATCTTTCTTCTTGTGAACCCAGTCACTGGTGCACGGTGTTCTTGGCTCTCTATACTTTCCCCGTGGTCTGGAGCGATAAACTTTAAACTCGGCGACATCTCTCTGTGTAGACTCCTTAAACCAGTGATGCCGAACGATTCCTCAGCCCTCAACTTCAATCATGGATGAATTTGGATTGACAAGTCTCCGCACTTCACCCGCACTCCGCTAAATTAAAACCAAGGATAAAGTTGGGCCTGTGGGAACGCTGCTCCATCTCACTATTCGGCGTTCAGGGCGGTCAATTCGGACATCCAATGAGCTTGGCCCGTTGGGCGCTGTGTTTCGTGAAGTGGAGTTTGATTCCAGCGTCATCGGCGTCACATTTTTTCGTTCGCTCCTCCTTTACATTGAATCGGATAACTCCGACATCCGTCAAAGCCCTGACAAAAACCGATCTAGAAGCCCCGGGCGTCTCTTGGAGCGCTCAATTAGCCACAGTGGTATAAAAGGTCTGTGCGGTGGATTACTCTGTACGTCTCCGATGCCATATTCCCCGCATGACGCCGTTGAGCGTCTCCTACAGTCCACTCGCACGGCCGCTACGGCACTCCGGGACACTCTGATTCGTCGCGGATCCTATTGCTGAGCACCATTGTCGGGCGTGTGGCAATAGTGACCTTGGTACGAGCTCAGGTAGGGAAACCCCTTGCTGCTTCTCAATTTTTGTTTAATCCGATCAGGATACGAAAACGAATAGGCAGCGATGCCTCTGGATAGTTGATCACGTATCTGTATTCTCGGTGCCATTTCAATTAAATCACAACGCCTGCTGGACCCACAAACTTTGGAGCGCATTTGCGAGCTCACTCAGTCAGTGTGGTTATATCGGCTGCACGGAATAATATATGACTGACCTGTCAGCAGAACGCTCCAAAAGTTCTAGGGATGCCTTCGGTCGGAGCAGGAACTCAATCGGATCACGCGTTTCTTCAGGCAAATCGACATCACAACACAACTGGAGACGTGTGAAGAAGAATTGCGATATTTGTGCACCATTTCACGGTGAGTTCCTCAGGATGCCATGAACCTCGTTGACGGGAAAGGAATAAGAAATGCAACGACCTTTGTTTAAACAATTCCCGTCGAGACGGAAATTGCTGTTTAAACAGGGGGATAATTAAACAGTGATTAATGCTTGTAGCCGTACTACAGAAGCATGAGAGCACATAATCCTACGCATCATCGATCCTCTGTTAAACGGAGGCGGATTAAACAGTGCTTAAGCGGTTGTTAATCAACTGATTAAACAGCTCACAAAAAGGCTGGCAGCAGGCGAGGGTCGAACTCAGAGCCAAGGACTTACGGTTGAATTCGAGAAACAGCATAACCACTACACTAAAGTGGACATACCTACCATTTGAATCCCTCTCATTACCTTAGCCCAAGTCCGGTGCTCCAGCTCTGGGTGAACTCATCCTTTACTCTGGTGGACTACTTGCTGTATCCTCCCACTCCAAACCCCAAATCCCCTACCATTCCCGATTTGGTCACTCATCCTTTCTCCCATATTAGGAGACTATTTACAAATTGATTCCTTTACAGAATCTGACCGGTGTCAGGAACCATTATTCAACTTGATTGCCTTCATGATCATACGAGGAGAGGAGTCAGTTGTCCATTTAGCAGAAGTGTCTAAGTAGATATTCCCATATGTATCTGTTATCTAGTCAATCACAAAGTATCTGATGTGCATTTAGCTCATGGCGGAATGTGTTAGGTGAGAGATCAAGTTTGAATCTGCCAAATCCGAACTTCGATGACCCGTTACGACCTGAGAATAGTATAGTTCAACTACCCATCATGGTTCTGTAGCACAATGGAATCTTCCACTTCCCAACATTTGGTCGTATTGAGGCAGTCCGAGGTTCGAACCTGGCCTTCGCCAATTTTTGCTGGGACTCACCTTACAAGCGATTAAACAGTCCTGGTTTAACAGTCTGTTTAAACACTGATGTCCGTCTAGACGCAGATTGTTTAAACAAAGGTGGTAGGGTTACAGAAGGAATAAGACGTGGGCCGGTACTTCTCTTACCGCAGTCATCGCGAGGTTCAACTTGGACGCTGATCAGAGGCAGGACGAGTTGATGAAACTGATTGCGGACAGAAGTGACGCCAGTTCTTCGGCCGGGTCCTCGATGGTTCTTGCTCCTTTCTCTCAATGGCCTGAAATAATATCCCTGACTTCGCCTAGATTAGGTTGAGTCAAGCAAGTAATAGGCGAGCATTAAGGAAGCTCTCTTTGTCGACATTCGAGACTCGAAATATCGCAGTTCTGGCGCTCTGTCCCTATTGCCTGGGTGTCCCCAAATATTCCATGGCCGAGAGTCCGAGTTACAGGATATCTTGAAGGCCTTATTATTCCCCTTATCCCGAGTCGTGATACTCGGGACTGGTGGGATAGGAAAAACGGCCCTCGCTTGCGCCACTCGTCATGATACCAGTGTTATCGAAACATTCCCCCACCGGCACTTCAGTCAGCTGATACATTTCGCGGGCTCCTCGCTACGATTGGGATGTCTCTGGGAATTCAATCTTCGGCGTACATACTGGCGGCAATTCTTAGCCACTTTGCGCGACCTGGCGCCTCCCTCGTGGTCCTCGACAACTTTGAGACGCCTTGGAAACTTCAGACATCACGCGAGGAGGTTGAAGGGTTCCTCGCTCGGCTCAGTGAACTTCCGAATCTATTTCTTGTGGTTCGTATTCCTTTCCATCGAGTCTAAAATACTGAAACTTGCCTACCCAGGTCACCATGCGTGGGGCGGAGCGTCATGGGAAGTACAATGAACACGTCCTTTTCTACCAGCTCTCCGCCCACTTCCTCCATCTGCGTCACGTCAAACCCTCGTTGACATCGCGGATGAGCCGACCACTGACGAGGAGTCTGCTGCAACCGAACTTTTGACACTGGCCGGCGACCTTCCGCTGGCCATCAATCTGCTGGCGCGAACAGTCTCATATGAAGGATATCCTGCAGCACTCGCGATGGAGGAGATGGAGAGTGGAAAAGACCGCTCTACTCTCCGATGGCCCTGACAAGCGCTCGAACCTCGAGCAATCGATCATGGTATCTCCGTCAGGCCCGCGATGTACTCCGTTCCCGGAGGCTAAAGCGCTCCTCGGGCTCCTTGCGTTGCTCCCAGATGAAGTTTCGGACGAGGATCTGGTAGCCAGTAATATTCCCATCCCAAATATCCGGCAACACCGATCCATCCTCATACGGACGTCCCTGGCGTACATAGATTACGACCAGCGGACCGAGGTTCTGTGCCCAATTTGCGAGTACATCCAAACGGCTCTTCCGCCCAACCCATCATTCACCCACTCCCTACGCTTGCGCTCTACAACAAGCCTGTACCTGGGGGGTGGTTCGCCAACAACCGAAGAGGACACGCCGCCTCCCGGGGTAGGGCAAAGGGAATCATACAGGCTAGTTCAAACCATTTGAAATCATCAAGTAGGCAAGCCTCGTCAGATTTCAGGCCGCGCAAAATGTCTTTTATACAGTCTTTGTGGGCTAGCGAATAATGAGAGCGAAGAGGATTAGCCTTTTTGAGAGTGCTTCTGAAGACGTTGGATCCATGAAAAGAACAAGGAGTTTATTTTCCAATGACTGTGCGGCCAGGATTCATGGATCAACTTGAGCTGCTCAGTATACCGCATTAATTTGTCAGTTGTGTCTTATGCGGCCGTTCAGCTTGTTTACCTCTTCGTCGATGAACGATGTGGCCTTTCAATTTCCGTCGCAACTTTCATGAAAAGCGGTCAATATGTGAACATGTAAGTCCGGATCAATTTTATGTACCCGCCATTCATACGTCAAGTCTGGCGGAGAGGCAGTATTTGGCAGTCAAATCGTAAGCAGCATGCAGCAATCAACCGTTGATTTCTCTGGAGCATGAATGCGATGCAGGGCAGCTATAGACAGCAGAGCAGGTTTACAATGACTCTCGAAGGAACTGAAAAAAATCAGCGACAGATGCTGACGAGCGGAATTCTACACCAGCCGACGAAATAGTCTTTGCATAGCACATTCAAAACCCATTTCGAACATCTGAAACATGCAAAGAGAGCTTTCCATGGATATTAGACAGCTTGCGCACCAGCCATTGGAGCCAATCAGTGGCTTATTTGGCATGCACAACTAATGGCTCCACCCACCCCAAAATGCCAGGCCAATGGCCCCACTGGCCATTGACATCATATTTTGGCGGGTGGAGCCATTCGTGCGCGCACGCCAAATAAGCCATGTTATGGCTCCAATGGCTGTTGTGCAAGCTGTCTATTTGCTCGGTATCGACAGTAAGAATGATACAGTATGCACAACACAGTTGGACATGCGGGGGCCACGTAAATTCCTGGGAAAGGGCACGGCAAGCTGAGCGATCTCGATGTATCGACGATGTAGTCGGCGCAAGCTCCGGGTCACGATGTGGTGGATCAAAACTTGTCTACATTCAATCAATTGGAGGTATGGATGTAAATCAAGAGCTCGGTGTATTGTAAATCAGCATGGGAAATGGATATGCGAGATCGCGTAGCATGACGCCGAGGAAGACATCACAGAATATCCAAAGACGTCATTGAACTCATAGATTCAGACTGTCGATCGGACGAAGAGGTGGAGGGACAACAACAAGCTGATGATTCATCGCACTCGCACAACGAGAGAGAGGCTATTTGGACGAGTGAGCCGGGCAAATCTGTGGCATAACGGACTGATGCTCACGCTCCGAGGGCACGCCATCTGAGCAGGTAGTAGGTACGGCGTCGACATCCATGCGACCAGGGGTCTGGAATGCATTTTGTGACGAGCCTAAGAAGATTAATATTAGTTATGCGAGCTTCAAGACGTTGTCGGACTACCTGTGCATGATCCGAGGCAAACAACACCTGAAAAAGGATCGAATGAGGCATTCGGGAGACTCTCGCGGCATAGGAAAGACCAGGCAAGGCCACAAGGAAAGGCCGAGGCGACAGGGGGATCCATGTGTATCTAGAACCATTTTCCGGCAGAGAGAGAGCACCAGGAGCGACGGCGCCGCGAGTCGAAATCCCAGAAGACAGTCTAGCTATCAGAGATCCCTTGCAACCAGAGCTGAAAGACAATGTTGCTGAATGTTGCGGAGGCAGATGGGCAAAGCAGCGTCGGAGAGGTGGTGGTGGAAAAAAAGAAGGATCTAGAAAGTTGCCACGTTGACAGATCAGCGGCAGGTGCGGCCGTGGAGCTGCTTACGCGAAAAAAGCTGAGTAAAAATGGAGTTTACTGTGAGTTGTCACTGATAGGGCGCCCTATAGAAACCCTTACCTAACGGTAGCGGGAATTTAGTCAATCATTATACCGGGTGATTAGGGGTGCAGAATGATGTTCTAAAACAGATGTGAGCGCCATGATACATCGCAGAATGCTCACCGACTTCATATCTGAGCTGTGAACCAATCCAAAAAATAATATCTGTTTCTGGGTTCGAGGGTTGAATTTTTTCGAAGCTAGTGAATCATATTAGCTTCACTGATTTTGTCCCGGATGAAGTTCTCACAACATGAGAGTCTATTTGGCATCCAAACACAAGATTCTTCGCGTCCAATTATGGCGTTGAAAGGGAATTTTGTAGGTGGCAATCAAACCTGGGCTTTAGGGCTTGGCTTGGGCCTGAAAATCCGAAGCCCAAGTTGAGCCCAAGCCCTGGGTCCGCTCAAGCCCTGCGTCAGGCTTGGTCTGGCTTGGGCTTACCAGGGCTTGGCCTGGCGGGCTTGGGGGCTTGAGGCCGGGTCCTGGGCATCACTACGCGGAGCCGGGAGCAAGTTGGGAAGGAGGCAGGACCACAGCCACACATCACGGTTCGGCAAGCCCCGGTGTGAGTCACGGTCACACCCCTCTTTGCAGAAACCACTGGCACCACTTGAAAGATGACTAAGGATCCACCCATTTTCCCGGCGTTCCCGCTCGACGTGGAGCGCAATATACTCGAGATTGCTGCTCTTTCCCGCCCTGTATCTATCCCCGCGCTCATCCTTGTGGCCTGGCGCGTAGGGCATGAAACCGTCCCGTAATTTTACGGAACCACGGGCCGTAAAAACGGTTACGGCCCCGTACCGTCAGCATCTTATTGCTCAGCTCATACAGTACGGGTACGCAACGGGTTGACCCGTAAACGGGCTACCCGTAACCGTCCGTTTACGCGTAAACAGCCACCCAAAATAGCAAGGGCTTACGGACACTGCCGGGCACGGTACCTCAACATGACCAAAAGGAAAATTATGAAAGCATTACAAAACCGTGAATTGCCCGCCAAACCTGCACACTAAAATTCCGCCAACCCTGCAGGCAACCAATTTACCCAGCCGTGTCGCTGGCAAGGTATCAAGCCTGCCGTCTGCCAACATCAAGCATGTGCTCTGAGCATCCGAAAATGTTTTTTCCAACAGTACTTAAGGCCTGAGTCTTCAGCTAAATATCTCAAGCCACTCGGAGTACTCAGCATGCCTGAGGCGCTTATAAAATACGATGAACGCCCCCGTGGGAAACTTCTCCCAAGTGCGCCTATTCTTCTCCCCAACCTCCACTTCTTCATTACTTAAATGTTTTCGTGCAGCACGCGAAACTCTATTCCCCTCCCATCCTGAAGCTCTGGGGTTCCATTGGGCGACATGGATCCTTGTCAACGTCCCCCGGTTTTTGCTGCCCGCCGGCACAAGTTTGACCGCAATTTTGCTGCTTGGTTCTCGTCTCGGAATCTCCAGCCACAGTGCACCCGAGGAGCTGGCCTACGTTTTCGCTTACTTATCTGGCTTGTGCGCTCCAGTCCTCAGCGGCGCAAGATTTGGCAAAAGGAGGTCCGAGACGTAGCCGAGGCTATGCCTGGGACCGTCGATGTCGTTCTTATGCTGATTTTGGACGTCAAGACACGATGGTCTTCAGCTCATCAAATGTTGCGTATGTATTTGTACAGTTGAATTCTTGCCTCAGAGATTGATGAGTCGGAAATTAGGTCGTGCTCTGCGGTTCCGCCGGCCCATCTTTAATTATGTCGCCAAGGATAGTGATTTTCACGAACATGAGCTCACCTCCGACGAGTGGAAGGTCCTCGAGATGGTTACGGGATGGCTCAAGGCTTTTCATTCCGCCACCACACAAATGTCGGCAACAAAGCAGCCCATGCTTTCCACAACCCACGCTATTTTCTGTGGCCTCCAACAGCATCTCAAAACCATCATCAAAGAGCTTCCCGACAACACCGATCCAGCGCTCAAGGAAGGGCTTGTCAATGCCCACCGCAAACTCAGTGATTATTTCACAAAATTTGATGAGTCCCGCTACTGCGCCTGGGCCGCACGTCCGTTCGTTTCTATACAACAACTTCGTTTACTGACCAGATTTCGCAGTTTTGGACCCAAGAATCTCGTACGAAACCTTGCGTGATGACTACGCCGACGACGATGAATTACTCGGCCAACTTGAAGCGTATTATTGATCTTGTTGGTGACGAGGATGATTCCAGCTAGTCATGCTACCCAGTTCTTTTTCGTGTTCCTTGTGCTGCAAGTTCTCAGATCAGAAAAAAAACCCGTAAATTACGCCGTATACGTACGGTACGTACGTTTCCCGTCCCGTTTGGGCCTCCGCCTCCGGTCTTTACGTACGGGTAGAGCCGTGGCGTAACAAAATTACGGCGTAAAAGTTACGGCCGTGGGCGTAAAACGGACGGTTTCATGCCCTACTGGCGCGTCAAGGATTGGTAACTCGCCGTCCCGATTTCTCTGGACCCATCTCATGGCTCATCCAGGGTCGAACCGTTGCTCTATCGTACACTTGTTATCGGAACGGACACAATAGATGGAATTCCTCGCTGTGACATGGAAACCTTCCGCCACATCGCGCGCACCAAGCCACCGTTCTTTCTGCGCGACTCTGTGCGCAATCTGATGGTTCACTCCGTCCCAGCAGAAGACGCACAGCATATCACCTCTTTGTGCTCCGCCCTGGAAAACGTCTACATCGTCCGAAGCGATGACCGTAGTCTCGCCACAGTGATTGATATCATACCGCTCACCCATCTCTATTGTGATACGTTCGTATTCGACTCAGTCCGGTTCCTAGGCTCATTCACTCAAATCACCCACTTGAAACTATTCGGCGAGGCCTGGTTGATGGCCGTGTACAATGACAACTCGGGGCGCTCGGAGTCGGACTGGGTTGGTTTGAGCCGCCTTCCACACCTCACCCACCTCGCGTTCAATGGCAACATAATGTTTCCACCTCGCACCCTGGCTGAATCGCTACACGCGCTGATCATTTTTGTCGACACTGTGCCGACGCACCCACCCGCGGCCCTCGCCCGTTTTGTAAACAGCCCACACTTCATGATGATACCGCTGGGGAACTGAACGGCCGACAGGCAGCGGGGCGTCCTTACAGGAATCGACTACTGGGCACGGGCGGATGAGTTCATTGCCAAGAGAATGACCGGCGAAATCGACCGTGAGTCAGGCTTAAATAATCAGTCGGCGACTTTACGATCCATCTCCATCAGCGCACGTCTTCTTTTTGGAGGAACCGCCTTCTTTCATGACGATGACAAACGGCGCCGCCCCGCGAACAAGACGCCGCGCGAAAGTCACCATTTGGAGAGTCTTGAGCACCGCAGTCCTCGTTGGACTGCTGATATACAACGCTGCCGTGACTTGCCTTGGACACGCCATAGCGCTGACTGATCTGCAGTTGGTCCTCGGCATGGTTTGGCTGTTCTCGTACGTATTATCAACATGTCCGGCAATTAACGGTTTTTGACGTTATTGAACGCAAGCTCGCTGTGCATATCTTCCATCGAACGCGGCGATCCAGGAATGGACCTGCGATTCTTCACCTATGAGCGCGTTTCTATCACCGTACTCGGCACCGTAATGACCTCCATATTCTTCATGAGTGAGCACCCTTCTCTCTACTTCGACCAAGTCCTTGACATTGCGCACATCCAGTTTTCTGCATTCCCTTTATCATTGTTCGAGGCCTAGACGGGCGAGAATTTTCACCTGTTTGGATTCTCATGTGGTGCTGTTCAGCATTCATGCCCTTTCAGGTTTTGCAGACAGTTTCGCGTTGGAGATTCCTCGGGTCGCGTTTCCGCAACGTCCTCGACACCCATATCATTATACACCCCTCGGACTGGTCCCTCGCGCCACATTTGCAGCTCATCTTAAGCGGTGCTGCTGGTGCATGCAATATGGTATCGCCGAGTGAGTTTACCGGGCTTCCCGTTAACAACGTTTACGCTCCCAGCAGCAGTCTTGTTCTATAAATACGAAACCCAGACGCTCCGCGATGAGATTGGCCTTTCACTTTGCTTCGGTGGCTCGACGATTGGATCCGTGGTCGCCGTATACGTCGCATGCGGTCTTGGTAGAATGGCTGGACGCCTGAGGCGGGCTTCCTCTTAGCTTGGGATTTTTGATACACGTGTAATCTTGAAACACTTCTTGATCGAATCGTATTCGTGCCCGACGCTATCGAGGTAACAATGTATCGCGACCATTCTAAGCTCCCGCCTTGCTGCCTCCGTTGACCAACTGATAGATAAGCCCAGTGCAGACCTGAGACATAACGTGGGCATTTTCTTCTGATTCTCCCTCCGCGAAGACTCTACATACCGCCTCCATTGGACACTCGACGCCTTCCACTATCGCTGGTATTACTCCGTGGGTCGTGACCTCCTCAAAGCCACATACAGCCATGCGTGTTTCCTGAGCGGAACCTTCCTCCGGGCTCCACCTTGTTCCTGTTAAGCGTCTCTTAAGGGCCCCACAAATCATCGAATCTCTAAATCTCGTGTCGCGCACGGAGCGCCGATCTCTCTCTGTGCCTCGAAAGTGCATTTCAGATTTCCCACTCCACGCGCTAAAGTTTGACTCTGATTGTCCATCGCGGTCACGACCCATGATGACACGACAAGGACTCGACATCCCTTGATTCTCGTGGTGTCGGGGAGTTCCATGAGAATCGGAGTATACTAGCAGGAGGCAATTATTCGAGTACGTCACAAAGTAAATATTTCAGGTTTGGAGCTGTGTCGAATGCGGGCCTCCCTCCACAACCGGAAGTGCGCGCCAGACGTGTATGGTGCGCATAAATTCAGCATATGACTCTGAGTACGCCGATATATAAATTTGCGCTGCCCCGGGGAATCGTCGGCGTCGGTGGCCTTGGGAAGACAATCCTGGTGGAACGTCCGGGGAGGGAGGGTCGGGCGAGTCTTCGCAGGCCAGATCACAGCATCTTGGATGGATGAGGAGATTAGCGTGACGGATAACGGATAGAAGGAGGAATTCCTATTTTTGTCCGGAATTCCGCCCCACATCCGCGTCCCGTGTGGCGGGCGAAGTGGACCATGTGGCGGAAGCCATGTCAGATTGGATATGATCATGAGGTTGAGGTGACGACGATGACGAAGGAGACAGGAACCTTACGGGAGCCGGGGAAAGAGTGTCGCGTGGCCCAGGTTGTGAATACGATTCCTGTCAGCGGCAGCTTATCTGGGGGCAGCCAAATATATCTTGTCCCTAGATTTATCAAAAACGAGTGCATAGAACGGAGCTAGGCGCAGCTTCGCGAGAATAATCACGGAGGTTCAATGGAGGCGAGCAGCCGATGAAGCCAGAAATATATTGACGCAGGACGGATGGCAAAGTTCTCCGAGGCCAGAGCACAAGATCCAGGGAAGTGGGACAGCAATGGGTCGCAGCTGACCTCCATAAGAATAGCCAGCACAACAGCCCAACGAAAGAACCAGCGAAGCAGACGCCAACCAGACTTGGATGCTCCATTTTTACTGTAACCAAGGGATCGCCGACGGACAAGGAATTCATGAGTGGATGTGGCGTCGAATCCGAGACTGTGCGTGAGGCTGATGCACGACCCAAATTGACTGGCCGGCGCTTGAGTTGATGCAACGGATAATTTGAATCTGCGTACGCGCCGGGATGGGAAGACTTGGAGAGATGCCCACCAAGTTCCACGACGGAGGGGATTAAACAGGACGAGACTCCAAGCAAGTGATGCCACCTTCACCCGGCTAAGCTTGGACCCAGTAGTACGGCGGGCCGTACAATGGAGTCCAAATACCGCCTTGGCATCACCGTTCTCCGGGATTGCCGGGGAAATACTGCTTCGAGACAAAGGAGCAGCTGCCTGGGTGGCTCTGGGTGGCATCCGGGAGCGACACAGAGAGAGTTCTGTATAGCGGTCACTTTGCACTTTCAATCATCCCAGGTATTTCATGTGTTTCCGTGATACTTTCCTCGATTTGACATTTTTTTTTTCTTGGCCCCGTAGTTTCTTTTGAGTTGCTTTGTCATTTTGCGATGCGACCCCGTGACATTGTTTTTTTTGTCTCCGGTGAGAAGTCACGTGAATTATTACCTATTTGGGAACAGAAGGCCATTTCCAGCCTTGTACATAGGATTGCAGGGTCTGCGAGTGATAGCCACTCTTCAAGAGATCAAGAATTACTTATTTCAAGTAAAATGGATGTTGTGCAGTTGGTATAGGCCATTACTGTAATTGTTGTAGGTGGGTCATGATTTGACCTCGACATAGACATCCCATGATGGGAACACTGCATATAATATTGAAACTCAATGCATGAAATCATTAACACTGTCCTATTGCTTGAATCCTCTCAAATGGTCGCAAAACAGTGGATAATGGCTTGCGACAGGGGTATTTGGTGTTGCTTTGTGATGTTCAAGGACGCGACTGATAACGTGACTACATTGAATCGCCCCCCCTGAAAATGTTTTCGTCCCCCTGAACTTTTATTTCTTGCAGGAGCGGAATTTTACTGGGAATTCTGGGAATGTGTTTGAATTGTGCAACATACGCAGGGGTCCCTCAAATGGCCGTCAAACACCCGGAAACACACAACAAAGTCCAGGATTATTAAAAGTACAAAGTGACTGCCATATCAGAAAGGCGAAAAGTTTGTGTCGCGGGTCCGAGAATTTTACGCGTCGCTCAGTTTTTATTTGAAGATGCTGCCAAGTTCAAAGTTAATGCACGGAGGCGCCAAGGGCTGCAAATGAGCCCCCAAAAAGCCGGAAAGACATGAAAAGGTGCAGGATTATTAAAAGCCCATTGTGACTGTCATAATTCTGTGGCTCCGCAAGCTGTGGGGCCGGAAGAAGTGACAGATGAGTGTGCTTGGTCGGATTTGGTCTAGCTGTGTCATATTTTGGTTCCCTCCGATTTGCTCACCAACAACTATTTACCCTGGTCCGTGCGACTCTGGGATTTTCATCGGACTAGATCGTGAACATCGAGATTACAATATCGATCTAGGCACCTTCCAACGTGAACTTAGACGCATTCGGCCCTTGTTCTTGCTCGACCGGCGCTTGAAGTGACAAGTCGGTCCGATTTTGGACCATGGCTTCCGGGGGCTGCGGATTTTTTCAGGGTGGCGTCAAATATTCTTTGGATCATGGCTTCCTCTGGAACTCATCGCTGACGATAGATTCAATTGACTGACAGGACGTCGACTCTCGCTCATCTGTGGACGTCCACCCATCTGATTTGACTTGTGAGGCATACTGACAGACGCATATATGCTACTCACGCCGTGATCGGAGTGGAGGTAACATACCCGGGGATATTCCGGCTGCTTCTTACAGTTTTTTACGCGTTTGCTTGGTTCTCTGCGGTCTCATGACCGAAGGCTTAGATCGGACCACTATTTTCGTACTCTCCGTTCACTGTACCCGTGGTCTACTTGAAAGCTGTCCTAACGACCTGCCCGTTTCTGGAATCTCGGACAGCCCACCGATTACTGGAAATGTAGCTGGATAACAGCTTCTCTGCATATTCAGAGCACGTCTACCCCGCTCAATGTACACCGATAGCGCGCCAATGCTGATGCCCCGGCGAACGCATCGTGGAAAGGGAGTGCGGCCATTGTAAGCCCCAGCCCGCACATCAGGTGTCTTGCAGGACTTGGCATAGAGGGCCGAGCTAATCTCGGTGCACTAACGTAACAGCGATACGGTGTGAATCTCCTTTCGGCGCCACGCGGATGACCCAGCAAATAACTTGTGAGTCATATAAAAAGACTACACTCTACTGCGCGGCTATCCAGTCCCTCGACCTGTGCAACAGCCATGCCTCCCCGTTTCCCCTCGAACGCTGTGAATACCTCTCTGATTGTTTTGATTATTTCCTTATTTTGGATACCAAGCGAAACGGAATTGACGCAGGCGGTGGTTGGGTATGGTCAGTAGCCCATCCTCTCCTGAATGTACTGATGCAGAAATTGTAGACTTTGGTGGATGCCTCCTCATCCTGGGTGCGTCAAAAGCAAAGCTGTTAAGTTTCCCAAATCTAACGCTGTCCTGACCAGGTTCCATATTCACCGCAGCCAACGGTAGATGTCTTCGACAATTTTCTACTGCGAGTTTCTGACACGACCCACAGGTCCCGACCACAGCACCCCACCTCGTAAGTCCCGGAAAATTCTCGAAGCAATATGTGATGCTCATATTCTACAGCTTCAGGTTTGCACTGCATTTCGGAGGCCTTCGGGCTCTAACGCCACGCATATCTGCAGCCACCTCGTGCGCCCCGCGTGCGCACTGTCCAACTACCCAGACCGGTGGCGCGTATACCACTGGCACCATTTACCCCCGGGGCCATGACCGGCCAGGACCTCTTCCCGATCGACCTCGGCAGCGATCTTGACCTGGAGCTTCTGTCCCGGGCCATGCCCAACTATAGAATCCCGTCGGGCATGACTATCCACATCCTGCCCACTCCCGAGATCGTCCTCTCATCCAGCTCAACTCGGGGAATCGGCCAACCACCGTAATCTCGGTTATCCGTCGCCTGCAGTCGCTCATACGCGCCCCGCTCTCGCTGCGGGTGTATCACTCCGAGCTCTCGCCTGAGGTGCAGCAGTCCGTATTCGAATACTTCCTTTCGTGTAGCGGCCCGGATGGGAGACGGCTGTGGCGGGATTTTCTTGACGGGCACCACCATCCACTCGGCCCGACAGGTGCGGCCTTGTTGCAAGGTCATTTTCACCTCTGGGGCTTCTCGCAAGATTACCTCTCACGCTGGGTGGTGGATGTGGACGTGCAGCGCTTGCCACTGGTCCGTGCGTGATGACTACAGCTTTTAGCTATGTTCCTCTTTCAGTTTGATTCTACTCCGTGTCCTCAGGCGATGTTTTTACCACATCCAGCCTTTCGTATGCTTCCCGTCCTGTTATTAACGTCCCCGTAATATGAACTGATTCGACTACGTACATAGCAAAGCAATGTCAGTTCTTGGTGGCGACTCTGAACCACAGCTTTGGGCGTAGTAGTCTAAATTTAGGTGAAGCTTTTTTGCCGGAATATTTACCAGCCAGACAGTTGACAAATGTCAAAACCGATTCGCGTGATGGATATCCGATACCCAGACGTCAGGACTCAGAAATAGAATGCGGGACTTGTTGCGATCCCTTCCCGTCCTCTGGGATCGACGCTTGATTGACGCAACGAATGTCATGAAGGGGAGACTAGTAGTGGAGACGGTGAAAGCCGACACGCATGATTGGCAGTGCTGCGAGTGCTGGCGCAGTTGCAGCACATCCGGTGACTTGGGGACAATCAGTAAGGTTACAGCGGTTGCGGCACGGAAAGCCGAGCAAAGCCGATGACGGCAGTGTGATGCGACACAGCGCCGAAGTAATAGCCGAGTTTGCCACGTTTCATTTGCTTGCTGCCGCACTCTGTCCTCCTCTGCGCACAGTAGTACTGTATTCCTCACTGCGGGACCTCCATCCATGATGAATGGCATTTCACCACAATCCGCTGGCCACTGGTTTGCTATTTCGGTCTCTCGTCGGTTAATTCGCTCGTACCGCCACACGGCAGTGGCTGGCGACCCATATCTTCATTCTTGCAAGGATGGCGCCCAGAACCATAACATCAGGAACTCCTAGGATTCCTTTGACCTAGAAAGTCCCTACCTCCAACGGTTGTGCTACGGAACAGTAATCACCGGCTGTGGCTCCCAATCAAATTTCTTCTGCAAGACACTCCGCAGTCGAGCAGAAAGTAACGATCTAGGTTGACCGTTACTGCATGTATCAGCCTTGTGCTTGTTGGAGGTGTTGTCGGGAGCCAAATTCACGGGTAAGTGAATGCCGCGACGGATATCAGACACGATAGCTTCCCGTCGACTTTGTGATCCCACTAATCAAGTGGTCTCCGTGCATTAACTCGACCTAGGGCATGCATTGAACCCTACGATTGGCCTCTGTGCTTGCCTAGTCCCCTCAGCCATTGCTGGCAGGAAATTCTTCAGTTCAGGGACACAAAAACGACTGTGCGCGGCGCTGCAATGACCAGTATCACATCAAGCCAGATTTCGCGGATCATGCAAGGCTATACGTAAGGGCCCTCTATCCCTGGTTTCGGTCTATCTGACCAGTTCAACCCCTTCAAGCTGCGCGCCGACAGAAATTACATACCAGCAGTCCGGAAACGGGACAGCCCCACTCCAGGTTGCTTTAAAAGCGGCAGTTCTTCATGCTCGTTTCTTTGGTCTATTTTCTTCGCCCATCGCCACTTCTCTACTCATTTCACGATCTGAGATCGTCGCTTTTCCCGTCTTTTTGTTCTTTGGACGCTCGGACCCGGTGTCTTTCTTTTAACCAACACACATTCATTGCACTCAATCCCAATCACGAACGATGCGCTCCGCGTTCATAATCCTATCTCTGGTCCTTGCCGTGGCCGCCCGTCCCGCCCGGTTCAGCGCGCGCCAACAGAAGTGTGTATATGTTTGAGTCCTCCATCATACTTCTAACGCCAATTCCCTTTCCAGATCCGCTAGTGTAAGTCTCCGACATTTATATCCCGCCTTGTCTTGACTTTAGTGTCGCAGCTTTATATGCGTGACCTTTCGGATGTGCGCATATTTCGCCATTTCGATACCGCTCACCAACATAATTCATTGTAGGAAATCGCCGCGCAAGTGGCGGAGGCCACGAAGCAAGCACTGGAACAGGCGGGGAATGGAGGGGGATCGTCAGTGACGGTCGCCGTCAAGGTTCATAACAACATTCAATTCATGAGACATACACTCACCTCTTGACTGTAGAATGTTACCGTGACGAACGGAGTAGTGGATGCTCCGCCGCCACCGCCACCGGCAGAGGTTAGCGATTTGATACGTATTGTCTGCTAACACTAATCTCCGACTCAGGCGGCGCCTCCTCCAGCGGCAGTCCCGCCGCCGCCGCCGCCGCCTCCTCCTCCAGCTGCCGTGAGTCATATTCTTCGCCGGATCTCTGTCATTCCTAACACACATATAACAGGGAGCCCCAGCGGACGCGGCCGCCCTACAGACGTCCTTGAGTGCGTATCGCCATCGGCCCAGCGCTACCGACACAACTAACTCTCCCTCCAGCCCTCGATCCATCTGTGATCTGCACGAACTTTACCGACGATGGACAGAACCCCCCGGTGGCTGGGCAGACCGCTTCGTTGACGAGTACAAAGTACGCTCAGGATTTCTTGTTTTCAAGTCGCATATTCTTATTTTATTCCAGCAACTACATCAACTTCTGCGCCCTCACTCTGCCGAAGACGCCCCTCACTAACGGTGGGCAGATTACTACCGGCTCCTGCAATCCCGTCTGTATTTCGTTCGCTATACGGGATCGAACACTAATAAACCCCAGGCCCCGATTGGGCTGATCCCCTCAGTCGATAAGATGCCGTCCGCCAAATTCACATTCCCCAAGAACTTCGGTACCATTGACGCTAACAAGCCGTTCAACGCCACCCTCCAGATGAACAACTTGGTCGTAAGTTTGCCCCTGGCCCTACTCCCTCAGCCGTGCTTCCAACTGATCAATTCTACAGACCGGTGTCTTCACCAATGCGCAGAAGACTTACTTTGCGGCGCCGCAGACGTTGGATGCCTCCGGCAACATCATCGGCCACACGCACATGGTGATCGAGACGTTGACGGCCCTCGACCAGATTCTCCCTCTCGACCCCAAGGGGTTCTTCTTCTTCAAGGTGGGTCTGCCCTGAGTACTTGCATCCGCGACAGTCAAATTCAATATGGTACAGGGCGTCGACGATGCTGGTGTCGGCGGTGTCCAGACGGTCCTGGTAGCTCAAGGCGTTCCAGCGGGCGCATACAGAATCTGTTCGATCAACTCGTCAGCCAACCATCAACCGGTATGTTTAACACCGCCCATCTGCCATGAATATTCTAAGATTTCTACTTCCACTTCAGGTAATCGTGCCCATTGCGCAGCACGGGTCGCTCGACGACTGTTCTTATGTGCGTCGAGCCATCAGGCTCCATTGTATCTTATCGTGCTGACTTCACATTTGCAGTTCACCGCCAAGTAGGCAAACGCCGCAGGGGCATGATGAATATGTGGTCAGTTATCCTTGGGAACTAGTGTGTTCTAGTTAGTTATGAATGAAAAGGCACATGAGTAGACTCAATCTCGCTGTCGACTCCCGCCAAGTCCGAAGTCGTGCGCATCGTCAAAGTCATTAAAAGTTGAGTCTTGCAAGAGTTTGGATCGAGGAAACCCGGAGGCCATACGGGATGTTCCGATCTATATATCGGACTGATCAACCCACGGCATCAGCGATCGTCCGAACTGATGGTTCAAACTTGGTTTAAAATCTCGTCCTCCGAGATGGAACTCGAACGAGACAGAGGTAATACCCAGCCAAACTATCTTATAGCGCAGGAGACTGAGTGACATTGGAATTAAGTGATGCTGCTTTCGGTATCACCGTGCCTGGCACTGCCTGCAGATCCTAGTTGCCAGTCGCCTGATCCCTGTCAGGAAATATCCAGTCTATTGGACCCTCCCAGGGTAGCCAGCGATGGAGATGATGCAATCGCTCCTTCGAAAGATGCTAGATGGGAGCCGTCTCGGATGCTGTACGGGGGGTACAAACGACAAGCAGTGACTTAGGCAGAGATGCGCAGTTTGAGACGGTATAGCGAAGATGAATTCTGTGATGAACCCACGGTCACTAACCGGGGGTGGTGAAGACCGCCTTCGTGGTGTTATGAGCACGGCGACAGCACCCCGGGATTCTCCGAGCCATGCGAGATCGCCATCAAATATGATGAGTATGTGAACACGGATGGCTAGAGTAGCGGCGCGACATCTCAGATAGCCACGGTCTCTCCGTTTCATGCGGCAAATAACCCAAGGAAACGGATTTACCTGGGAAATGCTAGTGTCTAGGGAATCCAAGCACTAGTATTGGTGTTATTTTAATCTCTGCTCCCGACTGTATCTGGCGCTACCCAGTGTGGCGCCCGTCTTGGCTGCTCGACCGTCTCGCCCCGTCGCGCCAACTGCGCAGGCTCCACCTGGCGGCGCGCAAGCACCACCCGCTGCGCCCGTCAGTAATCTCATAGACAAATTTCCTCTCACTTCTAATCCCCATCACAGGCCGCCCCAGCCAACACAGTAGACCTACGGGCCTCGTTGACTGTGCTTGGCATTCTCCCCCATCGCTCCGCAACGACTCACCGCCCAGTTATAAGCTGATGAAATAAATACCGGACTGGCAACTCCGAGAACGGCCATGAGACTGTGTGTGTGCGAGTGGGTCAATCCATGCTCGGTGCTCGACTGGCTTGGACCGGCAGCGAAGGCGGGAAGGGGCGCCGGTGGATACGAAGATAAAGCGTGGCAAAACCCCTTCCTCCACGAGCACAAATTATGTTCAGAAAATTATCTGGCCCGCGGTTCACTCATTTTATCGCAGCAATTACATCAACTTCTGTGCCCTTACACTAGCGAAGACGCCCCTCACGAACGGCGGCCAGATCGAAACCGGGAGTTGCAATCCAACGCCGATCGGGCTCATACCCTCGGTCGATAAGATGCCCTCCGCGAAATTCACGTTCCCCGTGAACTTTGGCGGCGCCGCTGCGAACGTGCCATTCATTGCCGTTCTCCAGACGAAGAACCTGGCCGTGAGATCCGTGCTCCTTACTAAGGCCCGAGAATTGATGCATTTGCTACCTGGCAGACCGGCACGCTCACGAACGCGAAGAAGACGTACTTCACCGCGCCGCAGAAATTAACGGCGGGGGGGATTATTATCGGCCACAGGCACATCGTGATCAAGACACTCATCGCGCTCGACCAAAGTCTGCCGCTCGACCCCAAAGGCTTCTTCTACTTCAAGGTGCGTCTGACATAGCTGCAACGCCGACGAAATTTAATCTTGCGGCAGGGCGTCGACGATGCGGGTGTCAACGGTCTGCAGAGCGTCCTGGTCACCAACGGTGTCCCTCCCGGCGCATACAGAATGTGCTCGATAAACTCCAGTGCGAACCATTAGCCCGTAATCGCGCCGATTGCGCAACACGGCTCGCTCGATGATTGTATGTTGAATCCGGATCGAATGGTCCCACTCTCGTGAGAAACGGCTGACAAATGCGCCTAGGGCAGCGCCAATGTTGAAAGTTCATCAAAAATAACCAGATAAAGTTCACTTTCCGGCTCAGAAAGTGATCCCTGGGGGCATATGTAAAATCTGAGTAGGCATACCGCTGCGCGTTTACAATGCGAATCGATTGATCATACTCCCGAAGGAAACGGTCAAGAACCGAGCCCAGGGCGGCTCAAATGTCGAAAACGGTCAAAAAGTGATCAAAAAGGAAAAAAAAAAAAAAGTGCTCGCGCCTCAAGTTCCGCAAAGAGCTGTAATGGAAAAGCCCGCGAATGAACCCAAACCTGCGTCCACTGAGCTCTCTAAGAAGAAAGGGGAGACTTGGTCGTCATTGATTATAGGCTTCCGTTGAATAAGACGAGAATCCATATGGAAAACGCCTTGGATGGTCTGGGATGATTAGTCTGAACAAATATAGGGCCGGTGCTGAGAGCGACTTCGGGTCGGAGTAAATTACACAGGAATTCCGGCCATCTGGAAAGCATGCAACATAAGCTGAACGATTCGGGGGATCCTGGAACAGTGAATAACGTTGAAGAGCAAGGTCACCACCGCTTATTGAGGGAGTTGGAAAGGCATGTGCTGTTGAAGCACCAAATATTCTCTCTCTATATCTCTCGCGCGCACGCCGCCGCCGCCGCCGCCTCCGCGCGCGCCTCCAGAATGACCTCCCGCAACCGACGGCAGGCCTCATCTGCGTCGGCCTCCTCAATGAGGCTGAAGCTCACGCGCAGGAAGGGCGTCGGCCCGCCGAGCGGCATGAATGCCGTTCCGGGTACGGCGAGCACGCCCTTCGCGACGGCCTTGCCCGCCACCAGCGCTGCCGAGTCTGCGTCGCGCCCGTCGGGGTGGACCAGGAGCTGAGATTCGTGTGTCAATGATGGATGCAAATAATGTTGAACGCCGCACCTTAATGTAGAGGAACATGCCCGCGACGGGTGTGGTCCACTCCGCGAGGCCAGTGAGGTGCTTGAGCGCGACGCGCTCAAAGGCGTCACGCCGCGCACGGTAGACGCCTGCGACGCCTCCGCAGTGCTCAAGGAAGCCCTTGGGGCCCCAACGCGACAGGAGGGTATATGCCATTACTTGCGTCAGCGTGGCGGGCTGGAGGCTACGGAGACACGCGGCATCAGCGTAGAACCATAGACACGGAAGGCAACGCGCGTACTTGGTATTAGATGTAATCATGTTGACGGCGGCGGCGAGGCGCGGTGGGGCGGTCATGTAACCGAGACGCATGCCACTGCTGAGAACCTTGCTGAACGAGTCGAATCTGCGGGGATTGAATACCGATTTTGCAAGTGATAAAGAGATACGCACCGCACCACGCGTCCCATTTCCGAGTTCACCTCGGGCTCGAGTGCAAAATAACTGCGCGCCTGCTTTCCTTCGGGACCGTAGTACAAGAATGCATATGCGTCGTCTTCGAGGACTAGGAAGTTGTACTTTTTCGCGAGCTTCAGTCTGCGCAGGGTCGTGAGTCTATTATCCCTGATGACCACGGACTGACATACACTTCGACTTTGCGCGCCTCGGGGATGGATGCGCCAGTGGGGTTGCTGCCAGATGGGATGGTGTAGAGGAGCTTGGGAAAGCGTTTACCCGGGTAGGTGGTTTCCCAGTTGACCAGAATCGAGTCGAGGTTCGCGGGATTGAGGCCTTGCGGATCGGCGTTGACCTCTGCGAGCGTGGACGTGGGGGTTAGTTCTGCGAACGTGAATCGTGATATATTAGAGTTGCTGCACCTATGAGTGAGCATGGGAGAGTAGCGAGGAATCCCAGAGTTCCGCTGCATGGAAGCAATTAAATCGAGCATATCGAGGGAGATTGAGAACATACGCGTAAACAGGAGTCTCCACGAGAACAGAGTCGCCTTCATCTACCAGAGCCTCGCAAGCCTATACGGCACTTCAGTCAGAGATCGTGTGCTGAATTCGGCGATTTACACGCCTTGTACATGAGGTCCTGGCTTCCCGAGCCCACGCTGATGGCCCAAGTGCCATCGTGTACCCGCTTGTGCACATGCGTCTGAAATCCGTCAAGCCACTGTATTTTTCCCCTCAGAAACATCCGTTTGAATGTCAGGGATGCAGCATACATCGATGAAGCGCGCTACCCCCGCAGTACCCCCGTATCTGGATTTAAAACATTGATAACAGTGCGAGAGTGATGATGGTCCACGGACTGCAATGCTTCGGTCAACACGTCGCCTTCGAGTTTCAGATTGAACGGATCATCCTCTCCAGTCGGGGCAGGCATTCCCGTGAGCGTGGGCCTCAGCTTCATCGTGATGGATTCGAACGGGAAGGTCGATGGATTAGGTCTCCCTTCCATCGATAAGTCAGCGAATTACTCCCTTCCTCCTGGAGAACCGCCCACCAGCCAAGAGGGAGATCATCCCTGGGATATTTTCAAGCGGGAACAGGCCGCGAACTAAGACCAGCAGACGACTCAGTGAAGGGCACACGAAGACTAGAGGGTTCCTTACTTCCGCAGGCCTTCCATAGTTGCGATTTTTGAGACAGGAAGGGGGCGATGTCGAGGATGGTGGGGGAGGACATGGGGGGCGGAAGTAAGGAGTGACTCGTGTTTTCTTTGCCGGCGGCGGAATCTCGATCAAAGGATGAGCGATCCATCGGGCCGAGGCGGCCGAATGCATCGGACCGAGTCGGACGACGGTTGAAAGTTTCTCCGTTCAACTCTGTTTGGTTCCTCTCCTCCCCAAAATTCGACCTAACGACCACAGTTCCATTTTCCCCGGTCTCCCCTCAGAGATCCTCGGAATGTATGCTCAACACTGTTCAATCCACCCAGTTAGATCTGTGGTAACTCTTCAAACACGGAGCAAATCTCCAAGTCTCCGTGTGAGACGCGTGATCCGTTCTCGAAGGGCATATATATACGGCGAGCGTTAGAGGCATCCTTAATTCAATTTCTTGCTAGCGGAGTTTCCATGCCGTTTGAAAGCACCGCAATTATATTCGACTGCCCCCTCGGCAGCAACAAACCTGCGTGGCCTGTCCTAAAGATGACGGCAAAGCACTACTTTACCACCGAATCCGCCGCCAACACCCAAGGATTCAGTCTGCTGTTTTCCCATTGCATTGGAGGGCGTACGTTCAGGTTTCCCTGCGCTGCGTTAATTTCAGTATGATCGTGCGCAACCAGATTGCGGTCGAAGTATTAGACAGGCGCTCCGTCTGCATCCGTCCCAACATTAAAGCCAAAGACCTCGAAACATTACTCCTCCTTCTCTCAGACAACAGCGTCATGGCTGTTGCCGCGGACAAGAATTTGGGACTATGCCTAGTTACCGTCGAATGGTACCATAAAATGGGACTTTCCCTTCTGGAGAACGACTCCTACGAGGTGTCTGAACCTGACCACCCCCTGCTACATTCCACGCTTAGGAGCATTGTGAACCGCGCAAAGCACCTACTCACGAAGCAGCAATTCATCTGGCTCTCCGCACCGCTCAACGCAGGTTGCGATAAAGTACCAGTCTTGAAGGTCATCCCGAAGATCCATAAAACCCCAATATCTGGCCGGCCCATCATACCGTCGTTCGACACTCTACTGGAGAACGCCTCGGCATGGGTTGACAACCAGATTAAGCCCCTCCTTAACCGATTTCCGTGGATCCTTCCAAACTCGAAGAGTTTCTGCCGAGACATTCATGACGTGAAATTGCCGAGAGGCCGCGACATTTGGCTTGTAACAGGAGATGTAGTCGCGATGTATCCCAACATCCCAACAGATGACGGGATAGCTCAGATCGCGGCTATTCTCGGGACACCACCCATGGGTTTTGAAACCCTTGCGGAGGCGTCCGAGTTACCCTTCAAATCGCGCAGCGAGCTGGTTATCCTTCTCCTTCGCATGATTTTGAAGTACAATTATGTTGCTTTTGCAGATACAACGTACCGCCAGATTATCGGTACGGCCATGGGCACAGCATGCGCACCTACGTACGCAAACCTGTTCATGGCACTGTACGAGACACGCGCGCTTGACGAACTTCAAGACATCATCTTGCTATACAGACGGTTCATCGATGATACTTTTGCGATCATCCGTGGTTCGCTAGACGATGTTGAACGGTTCAAAGCGCGTTTTGGGTCCCTCCACCCGAATATGAAGTTCGAATGGTCGGTCTCAAGGGTTCAATTACCCTTCCTAGACGTGCTGGTATCCATGGAAATTAATCCTGGCATACCCGCAACCAACCCACAATTCAGGTTGGTCACCTCCGTCTACCAGAAGGCTTTGAATGCGTACTTGTACATACCCTGGAACTCCTGCCACTCCGATGACTCCAAGCGTGCTTGGGTCAGAGGGGAGCTTGTCCGTTATATACGGATCTGCTCGAAGGAGCCTGATTTTTGTAATATCCGCACGGATTTTATGACCAGGCTCCGGGAACGCGGGTATCCGGGACGTTGGCTCCGACGTGTTTTTGAAGGCGTGGAATACAAGGTCGAGCGCCCAACTGCGCTCAAACCCACTGTGGATAACACCACAAGTGGGGACCCTGCTTTACATGTCTTGAAACTCACCCACAATCCAGTATGGGACAACATTAATTTGAACCCGTACTGGCGCGAGTTGAGCGAGACATGGGACGAATTCGGCGGCGGCTACCCCGATTTCCGTTTCATGGCCTCATTTAAAAAGCCTCCCGCGCTGGGTGATCGGTTGAATACCACCAACCGAAACACGCTGAGCACCTACCATGAATCAATAGCGACACTAGTTTAAGTCTCTTTTTTCTCAATCTTCGATCGCGCGCCGACCGGGACCCGCGGGTCCCGGTCCCGGCGGCGCGCTCACTCAGATTTCGAAAAAAACAAGAGCTTACCTTAGTGTCTTCTGCTAATTGCAGGACTAGACTTGCCAGTGACACTGTTGAGCCTCCGCTCCAGTTTAACACCCGTCGATCGAAGCGCCCCTGTCCTTTCTGATCTGTCCGGGATCTTCACAGGAACTTTGATTGACGGCGGCATTTCCGGAATTGCTCACGCTGATCATATTCGGTAAAACCTTCGCGTATGCTAGCGCCCAGGTATCAAGTGACAGCGCTGAAAAGCAGAACTCTGTTAGTTGCACGTCGAGACCCTCCCAGGACTCCGGAATACTACATTGGCGCGTTTGTTGTGGGCGAACCCCATCAATAAACATTGATCTAGTATAAAAGGGGTAACGCCACCTGATGAGTCCCTTTGACGAAACGTTGCCAATAACGTCGTGGCCCCCGTCTCTCAAATCCTCATTCTAGCATCCCCCGGCACCCCCAGTCGCTCGGCGCTTCGCGCCTCCCTCGCCACGTTCAGGTTTCCCTGCGCTGCGTTAATTTCAGTATGATAACATCGCACGTCCCACAGACAAATAACAGTGGGAGCCGGTAATAGAGGAGATATTCCGGCGACAGGAAGCCAAGGCACCGCAGCAGCGCGTGCGAGAGGCATGGGCGCTCGACCGCCAGGATCATGGCGAGGCAGCGATTTTGAACCGCGAGGCGCTGGCAGGCAGTCAGGAGATGGGGGGGGTCTGTACGTATTTGGGTCACTCCGAGTCGGGTTGATATTGATCATGTTCCCGTTTTTAGCGGGGTACGAATGGGGGGCGGCCATTGCTGCTTTCGTGCGCTCCCCTTACTACAGGGAGGCGGATGGTCACCATTGGGCATTCCGCTGGGTCGGGCGCAATGTAGGTGGCCTCATCCAGTTCGTACTCCCTCAAATAACAGCAATCACGGTGTCTTGTCGATGAAGGATATCGCGCTCCAGGACGCTCCGTACGCGTGCTTCGTGTTGATCGAGCCGACGCTCACGACGCCCGAGGTGTTTCGCCGCTACATTGCGTCCGGCATGCCGCAGGTCGTCGCCGCAATCCTCACACGCCGCGAGCGGTGGCCCTCCCGTGCAGACGCGCACGAATGGATGAAGCGACGTGCACCATGGCGCGCCTGGGATGCCCGCGCGCTACGCCTACTCACTGTGTATACCTCCTATTTCCTACCACAACCTCGTTCATACAGTACACTTCACCTGTCAGGAACACGGGCTCGAAGACACGCCCGACGGGGCGGTGGCGTTGAAGTGCGAAAGGCGCCACGAAGCACAGGCGTACCCCGAGGCGGTGCCGCACTTCGCCGCCGTCGACGAAATCGAGCGCATGTGTGACATGGTGCCGATACATATTGTGTGGGCAACGCGGAGTCCCCTCTCGTGCGCTATATTCCCCGCCCTCAGATTCCGTACATACTAACAATGGAGGCACAGGCCGCCGGTCATGCGAGCAGCCCTCACCGACGTCTCGGCAGGCCGCACGATGGCGTCGGTCACGCACCTGGAGGGCGGGCATCTGGCGAGTCGGTCCCATCCTGGGTTGGTTTCAACCGGTTGATGAGTTTTAGCTCGTGCAGGAAAGTCCTAACGGCGTGGCGTCGCGATTTGCAATGCCCTCGACGGTGTTGGTCCTCACATGGCGTTGGGCATGCGGAGCAAACTGTAATAATCCTTTGGATGAAATGTGATGGTCAGCAGGACAAAATGAGTAGACGCTGGATATCTACATAGCGGATTTGGATCTCACCGGATATTATTTACTGTGATTTACTTGGTCGGTGAACGTGGGCGGGCGAGAACTAGTCCGAAATCAGCTCAACTCGCCATTTCGAGAGGCAGACATGAACCTTCAAGTATTCGAAGGGTCGAATCCGTTACCGTGGATTTTTAGTCAAACTCAACATTATGGGGAAATGAGATCTGAACCGGCACGCCGAAACTAGTGCGTTTCCAGGACATCTCCATCGAGTTCATCAGTCTTGACCTCGAACTTCCTCAAGAACGCGGAAAGTCGCACCTCGTCGTCCCCCGGCGGCAGCTCGTCCGCCATTTCTCTCAAGAGCGTCTCTTTGAGGGCCCCGTCGACATCTTCGGGGCTCTGGCGCAGGGGAACGAGCAGGACCCGGCCCACCCTGCCCTGAATGACGCGCACGACGTGTAGCTCCTGGCTGCCGCCGCTGCGTGCCGCGCGCGCGACACCTTCCGCCCACTCCTCTCCGTGCGCCCGAAAACTCTCGTTGTCCTCGCCGTGCACCGTGATGCTAACGGGCCCAATGGTGCAGTCAAACTACGTGACGAGCGCACCAGAGGCTGGGCGGCTGCGTAACGCCACGACCTTTCGCATGTATATGTCGGCTTTGGCAACGCGATAATCGTGGTGGACCAGGGAAAAGAGGAATCCCCGCCCTCGAACGTTGAGAGCGTTTCGATTATCTGGGTTATATCGTCAAATGTGTGCAGCGTATGCATGGGAATAGGACTCACTGGGGGAGAGGGCCCCGTACGGGGCACGGTGATCGCCATGACGCCAATCGATTGACTATCATTGGATTGAGCTGTAATATGAGCTGAGACAGGCTGAACAACGCTGGAATGCAATTTTATCGATGATTCGGGCGCACTAGACCATGTTTGTTAACCCTCGTGATATGATTATCGGGAGAAGACGCACCTCTAAGTCGTCGCATGCCCTGAGAGTCACATATTCATGAGAATCATACAGTCTCAGCATTGCGACGCGCTGCTGTACCAAATCCGTGAACTGCTGCCACTGGTCGTATATTCTCGACGCCTTGACCGCCGCAGTAGAGGCGTAATCATCGAGCCGCTCCGTCAATCGCGGCAGGAATCCCGTAGTACACCGAGGTAACGGACATGAGGGTAACGAGAAATGTCAAGTGGTCGTGTACGTGGTCGCCTGGATGCAGTTGCGAAGCTAAAACGACTGCGAGGAGAAGGCCGTTCTTGAGTGCCGACGAGAGCCAGCGGTAGCCAGATATATCGCTGAATATCCGTTCCAGGGCTCCCAAGCATTTCTCGAGTGGGATCGCGACCGCAGAGCCGGGAGTTTCAGCCAGAGTCCATGCAGCCGCGGTGAGAATTGGAACGGCACCGTGGTCGCGGAGGATGATGAACAGGGGGTCTAGTGCTCTGCACATGGGATCACCCAGGAGACTTCGGTATCTATCCACCATGAACATGAACATAACATTCAAGGAATAGATGTCCCGCTGGGAACGAGGCGCTTCGCGGGTCTCGAGCATGTAAGACACGTACTGGAGAACAAGAATAGAGAGACGGTCCAGGCCACCGACGCCATCGAGGAGCTCCTCAAACGTTACGGAATTGGAGGATACCATGGCGACCAACACGCTAAAGAGATCGTGAGCGTGCCGCTCGCGCAGCTGTTTTTGCGGCTCGTCCAGGGTGTATATCCATGCTTTGCCGATCATGAAATGGAAGCCGGCCTCAGCTTGCATAAACGGGGCGGCCCCCGCTTTGTCGTGCAGCCGGCCAGCAAGGGGTAAACACCTGGTGCAAAAGGTAGCGTCGTCGAGCTGCTCTCTGTAGTTTTAGAGGAATTTGACGGAGCTCCAAATACGGGGCCACAAGTCCGGTCCGAGATGGAGGGGAAATGGAATGATCCTGTAACTGAGACTCACTCGGATACCCCATCTGATGAACGGCGCTCTGCTCGCTCAGTGGAGTGTCGAAATCTGGCACTCTGGGAATGTACTTGGGATCCATGAGAGTGTATAGGGCTGGATCAGGAATTGGACCTTGTCCCGTCGTGCGCCGCCGTCAGCAGACGCCGGACATCTTGTGTAGAGTGATTTGGGGCGCACCGGCAGTGTCCGGCACGCAGCATTTGCGAGCCTTTAGGGATACGTGTTAGAGACGTGAGGCTGCGTTGAGGGATAGATCATGAGGCGCAAAATCTCGCCCCGGGTGCATTACGAGCAAGAGCAGAAAAGTGGCAGAGACACGTGATGTGCCTCG
Organism: Mycena vulgaris; assembly: GCA_029204335.1. NCBI lineage: Eukaryota > Fungi > Basidiomycota > Agaricomycetes > Agaricales > Mycenaceae > Mycena > Mycena vulgaris. The sequence goes on from JARGYA010000026.1 coordinate 865,901, forward strand.
TGGCGTCTTTAACTCGCGGCGTTATTTAAAGCTGACTAGTCCCACGCCAGCCCACGCCCGCAGCTCGATGCTTGGTACTGACGCGCCGACGCTTTGACCACAATGACGTCAGGTCCTCCCCCGCGCAAGTCCTGCGACATGGATATTGTGGCGCTGGCCGGTTCAATACTGCGGCGCAGCCGATTCCAGGCCATTAGCGCGTTAGCCCTCCGCTCCTCCCACGCGCATCGGTGCTTCAACCCGTCTCGCCATACATCCCCCTCTCCCGATCGATCGTTCGCGCAGCTCGCGCCCATCTCCTCTTAAGCCCCTCCACCGTCTCCCTCAGATTCTCCAACAAACTCCTTGAGTCCTACTCCTCCTCCCCGCCCTCCTTCGCACCTGCCTCCTTAACCTCACCCGCCTCGCGCACCCGCCCCAACTTCCGCGGCGACATCCCCGGCACTTCCCCCCCAAAGAACGCCTCCGGTCGCCGTGCGCTCCGCGTCCGAGATCGTCCTCTGCGGTGCAGGCGGGCGCGTGGGGGGCGGCCGGGGTAGGACGAGCTCGCGCACCTTCCACGGCGAGTCCTCGACGCGCACGCACCGTGCGACGCCGCCGAGGGAGTAGCGCGGGGCCTGTGGGGTCGCGAATGACACGAGGGGGCGCGCAGGCCGGCGTGTGCTGCTGGGTCGAGGCTTGCGAGGCCGAGGAGATGCCTGTGCGCCGAGGGGTGGCGGGCGGCTTGTCGTTTGCGGGCTTGGGCGCAGTACGCCCCCAGATCCTCGTACAGCGACGTATACGCGTTCTCCGCGAGGGCCACTTCCATAGGCACAATGTCCGCCTCTTCCGGCTCGCGTGTATCCTCCTTCTCGCGCGGAGCCTAAAACACATGCACGCATCAGCCCCGAGCTCACAGTCAAGTGGGGAAGCACATACCGGCCGCCCTGACCCACGCGGCGTGCGCGCGGCGGGGTGCGGGGTGCCGAAGGGGAGTGCTGCTGCCTTCATCTTTGTGTTCGTGGCGGGAGTGCGCGGCGCCGCCTGGAGCGGCGTCTGCGAGCTGCCGGACGCCTGGGGGCGAAACTAGGGCGGCGAGTCAGTATGGGGAGAAGATGAAGCGGGAAGAGCAGGAGGGAACGGGGAAGGGGGAGATGGGAAGAGGAGGGGTACGCGGAGGAGTGTGCGGGACATTGTGGGCGGCGAGGGAAGAGAGTATGGAGATGGAAAACGGGGATAAAGGCAGGTAGAGATGGACGATAGGTAGGAGTGGACGTAAATGAATGCGAGTGGACGCCAAGAAGTATGCGTGAAGGGTCGGTGGAAGAAGGGGAAGGAGTAGTAAAAGGGATCGTAGACGTGCATGGAAGAAGGGAGCGGAAGTAAGGAGGACGGGGGAAGATACGATGGTGCGAAGGAGGGAGTGTAGGGAGGCGGGCGCGACGTGGGAGAGGTAGAAGCGTTGGGCGAACGTGGATGAGGGACACAGTGCGGAGATGCGGATGTACGAGACTGGGATGGTAGCTAGCGTGGAAGGCCGGGAAGACGGGGGAGTAGAGCATCGAAGGAGGGAGACGTAGGGAGGAGAATGGAAGAGGGGAGGGAGGGCGAGCCAGCAAGGGGAACGAAATATGTGTGAGTACGACGCACGGTGGAAGGGGAAAGGGACGCGGGGAGTATCGCAAGGAAAAGAAAGTATACACCATCGTCTGCCCCGGCAGGGTCTTGCGGCGCTGTCATCTCCCCCTCGCTCTCGCTTTCGTTCTCGTCCGCGTCCTACACACGCGCGCGTGTATCAGCGCCCAGTACCAAGGGAAGGGCAGAGCAAAGATGTACATACCACGCGCGCGCCGCCTCAACGTGCATCTCCGCTTCGTCCCGCGCGTCCGCGCCCGCATTCGCCTGCGCGCAATCAATCAGGCAATGACTCTACAAGCCGAGAAGAAAAGCGTACCTCACCATCGTCCTCGCCCTCGCGGGGACTGGAGGACGCGCAGGTTTTGGCGAGGGTCAGGGGGAGAAGACTCGGGCGGAGGCGACCATGGAGAGGCGGAGGGCGCGGTTGGCGGGGCCTAGGTGCGGGGGATGCAGAAAAGGCAACAAGGTCAGTTGCACGCCAGCATGTGAGGGCGCGGGATGCGCACGGGCAGGGGACGCCGCGAGCGCGGCGCACAGCCCCTGAGCGGGTTACGGAGCCGGAACCGCTTCCCCGTGTGTCTCGAGCTCGCTCCCGTTCCTCAGCGCAATCGTCTTAGTCTTGTCCGCGTCCGCGTGCAGGTACATCATTCGGGGCGCAGCCCCTGCGTGCCGAGCACCTCGAGGAACGCCTTGCGCGCGTCGCTGAAGACGATGCGCGTGTGCACGGGGCGACGGCGGGGTGGTACAGGCGCACACTGCAGCTCGTGTCGCGGCTGAAGGAGACGGTGGGCGTGTCGACGCCGAAGGAGGCGAAGACGGCGCCGGGCGTGATGAGGCGCAGGAGCTCGATGGTCCCGCAGCGGTCGGGCGAGGAGACCAACTTGTTGGGGTTTATTGACGCGTTGCAGGCACGTGGCTGTCCACAGTCGGGTACGGTAAAAATGACGCGGACTGACGCGGACCGGCGCGCACTGACGCGGACTGACGCGGCGGTGGCTGTGTCATTGACGCGGCATCGGCGCGCCGCCCATAATTTTTCAGAAAATGCTCTCTGGCCGCTGAATAAAGCTGGGGCATCGTTTTCTCACTGTTATACATCGCTTAGACACAAAAAAGCCCCACCCAAAATTTCGTCAGTTTTGACTAGGAACACCCGTTGCAACTTGCAGTGACCCGTGTCCAGTTGATTTGCAGCCACTTGTGACCGGATATAAGTAGATTTAAGTTCATTACATAGTATTCATGCTTCAAGACTCTATTGAAGTGAACTAGGTTGAAGGAAACTGCATTAATTGCTTGATTCCTCTTTCAATACCCTCTCAGTTGCATCAATCTTTCGTCCGGAGTTCATTAAAATATGCTCATTGCTGAGTAATTCCGCGAACTCGGTGGTGATTTAATGAGCGGTTCGTACTCGTACCATTAGCTGCACCTACATCGCAACCACTCCGTCGCTCTCAAGGCGCGTGCACGATCCATTTGTTGACGCTGGCACCCCCTTCAGATTCCGTCACAATTGATTGCTAATCATTAAGCGACAACTTCGCCTGCGATGCCAAGGAAGTCTGCTTTTTATTCCTTGAGAGGACAGTACTGTCGCAGCTGTTGGACTCACCAAAAATGGTGCGACACATACCAATTTGTCGTCAAGGCTTGCAGGAATAGTTACATCCTGGTACATTGACAGCACAGATTTAAGCGCGCAGACAACCACTCTTATCTCCCGCTCACTGCTGCAGCCCTGCCACGACCTAGGTGTGCGGCCGGGTCAGCATGCTGGAAATATAATCGACCCATTCAAGGGAGTACCCACATCGCAGGATAAGTCAATCTTCATCGTCCTGGCTTGCAGTGTGTTAACAAAGATGTCCAGCCGTATCCAACATAGAATGGGCGGAGTATGGAGCCATTACTATTCGTTCAAGACTGAAGTCACAATTAGAGCTCATGAACAGGTTGAACTGTGCGAATTTAATCAAACACATTGCCACAATGAGAAAGGTGGTTGAACATCCTCAAAGGATTGGCAGTCTCATGAGAGGGGTACGGTAAAAATGACGCGGAGTGACGCGGACCGGCGCGCACTGACGCGGCACTGACACGGCACTGACGCGCATTGACGCGGCGTTGATGCGGCACTGACACACATTGACGCGGCATTGCCGCGCATTGAGAGGGACCTCAAATGTTGAATTTTTACTTCCGAATGGTCAGAAAAGAACGGTGAAACTCAGTTTGATGTTGAACCTAGTCTCCCGTGCTATGAAGGAGGTTGAAGTACGAGAATTTACCAAAATATCACACCCGCAACCTTAAATTCAAGGTTTAGAGCCTGTAGGTCATTAGTAGACTCTGAAATGTACTGTAGAACGGGAGTTCAATGCATTCCGAAGTTGGTTAGTAAGGCTTAGTCAGGCTTAGTCGGGCTTAGTCGGGCTTAGTTAGGCTTAGGGATTGCCGCGTCAATGCCGCGTCAGTCCGCGTCAAGCCGCGTCATTTTCTCCTGACCCTCCACAGTCGCGTCGCGTCCAAGTCTGACGCGAGCATTTGGCGAGGGTTAGGCTGTTGCGATGCACACCCCGAGGTCTTCTCTGTCCGGATAATTTTCAGAGCTATCTCCAAGCTGACTGGGGAAAAAACACATGGCGTGCCATCCATGCATCAATCACCGCCAAGTTCGCACCGAATATCCAACTTCGCGTCGTGTTCGCACCCAGGACGCCAATAAGGCGCTGCAATAGATCTATTTCAACCGATATCTACCTATAGACCTGCTAAAGTCACTTGCGGCTCCGCTTACTTTGCCGCAATCCGGGTGCTCAACCCCACTCAAGTGCGCGGAGTCATTCGGCGCGCCAGTTTCATCTCCCTCCGCCACCTCTTTACGTTCTCACTTCAACTTCCCTGAAGGCTTTGGCACTCTTCTTAACTTCGGCGTTTCCAAGGCCGGTGAAGGAGAGCATTCAAGATCCACTGGCAAAAACTCTATGGGCGGCTCGACTGCTCTGGGGGTTGTACTTGTTGCTGTGGATAATAGCCGGGAAAATCCAAGACTCTGTGCTCATGCATCCAACAGTGAATGAGACTCATTGGATCGACATGTGTCTTATTGGGGGAGCTTGCGACCCCAATTAATATGCTGGTCCAATTTGCGGAGCCGTGTTTCCCACACGTGAAGTATTTGGTCGGATGTTTGTTCTGATGGTCGCGCCGTGGGAACATCAATGGTCGCGCCGTGAGAACATCAGTCAGATGCCGTGCGCTGCCGTGCTGCTTTCAAGTCTTTCAACTCGGCGCGAGTTTCAGCCATTGACTTGAATAAAATGTAATGAATAAAACTCCAGCCAGTGTGCAACACACATATATCAGCCCATACATTGATGTCAACCCAAATTGAATTCACTAACGTTCAGTTTACTGTCTAACTCAGGTCGTGAAGGCTTCAAGAAAGCTCGAAAGCCCGAAAGTCAAAGCCCTCAATGTCAATAAATTTCCCAAATTTTTTTTTTCACATGCCTTGAGCCATACACCCGACTCGAACCAAGAGCATCAATAAATTCTGAATTCTGACTGTGGGAGGTTTCTGTCGATATTACGGACTTAGGAAAAATTCTCAGGTGTTTCAACTACTGTCTAGCTAGATGTGAGTATTTATGTGACTTCTTACATACCATTAGAGGTCCATTGAAAAAAATATTCAAAGTCCTGGCTTAAGCCAAAGCCCGGCCAAGCCAAGCCTTCAACAAGTGAGATACGAGCTTCCCATGTTGAAGTGTCTGTCTAGGAGAGACAAAGCCAAGCCCCCCTCCGGGGCTTCGGCTTTGGCTTCGAGAATGTTAATCCAAAGCCCGACAAAGCCAAGCCAAGCCCGAACATCGAACTTCGGTTAAAGCCGAAGCCTGAGTGTACTAAGGGTATTTGTGATTAAAAGTTGTGCTACAATCAAACAAGAGTCTTGTGATATCCAAGTCGAGACCAGTAAAGCCGATTGAAAATTCTGACTATGGAGTAAGCTCCCCCTCCTCTGTAGCCGGGCACCGGCATACAAAACATATTCATTTTTCTCTAGCGACGTCTCCCCCAGCGGAGGAGAATCGCGGCTATCATTTTTATCTCTGGATACGTCTCTGGAGAATTGATCCCAGCGGGGTTAAGCTCCTAGATTTTCCAGGACAAAAATAAAAAGCAGTCAAACAGAAGCGAATTGCAGGGTTGACGGAGAAGTGTAGGCGACACATTTTTACTATTCGGGTTAAAAGTCTAACCGCATCGGGCAATTTGTCATCGCCCATGTCTCGATAAGATTAGACACCTTGCGCAACAGCCATTGGAGCCAATCAGTGGCTTAATTGACGTGCGCAACTAATGGCTCCATCCGCCGAGAAATGCCACGCCAATGGCTCCACCAGCCATTGACGTCAGATTTTCGCAGGTGGAGCCATTCGTGCGCGCACGCCAAATAAGCCACGTCATGGCTCCCCGTAGCTGCTGGTAACGTCTGCCATCGCGATCGATACTGTGTCGATGGTGTCAAACTATGCCGCTGTATATCTGGTGTGTATCTGCTTCTTCCTCTACATGAACGGGCTAATACATGCTCTGTGCAGTACACAATCACTCACTGGGGTGTGTCTTTCCACCTGACCTACCACTGTCGCTCACCCAGTTCGCTTTCTCAGGAGATTTGGCGTATCTGCAGAACCAGTATTGGGCAAGTCCTTTCGGTCCTATTGGAAGAAACATAATCGAACCCATGTTATCGCACAGCCTGAGCCATTCTACATCTATACGACTGGCATAGTGGCCGCTATGGCCCAAGGTTTCCTGACTACTAGATACTTGCTCCTGTGCGCGTTTATATCATTGTGTCGAGGCCTAGCTCCTAACTCGTTCTAGAACCAAAAACAAATTCATCACCCTCATTTTATTCTTCTTCATCACGGTCGCAGTACGCTTCTATCCCTCCCACACTATTTAACTGTGATTTCAACCGTCACTGACAGATCGGCGGCGCGTTCGGTACTGCCACCACCCTCGCGATCTTCCCCAGATATAAGGATCGGGGGAAAGTCGTAATCCCCGCCACGTGTGTCGTCATCTGTTCTAAGGTTTGTTCGACTTTAACTCACATGCGAATGTAGAATCTGGCTCGTCGCCGAAGCCGTGGCTGACATTTCCATTGCGTTGGCCCTTCTGGTGCAATTCAGGAAGGTCAAGTCCCCGTTTAAGGAGACCAGGAGGTGAGCTTGCGAGTCAGTATCACTGACCGGACCTAATTCTCGTCGGTAGTCTGGTCAATAGACTAGTGGCACAATCCATCTAGACCGGAGCCGCTGGGGCAACCGTAGCGTTTGCTTCCGTGGTCGCGTGGGTTACAGAAAAGTCCGGTATTTGTCAAACTCATACAACTGTTTTGTTTCAGATTTCTGGCAAACAACCAAAGCAACAGTGGGTTTCTCGGCCTTCCACATTCTATCCCTGGCTCACATATTCAAGTCCCCACCGGCATCGCCTACTGCCTAGGCCGCATCTATTGTATTACCATGGTTCGCACTCAAATAAAAAAATCTCTGCGTTGGTAGCGTCTCACAAAACCTGAAGCTCGTGGTTCTGAATCGCAGGAAAACCGGAAAAACGCGGCCAGGCGGGGGCACGTCTTCGGGTGGGAACCCCGAGACTCGGGGTGAGCACGGAAATCAGCAGCGGAGCGAGTGCGGCGACGAGTATGGTGGAATTCGTGAGTTTCTTGTTCGCGCTCTGCCGAGGCTTACGCTGACGCAATGCGTGCTCCAGATGTCCACCGAACCGCGGTGGTGCTTCAATTTTCAGGTTCTGAATAGATCCGTCGCTGATCTTGCCTCTCAAGGTTCGTATTGACCCTCCGCAGGAATTTTCCAAAGGCTCATTCAAAACCAACGTGAGATATTTCTCTCGTTCGACCTGTATCACTGTGACGCTGACACGGTAATAATTCTAGCCTGGCCAGGGCCTTCCTGACGATAGTCCCGGCGTCGAAATAGAGATGACAGTGATCGATGCTGCCTTATACTCTTCCAAGAAACAGGACCTCTTCGCTCCGTGATTTTCTCGAACTTTTGGTATGGACACCAGTTATTTATTCTTTCAATTTGGGGTATAACATCCAAGTTATTCGTTCATAGGATTTCGGACAATGTAGCCCATTTAAACCTACGATTGCGCGACTGTAAACACCTAGATTGTACTAATTGAGCGATCGTACTGTTGCGTATTAGGGTGGTAATGCTCACTTGATTGATGCGGTATGTGCTGATGCAGATGTTTGTGGGGAGACCGAGACTCGTCTGAAGGAAATGAGTTAGAGCGAGCGGAGCATGTGAAGAGGGAGGGCGGGTGTGTGGGAGGGGGATAGGGGAGGCCGAGAGAGCGGCGTGGAGTGGAAGACGGGGGGGAAGGCATTTTGGGGGGGGAAGAGTGCGGAAGGGGGGTATGCTCGGGAGCGAGGAGCTCACATCGGTCCGTGGAGCTATGGGGATCTCTGACGATGCTCGGCTGTCCGTGGGGACATCGGTGTCGTAGGGGTGGTGGACCTAGGCCCAGAATGTTAGTATCCGTTGGCATGCGCAGATACAAAGGAGGAGCGGGACATGCATCGATGGAAGGGAGTGAGACCAATGGTATTCAAAGAGTCCCGAGTCTGCGTCCGAACCAATTGCGTCGACTGTGGCTGCACGATGCGTCGCCGTCGAGAAAAGCCCGCGCAAGAAAACTAAAAGCCTGCGCGAGTACTAGAAAGTGACAAGGAACACAGCAAAGATACAATTTGAAAGGCCAGTCTACCAGCTGCTCATAAGAGAGAGAACGGGCGTGAAGCGGAATCGGCATGGGAGGTGGCGGAGGAGAGTTGATGTGTGTGTTTGGCACGTGGTCCACGTGACTGAGTAATGGGGGTCGAATCAGAATAGGGGCCGACTTGAATTCAACGACAACGAGTCTCCACGTTTTTAACCACCGTGTTCACTTGTACTATCTGTTTAGCTCTCTCATGTCCTACACACTCCCGGTTCTCGGGGTCGTGCATTTCTCCCTTGACACCCGACAAGATTTGCTGTGGATCGAACCAGCTAACTCAGCCTGCAATCAGCGTATGCAAATGAATTAACGGTGCGCAAATCATCCCAGGGAGTATTTATGTTTGGAACTCCAGCTCGAGGACCTGCGGGTTAATGATTAACGAACGGTTTGGCTACGCAGGGTTTTATATAACAGTGAAAATGAACGACAGAGATGTGCTACATGCGTTCTCCCCATATCTGAGTAGCTAGTTAGACCGTTCCGACGGCATGAGTGTCTCTAATCATTTTGCGCTGGACGCAGTTACCGGAGACGTACTTCATGTTCAGACTTTTCAGGGACCTGTTCCATCCATGGTAACTGTTCCGCCGATGGGGTGTCGTGTGGGGGGGTCGGCCGGTTCGAGAAATAAAGACATGATGTCTGCCCTTGCGCGCATGTAAAGATCGGTGCGTCTAGCTCGAAGAAGCATCAATATGGAGTTGCATGGTTCACTGAACGACGCACTGCAAGAGTAATACGAGCTTCGCGGAGGGCTTTACGGTCAAGACGGCCCTGTGGTTCGCAAGGATTCCCAGCATGTCATATATCCATCGTCGGACCTCGCTGCTTGGGGATTGCAGGAGTTCCGGCACACAATCCAACGCATTCGTGTCCGCCACCGCCTGTGCGCCGTCCGGCCATTTGGCGATCTCAAAAAGGGCCTTGGCTGCCCTCTCGATCACGAGAAGATCCGTGTTCCTGCATCAGAATTAACCTCCTCGTACAAGGAAATGATGCACGAGACTCGCCGGAGAAGAGATGCGAGCTCGATACAAGGGTTTGCCTTCAAGACCGCGCGCCACGTTGTCTCGTGACGGGCCAGCTCGCCCACCAAGTTACACGTCCATATACACACCTTGGCCTTCGGCGAGGCTAGTAGCTCAGCCACGGCGTTCAACGCAGAAGCATTCAACACAACCTGTGCGTCCTCGGGGCGTCCGGTGTGGTGTGGTTGACAGCGGCTAGCGTAGCTTGGGTATATTATGTTCGGATGTCTGGCTTCGGCAATCACATTGGGCTTTTCCTCCGCTTTCACCCTCCTGCTGCGAGCCCCGCTGACTCATCTCCCCTGAGAGGTCGTAGACCCTCTCCATTTGGTGATCAGACTGGGATTCGCTCTTCTCCACGCGTCCTTTGGCCCAGATAGGCTTTCTGCTTTGCGAAGCAACATCTTGGCAACATCTCATCAACATTTCTTGCATCGACTGCGAGCCGATTTCCCCATTTTTTTTTCTCCTCCGACATACCCCCCATCCATCCACTCACGACACATACCGGCACCGGCTCCCCGCATCGACCGCGTCTCTCGACGCACATTCACCCCCATTGCTTTTCCCCCATCTTTTTCGCCCTTATGCGACCTGTCAAATTTGACACCTGTCAATCTGTCATGACCAGCGGCGCAAAAAAGGAAAAAGCAAGGAAAAAGAGGAGAGAACAGAAGCTCCTGCAGGAGCAGCAGCAGAGAGTGGACGAGGAGAAGGCACAACGAGTCCCCGTGAGCACCCCCGTTTCGTTGCCTACGCCGGTGGGCGAGCCGCCTCTGCTACGACCTTACGGCAATCGACCCGATTCGGACGAATACCACGAGCCCATTCCCAGCTCGCGCGACACATCTCGTATGCCATCCCCGCCTCCGAGCCCGTACGAGGACATGCCGGACATTCCCATTCACACTGTCTATGCCAGGCCTACGACACCAACCCCACGCGATTTTTCCGCGTTGCGTAGCGAGTCGGCCCATCCGTGGCGTACTATTCGACGCCGAACCATCGTCTTCGTCCCCAGCGACAGCCATTCCCACGCTCCCTTCCCAAGAGGCTTCCTATTCCCCAGTCGTCTCCGCCATCCACACCGTTGGCGCCGATTCACGCGCTAACAATACATTCGGGTCCTTTCGACCATCCTCTTCCCGTTCTAGAGCTGCCGCGCGCGATGCCTTTGCCCAACGAACCTTCCACCCTCTTCCATCTTCAGCGAGACCCACCATATCGTGCTCTCCCTGCTGACACGGCGTACGGAACGGCGCAGTCTGTGCTTGCTGCTGCATGCGCGGAGCAGCATCCGTGGATATACTTTGCCCGCGGGAGGATCGGCGAAATTGCTTGGGGTCACAACGACGAACGCGAGGATTACCTCGGCCATCTCCCCTGCGACCAGCTCATTTTTCTCGCGACAATTACCCAGATGCTGGAACTTGAGCCAGATCTTGCTCTGTTCTTCGAGAGTGCAATCACGGATTTTGCGAATGCATGGGTGGATCATTGTGATGGACTCGGTTAATTGGATGGCGCGGGGTCGCGCCCCGTCCCTCGCTTCGCTTGGACATTTTTTGGAGGGGGGTGACTGTGGTGTGGTTGACAGCGGCTAGCGTAGCTTGGGTATATTATGTTCGGATGTCTGTCTTCGGCAATCACATTGGGCTTTTCCTCCGCTTTCACCCTCCTGCTGCGAGCCCCGCTGGCTCATCTCCCCTGAGAGGTCGTAGACCCTCTCCACCAGCGATCCTAGACAGTGCATGGGCGGCACTCCAGATAACATCCAGATTCAAATCACTAATTATATCTGGAATCGGCGACTTGTTTTAGAACAACGAACAAAGACTCGCCTTAAGAGAGAAACAAGCTGTTCACAGGGCTCGACAGCTACAACGGCAGTCGCCGCGTTATCGTGGAGCGCTAGCGCCCCTACAATGCTACACATCAATATCCGTAGCTCAGGCTCCGGCGATAAAAGAAGTTGTTGCAGAAAGTACAGGATCTTTGCGTCCACACAAGCCTGTCGGCCGTCGCGGTAGTTGGCAATCCAATACAGGGCGTCGGCCGCGCACTCGACGACGTTGACGTTCTCGTCGCTACTTCAGATTAGATGCGGTCGAGCAGGATATAGGAAACGGAACTTGCCTCAGCAGGGAAACCAGCCGCACGCAGGGATTTGCGCCCAATACGGCAGCGGTCGTGATCTCGTGGCGCGCAAGCTCACCCAGCATCTTACACGTCCACCTGCTTACCCAGGCATCTGGCGATTCAAGCAATTGATCAATCCAGTTGAGCGCCTTCGCCTCCACCGCAGCCGGGGCTCCGCTGGGTGATCGCGAGATCCAATACAGTACGTATATAGCACTTTCAGTTACTCGTAAATCGTCGTCACTGGGTCACAGTTAACACCTGACTCCAGAACAAAGAACCTAGACACTTGCCGCAACAGAGATACGAGCTGGGGACAAATCACGTTCAAGACAGCCGGCGGAGTAGACTCGTGGTGTCCCAGAGCTCCTAGCATCTGACATATCCATCTACGGAGTTGCACATTCCCGGATTGAAGGAAGTCCGCAACAGAATCCAGCAGAGTTGCTCCAACCATGGCGCGCGCGGCGTCAGGTGATTTGGCGGTTTCACACAAGGCCTTCGCGGCACTCTCGATAACGATACCATTTTCGTCCCTGATAACTAGGGTTAGACCGCTTTAAAGGGGTAGACTGGGGACTCGCCGCAGGAGGGATATGAGCCGGTCCACACCCAGGGGAGCCGTGGCCGTGACCTTGTGGCGGGCCATAGACCCAAGCATCTGGCAGGTTGAGCTTTGTACCTCTGTGTCCGGCGAGTTCAGTAATTCTTCGACGAGGTTCAATCCAATCGAATCCAGTATAGTCGCCGCGTCGTTTGTAGATACAGCTCTATCCCGAAGCTCGATCAAAATCGCGGCCTTTGCTTCGAACGAGACGTATTTGAACCTGCAGGATCTGTCATGGATAAGTCAGGGAGAACAGGGGGGCCAACATACGATAGATAACTTGAATAAATGTCGATGGTCTCTTTCGAAAGTGGGCCACCGCGCTTGCTCCTGATCAACGCCAATGCCTCCCGATAATACATGAGCCTCATAACTGGCTTCGCGGCTGCATGGATGGAGATCGTGGGACCTGCAGGATTACTGTCGGACCACCAGCTCAGCACGCTGTCGAGTGTCCGCTGACGAGTCAATGGTGGCATGGAAGAGAGGGCAGGTGAGATGGCTAGCAGCTTGGAGGACTGCAGATGAAGACTGTGGGTGAGGTACAAATAGTAAGCGCTGGGGGGGAAATGCGGAAGCAGTTGCGCCGCTCGCCAGTGTGCATAGCCACGCACTGAGTTATTTTTATAACTGAGGTATTAACGACAAAATTCGGACGGACATTCTACCGTACGGATGAGGAGCCTTGGATTCGAAAATTGGTGAAACACCTGTAGAAGGACACCTAGTTAACTGGCTTGGGACGGCAGAACAGCGGCATCGATAGAGTCCCCGCGGAGGTGCGCTCGGGGGTGCTTATATAGAGGACCAGAGCAGCAGACCAAGGATGTCGCGCGCGTCTCCGACGTCATCAGAGGCATCCCTGTCGGGACCACTGTAGCGATCGATTTTCACTTCACTGCGTTCCGAGGGTCCGTCGGCACAGCCTCTGCCGAGCGACCTCGGCAGAGGTGGGCAGACCGGGAGGTAGACAGAGTTTGGATAGTCTTCCGACTTGTGCCTCTGTCCGGTTTGTACCTCACCGCAGCATTAAACTATGAATCAGCGTCGTTATTGCACTTGGATGAACCTCGGATGAGTGTGCCGTGCGACATCACTGCCATCAGTTTTGATGGCCCGGTGTTCTAAACACGGCTCCAGCCGATCCCAATTGCTCAATTCATACTCCCTGATTTTTCAAGGGGAGAAAATGCAGTTGAAGGAAAGAATGAGAGTGGACTCTTGAGAAAGAATTAGTGGCCCCAGCTGGAGATGACCCCGAGACTATCGACATTTTGGCGCGTGGGAGGTTTACGGCATCCAGTCTAAATTTATACATCACCACGTCAACTGCACAGCTGCATATCAGAAAGCCGCCAGAGGGCTCTGTGCAAGTTGTGGAGGCACGGACAGGTGGAGAGCCTTGAGGTCGGCAAACCCTGTCCACTCGACGTCGGCGGACTTCGGCAGGCTGTCAGTCCACGTCGGCATTGATGTGCCGATCTCTCGTCGGCAGACCCAGCCGAGGCCCGTCGGCAGGGCTCGACGGCAGCCCGGATCGGCAGGCTGTGCCGATGGGCCCCCGGAACGCAGTGGTTGTGCGCCAGTCCCAGAGAGCCCGTTGTATTCAACAATTCTGCAACTGATTTGAGTGTTTGAAGGAATCAGATATACTGCCAACCCCGGGATGAGCTAGCCAGGGTAATGTTGAGGTCGACTTAGCCACCTCGACAGCCGGAGTGGAGGCCGTCGTTGCGGACCTAAGCGGGCCTCAACTCCGGCGTGTTGAAAGGCTGTTGTTCTCTGGACAGACACTAACACGCGAACCAAATGGGGACACACACACGGTATATTCCAAGTGGTGAGACTCCTGGGCTACAAGCAATGAGAGGAATACGGTGAGGTGATGTCGGGGTTTTACGTGCGGTCAGGAAAGTAAGGTAAATGATGCCTACATAATGTTGTCACAACTCAAAAGTCGGGTTGTCTGGGAGTCGAGTCGATGCCACCTGCCGAGTCGAGTCAAACTAGATCGACTCAAGTCGACTTGAAGTCGACTTGAGTCTGTGGAGTCGAGATCGATTTTCAAGTTCATCGGAGTTATTACTCGTATATTAAGCAGAGGGTTCGAATCAGATTGCACCTGTTGTGCTCTCTCCAATTTGTGCTTTCTTTCCCAGCGACTTGGTTCCTTGCTCCGAGCTCCGTTGCCTCGGTTCGCCTCATGGATCATTTATTTTTGAACATTGGAAAGGACCTTCAACTTTCCTTTTTCTGTACTGCCGTTATGACGTGCTTATTAGACACCTTGCGCAACAGCCATTGGAGCCAATCAGTGGCTTAATTGGCGTGCGCAACTAATGGCTCCATCCGCCGAGAAATGCCACGCCAATGGCTCCACCAGCCATTGACGTCAGATTTTCGCAGGTGGAGCCATTCGTGCGCGCACGCCAAATAAGCCACGTCATGGCTCCAATGGCTTTTGCGCAAGCTCTCTATTCAGACGGGGCACGATCGACCGCTCAAGTCCCATTCAAAAGGTCGACCTGTCGGATCGTGCTTCGCTTCTTGCCCCCATCATCTCCCTGTTCACTCGCACCCCGTCCTCTTCCCCCCTCTGGCAGCATCCTTCTCCCTTTGGCCTGGCACACTGCATACACGATTTAAGCCAAGGACTCTAGCCGCTACGTTCCCTCCCCCGCTTTCGGAGCAGGCCGGTCCTTGCGGGCATCCCATCAACGCCTCCAAGATTGCAATCCTCAGTGACGACTCCCTTCAAGCTTCGAAGATGGACTGACTCTCCGACTGACTTCAAATGACTCTGATGGTGGGGGCTTTCTCAACATCGGTGCGTTGAGCTGGTCAAGCGATTCAAGACGTCCGAACCCCCGGGGCTCCAGCGCTGAACCCATGCCCCGTCCGATTTACCCCTTGCCTCTTCTATCTTTCTTTCAATGATGTGTCCAATCGTCCTCTACCCTCTTTTCAGGTTCTGGTGGATGACTGGGCGTCGGAAAGTATAGTACACGAAGCTAATCCCGCTCACGACTACACCGGCAATCGGTGCACACGTGGCCGGCAGCTGGACTCGACATGCAGAACACATGTCGTCAGAAACTGGTGGCCAGCTGAATTTTACCTGGTCTCCAGGTTCATTCTCCTATGGATCCATCCTGGGGCCAGGTCTAGCTGGCTACCAGCTGACAGCCGAACCTGGAGACGACCTGCAGACCCAGGCAGAATATTTGCTTTTTTGTTCTCGGGCATTCCAATAAAATAAAATAGATTGGCGGCGTAAATATACATACAAGAGACAGTACTAAAACAGAAGAGGAGCTCTTCGGTGCATCCGACAGACGGCCACTCTATGATTTTTGGCTGCGCAAGACTGATTAATAAAATGTATGACGGCGACAAATGATCTAACTCAACCGATGCAGAACATAAACCGACGAATACGGGGACTATGGTGGGTAGGGAGCGGCCTGAGAACGAGGAAGCCGAAACTGCGTGGAACTTGATTTGCGGCGTTCAGCGTAGAAACTTGGGACTGATAGATACGGGATGCGGAGAAATATCTGCGAGCGACACTTCAGCTTTGGAGATCAAGCTTGAGGAGGTCTTGACGGAGTCCAGAATCAATACACGTAGGCGCACTTCAAGGCTGAAGGAAGTCGAGGACCAAGGGTTCAGGGATTTTGATAACGAAGGCAAATGAAGAAAGAAACCAGGGTACTCCAAGATGCGGAAGACAGTCATGCGGTTGACGCGGGGACACTTGCAAACCCAAAGTACAATGGCCGCGCGGGATGCTAGGGTACTTGCTTATACTGCTGAAGCACAGGCAGACACGAGTCGGAACACTGGTAGAGACAGACGAGGAGCGCGCTGGACACTTGCAGACACGGAGCTTGATACGCTTGCAGCGCGCGGTAGATGCCAAAGCACTGCAGTCTACATATACACTGGATGCCGATGTGCTCCTGCCTTGTACGGACGAGATGGTTGACCACTCGATCCGAACGCTCAGCGCAGTGCTGGCCCTGGAGAAGCCTTGAGGAGAATTTGGAAGGTCGCGTGCTCGATATTGCGGAAGGCGGCCTTGGGGCTACGGCGCCCGTACACGCGAACTTCACAGCCTGACTGCAGGGCAATGATGACTGTGCAGGCCGCTCTCAGGTGCGGCTTTGAGGCGACGTCGAAGAGGGAGAAGGAAAGTGTCAAGCAACACGCACGTGATCATCCACATAGTGACAAACATTGCGCACAGACCTACCACCAACAGCTTCCCCCGCCTTTGCTCAGCCGTCGATGAGCGGCGAGTCCACATATTAATTTCTTTTTCTTCTTTATATCATTTATGTTTGGACGTTGAACTTGATGTTGACTGGGCAATGTGCCAATGTCCGTTTTGTCGAGGCTAGTAGCAGCAGCCTAGCGCGGTACATACACATATGTCTAATCTCAGCACACTGTAAAGACGAAATGGTTTGAATGAAGACGAGAATTAGTGGGAGTTTAAATTTGGGTCGTACATAATATTATTCCCAGGTTCTACTTTCCAGAGCGCCGAAAAGCATGGAGCTTATGTGGATGGGCATGTTGTAACCAGCTGGAAACCTCGGCTGGCTTGAGAAGCTGGCCGCCAGCTGGAATACACCTGGGCCCAGGGTTTAGGAAGTATGGCTGCCACCCTAATGTTCCAGGTTGGGCCAACGTGCGGGCACTTTGGCGGTGCACTCCCAATTCTAAGCAGCCTCCGGGCTTGACTCACTATGACCCTCGATCTTCGCGTTCTCCCTCCTCTCCCCACTCCTAGCGGGACTATCTCTCGGTTAGTCAATCAGCTCGACACTAACGCTGCCTGAGACTGATCCCTCACTAGCAATTGAAGTACCGCTGGCGTTAAAGCCCACCCTCGGGTGTGCACCCGGGTTCCATCCATCTTTATTTCGATGTTGATTATTGTCCAGGGCCCCATCCCCCCTCCTCTCCCTCTCCGGACACATTTTCTCTTTTCTTTGACACTGAACAAGACGGCAGACATTTTCACAGTGTGTATCCCGGCTCACATTGCTTTTTAATTGTCGCTGATCATGCTATGTTAGCTTCCGGCCCAACCTTCTTCCTCTACATTCTGTACACCGTCCGTATTTTCTGTGCAGGCACGGACATTCCGTTTGGGGCTGAATCGGCTTATTGCAGGGGATAGCACATCCGATGTGTTGCGACCATGTTGAAAATCCCACCGCTCGGTTGTGTAAGCTCTTCCATATTTCCACTAGTGCGGACCAAATTAATTCTCATAGAACTAGAATGCAATGAGATCTCGGTTGTCGTCAGTACTCCTCAATTCAGTAGATATTGATTTGGGATCACTTAGGATCAAATCACAGACACAGGGGGCAAGAATAGCGGCACTTGCAATAAGGGCAACCTGCGCGCACTTGCAGCGTCCTTGCTGTGGACATGCTACATACTCGCTGATTCCTTATGTAATCTGGTCAAGCATCAGTGAGTGGGTTCAATTCTGGGCAATGACATCTTTTCGATTTCAGTCCCATTGGCCATAATAATTGGAATGCCCTGCACTCTGACTACTGACTCAAGGCAGTTAAATCTTAGATGGGATATGTGTTTTTATTCAGCTATTCTGAGAAATATTTGTTACTAATTTAAGCCTTTTTTCTGCTCTGGTATTATCCACAATGACTACACACTACTCTTTGGCAGTCGGGCCTGAGCCTGTATCTTCCATACCTTGTCCAGAGGTAAAACACTTGATCTGTCCTTGTTTACCAGCAGAAGAGTCGGGGCTCAGCCTGGGACTGGCTCAGCAGCTGCGAGGGCAAGGAAATTGTAAGCACCAGTGCCAGTGCACGGTAGGGACCTGTAACCCACACCCGGCACAGCATCCCAGCATGTGCACATTAAATCGCTTCCCAATGAACCCAAAACCTTAATAAATTGCTCATGGAGGGAAGGTCACAAGTTTAACAACTGATTATCTGGACCAATAGGCAAATTTTGTTTTGCACACTGGATTAAACACAACACCCACACATCCAGAAATAAGATAAGATCTGGGAACACCTTTGTTGACCCACCCCGCAACACCCGAGTTTGAAAAGCAAAGAATAACCTATTTATCAGTAGCTGAATCTCAAGCAATGAGCAATTCAAGGCACATTCTAATCCAAAGTGAACTGGAGGGAAAATTATAATTGCTTTATTGTGGTCATAGACACTGTGCGTAAGAAGTGATGTTGTAAAAAAGAGTGGTAATGCTCGAAATCGAACTTGTGCACTGATGGATGTTGCATTACCTAAGCCAACAGCAAGTCCGTGTCGGATGCCCCAGCAAGTGCCCGCAGGTTGCCACTATGACAAGTGCCATTATGTTTGCCCCCTGTGAGATACGTACTTATCGCGTCCCACACGACAATCTAATTTGTGCTGCAGTCGGCGAACATCGTTCTCCGTTGCGATGTTCAGTCTCCCAGGTGCGTGCTCAGTTTTCCATTCCTTCGCTCGGTCTTTTATGGGCCAATAGCTTTCCGCACGTCGACACCTTCGCATTGTGGACAGCGCCCGCACGATGGCGAATCCTAGCCCGATCTCACGTTGGTAATTGATCACCCCGTCCCGCAGTTGAACTGCATCTTGCGGCTTGCACACTAACGTGAGTAGCCTCGCTCTGTAGTCTGTCTCAGACACTGAGTTTTTGCACCTTGAGCACGCTGGTCGTTCGCGGAGGTGGCTAACCTTCGAGTCCCATCGGAGATTCACGTGTTGACATACTAGTCCGCGACAGGCCATGGTACGCGCGTGATTCAGAATGGCGACCAAGGTGAGATGAATTGGATTATTGAACGTCATATGGGTAGCCTCGTCTTTCGTTTGAAGAATCACAGAGCCCCGGTCTCTACTGGAGTGGATGGGTTGCAGTATTCATTACTTATAGAAGCAAGGTGACATATGTGTATACATAGAGCTGTATTTATGGTGAACACGAAAATTTGAGACACAAATTTGAAGAGCATCACACATATCTACGCTCCGGCATGTCTTGTAGTGATAGAAAGAGATGCCCAGGCTCTCAAATAGCAGCTGTATCAATACTATATCACATATGGAGCCCAACAAACATATTTTCACACCATCACATACCTCAAACATATCTCAGTTTTATGCATCGGAACTTGATCGGAATGACTTGGGAAATTCGAGCCCAAGGAGCTATGAGACAGCCCAACTGTAATATTCCTTATTCTCCAGGATAAAAGTGCTTCAGACTAACCGACTTAAGACGACCAAGTCGGCTCAAAGTCGACTTGTTTGACGCCCGAGTCGACAGGAGTCGGCTTCTTCAAGACGAGTCGACTCAAATTAATTGTCGACTTGTGAGTCGACCCTGCTTGACTCGGTCAGAATCGGCGGCAACATTATGCCTATATATGGGTGGGTTAGGCTATGTAGGGAAGGCTGTATGGTGTAAGATGATCATGTAACATGGATACCTGATATGCATCATGGGGGACAGATGGACAGATGGACAGATGTCGTAACATAGGTAACTGATGTGGGTTGTGAGGATACCATCCTTACACGTGTCTAGGCAACCAGAATTAGCCAGGTCTAGACAAATCTAGACGTCTCTACAGAGATAGGCACGCCTAGTCATCACGCCTAGTCATCACGCCTAGCCATCAGCTCGGCATGCCTAGAACTCGGCCAGTGTAGGGCCGGCATGCTGAGGCGGTGCTCGGTTAACAGCCAGGCATCAACATATTTGAGTCCGAGCTGTCAGTGATGTCAGATGAAAGCAGTGCCAGCCGAACATATAAAGGCAGCTGTGCATGATGTGTCTCTTTGATCCCCTCAAGCTTGCCTAAATGTCCATCAGCAAATTGACAAGAATCTTGTGGCCTTGTGGAGCTTGTTTCCTTGCGCACAAGCTCACAAGGTCAAAATGGTTAATTGGTGAAAAAACACCCCAAATGACCTTGTACAAGGTCCGCAAGCAATCTGTAAAAAGTCTGATGTCTGCACAATTTGTAATTGATGTTGTTGATTCCCTGTGTGGGCATGGCTGACTTCAAAGCAGGGTTCCGAGTCGGCCGACTCAGATGTGGGTTTCAGTTCTGAGGGTAATGTCAACTCTTTGAATCTCTTTGCTGCAGTCGTGAGTGTATAATTGAATTCTAGTGGAAGGATGAGCTGAACATATGAACAGGATGACTTTCAGAGCAGGCTGTCATTGACACCTCAAGGCCAGCCTGATCATCCTCAACATCTACAGAACCTGGCTGCATCTTTTGGACAGCAATATCAAAGATGGGGAGATTTGAGTGATCTTAGGGCTGTCCTGCAGAATGAACAACAAGCATCGGCACTGACACCTGAAGGCCACCCAGATTGTGCAGGATGTCTGCAGAACTCGGCCTTCTTTTTTACAGCCAGATATCAGAGATTGGGAGATTTGACCGATCTTGAGGCTGCCCTGCAGAACTACCAAGAAGCATTGGCACTGATACCTGAAGGCCACCCAGATCGTGCAGGATGTCTGTGGAACTTGGCTGTCTCTTTTAGAGACAGATACCAGAGATTGGGAGATTTGACCGATCTCGAGGCTGCCCTGCAGAACTTCCAAGAAGCATTGGCACTGACACCTGAAGGCCACCCACATCGTGCAGGAGGTCTGCGGAACTTGGCTTTCTCTTTTACAGCCAGATATCAGAGATTGGGAGATTTGACCGATCTTGAGGCTGCTCTGCAGAACGACCAAGAAGCATTGGTACTGATACCTGAAGGCCACCCAGATCGTGCAAGATGTCTGCAGGACTTGGCTGTCTCTTTTAGAGACAGATATCAGAGATTGGGAGATTTGACCGATCTCGAGGCTGCCCTGCAGAACTTCCAAGAAGCATTGGCACTGACACCTGAAGACCACCCACATCGTGCAGGATGTCTGCGGAACTTGGGTAAATCCTTTGGACAGCGATACCAGAGATTGGGAAATTTCACTGATCTCGAGGCTGCCCTGCAGAACAGACAAGAAGCATTGGCCCTGATACCTGAAGGCCACCCAGATCGTGCAGGATGTCTGTGGAACTTGGCCGTCTCTTTTAGAGACAGATACCAGAGATTGGGAGATTTGACCGATCTCGAGGCTGCCCTGCAGAACTTCCAAGAAGCATTGGCACTGACACCTGAAGGCCACCCACATCGTGCAGGAGGTCTGCGGAACTTGGCTTTCTCTTTTACAGCCAGATATCAGAGATTGGGAGATTTGACCGATCTTGAGGCTGCTCTGCAGAACGACCAAGAAGCATTGGTACTGATACCTGAAGGCCACCCAGATCGTGCAAGATGTCTGCAGGACTTGGCTGTCTCTTTTAGAGACAGATATCAGAGATTGGGAGATTTGACCGATCTCGAGGCTGCCCTGCAGAACTTCCAAGAAGCATTGGCACTGACACCTGAAGACCACCCACATCGTGCAGGATGTCTGCGGAACTTGGGTAAATCCTTTGGACAGCGATACCAGAGATTGGGAAATTTCACTGATCTCGAGGCTGCCCTGCAGAACAGACAAGAAGCATTGGCCCTGATACCTGAAGGCCACCCAGATCGTGCAGGATGTCTGTGGAACTTGGCCGTCTCTTTTAGAGACAGATATCGGAGATTGGGAGATTTGACCGATCTCGAGGCTGCCCTGCAGAACTCCCAAGAAGCAGTGGCCCTGACACCTGAAGGCCACCCAGATCGTGCACCATGTCTGCAGAACTTGGCTTCCTCTTTTGGAGATCGATATCTGAGATTGGGAAATTTTACTGATCTCGAGGCTGCCCTGCAGAACCTCCAAGAAGCATTGGCACTGGTACCTGAAGGCCACCCAGATCGTGCAGCATTTCTACAGAACTTGGCTGCCATTTTTGGAAATCGATATCAGAGATTGGGAGATATGACCGATCTCGAGGCTGCCCTGCAGAACAAACAAGAAGCATTGGGACTGACACCTGAAGGCCATCCAAATCGTGCAGGATTTCTGCAGAGCTTAGCTGTCTCTTTTACACAGAGATATCGGATATTGGGAGATTTGACCGATCTCGAGGCTGCCCTGCAGAACGACCAAGAAGCAGTGGCACTGACACCTGAAGGCCACCCAGATCGTGCAAGATGTCTGCAGAGCTTGGCTATCTCTTTTATAGACAGATATAAGAGATTGGGAGATTTGACCGATCTCGAGACTGCCCTGCAGAACAACCAAGAAGCATTGGCACTGACATCTGAAGGCCACCCACATCGTGCAGGATGTCTGCAGAACTTGGCTGTTTGTCTTACAGACAGGTATAAGAGATTGGGAGATTTGACTGATCTCAAGGCTGCCCTGCAGAACAAACAAGAAGCATTGGCACTGACACCTGAAGGCCACCCAGATCGTGCAGGATGTCTGCAGAGCTTGGCTTTCTCTTTTACAGCCAGATATCAGAGATTGGGAGATATGACCGATCTCGAGGCTGCCCTGCAGAACTTTCAAGAAGCATTGGCACTCACACCTGAAGGCCACCCAGATCGTGCAGGACGTCTGCAGAGCTTGGCTGTCTCTTTTGGAGATCGATATCAGAGATTGAGAGATATGACCGATCTCGAGGCTGCCCTGCAGAACAAACAAGAAGCATTGGCACTGACACCTGAAGGCCACCCACATCGTGCAGGACGTCTGCAGAGCTTGGCTGTCTCTTTTGGAGATCGATATCAGAGATTGAGAGATATGACCAATCTCGAGGCTGCCCTGCAGAACAACCAAGAAGCAGTGGCACTGACACCTGAAGGCGACCCAGATCGTGCAGGACATCTGCAGAGCTTGGCTTTCTTTCTGACAGACAGATATCAGAGATTGGGAGATGAGACCGACCTTGACACCATATTTTCCGATTATGCTCTTTCTTTTGAAGGTATCACTTCGGAGCCTGTTGAGTCCTGGAATGCAGCTCTGAGATGGGCATCCCTGGCAATAAGTTCCAGGCCTTCCGAGTGTCTAAAGGCATATTCAGCAGCATTTACCCTCTTACCTGACATACTCTGGATCGGTAACTCCTTACTAGTTCATCAAGATGCAACCAGGAGAATCGACATCACCCAAACAACCTCTGATGCTGTTACCACCTGTATGTTTTTCAATCTCCCCCTTGCAATTGAGCTCCTTGAGCAAGGGTTGGCAACCACCTTTAAACAACTGCTACAATTGAAAATCAGTGGTGATGCACTTCTGCCTAAAGCCGATGCAGAGGAGTTGGAAATACTCTCTTATGAGCTGTTCAGTGGGAACTCCAAAAATCCTCAAGCGGTTGCCGTCAAAAGGAATAATTTGATCACAGATATTCGGGCTCGTCCAGGCTTTGAATACTTCCTCATGCCACAACCTTACAGCTTGCTGTGTCAAGCTTCGCGAAATGGACCAATTATCATTCTCAACTCCAACAAATCTCGCTGTGATGGTATTATTCTAATCAATCCAAAACTCGAGCCCTTCCATGTTCCATTCCCCAACGTTTCATTCCAGGAGCTAGAAGAGCAGCGAAATAGCCTCAAGGATTTCATTCGTGATTCAAATATCAGATCCAGAGTAGAAGAATCAACACGCCTACTTGGCAGGAGGGAAGGAAGGAAATCTAGCAAACAATTCTTTGAAGACTTGCTAGCGTGGTTGTGGAGTCACATTGTTGGACACATTTACAGGGCCTTGGAATTGGTCAGTTGCATGAGCTTTAAGTATCAGGCCATACTGATTTCACCCCTTTAGCATGGAATTCATGATGGTCGACTGTGGTGGTGTCCGATGGGTATGTTCACTGGCTTGCCACTGCATGCAGCGTCCCTGTCAGACCAATTTGTTCAGTCCTATACATCAAACTTAGGAGCACTTATTGATGCCCAGTCAAAGGACTCTATCAGCACTGTTCAGGTTGGTGCCGTGGGCGTAACACATCATGGAGCTAGCGGACGAGGAGTACTCCCTGGAGTCGAGAAAGAAATTGCCAAAATTGTTTCCATTGTTGGGAAAAAAGATGTGCAGAGTCTTCTCGGAGACCAAGCCACAGTTGAAGCTGTAAAGCAGCAGCTCCAAGGCTGTTCCTGGGTCCATCTTGCCTGCCACGGATGGCAGAACTTGCAGGACCCTCCTAGGAGCTGCCTCCAACTATATGATGGCATCCTTGATCTGGAGACTATTCTTCGGATGCCGCCTTTGGATGCGCAATTTGTGTTCCTTTCGGCATGTCAGACCGCCATGGGGGATGCAGATCTGGCGAATGAATCTTTCCACCTGGGCGGAGGGTTCATAGCTGCAGGCTTCCGCGCAGCGATTGGAACATTGTGGTCCATGCTTGATCAGGATGGGCCGGTACTTTCTGAAGCAGTTTACACTTACTTGTTTCGCAATGGCCAAGAGGCTCAGGTGACTGACACAGCAAAGGCATTGCAGTTGGCCGTCAGGAACTTGCGCGACTCCGGAGTCTCGTATGAGCGATGGGTACCTTTTATTCACATTGGTGTCTGATGTGGTAGTGCACTCGATACAATCCATTGTATATAATTATTCTATTTCCGATGTTTCTATACTAGTTTGCCACTCTGATGAGAGGGTCAAAATCACTGCGGCGATCCCTTTGTTTTAGTGTGGGTAAAATAGGCTTGAAAAATGATCGTCAAGTCCAATGAGTTTTACCAGTGATTTTACCAACATGTAAGATTCTGGTGAAAAGGATCATATTTCATACAGTTTTACTTCCAGATAAAAGCAGGGTTTTTCCCGCCGTAAAATTTGGCGCTTTTTCCTCCAGTTTTTCCGTCTAGAAATGGGATCATTTTTGCGCGGGAAAAAATTGGTCGGCTTTTTCCGGTGGTAACAGCATTGCTCTTTGTTCAAGTAAAATACGGTGAAAAACGTCACATTTCCCCCGAAGAGTTCCTCAGGTAAAACAGACTGTCTTTCACGGAGAAAAATCTCCCGAAAAAAATCTCATTTCCCCTCAGTTTTACCCCTGGAAAAAATCAGCGCGCGCGGAGCGTCGTACTGAGCGCGTGCTAACGCACACTCGGCGCGCCCTCGGAGCGCACTGGGTGCGCACTCAGCACTTACTCGGCTCGCACTTAGCACGTACTCCGCGCGCACTCAGTACGCACTCAACACGCACTCAGTGGGCACTCGGAGCAGACTCAGTGCACCTTCAGAGGGGCGGCACCCATTTGCAGAAACTAGTGTGTGAAAATAGTCTCCACCGTGACGTGAAACCCTCACATCCAGAAATGCGCGCGCCGTGCAACCCCGCTTGCGTGCAGTTCTTCCCGCAGGTATCTTTAGGCCAAAGAGGGTAGAAACGGTGGGTGCGTCCGAGGTGCGTCAAATTCAAGTCAAATTGACCCCCGTCGCGGACAGCTTTCGCACCCAGAAATTTGTGAACCACTCTTGCCCTTCGCGCCTATCTTGATGCGCAGTGGACGAATTCGACACGAGCCTCGGCGCTAGGGGCGGCACAGCCATTGCACCGCCCCCCCTCTACGACGTCTACGTCCTGGTCCTCTGAACTTGCGTAGCACCGCCACATCTTCCTGGCTGCTTCTTGTCTTCCGCTTCGGTTCCTCGCCTTTCAGTGTTTCACCCGTGTCGATACCGCCACCGCCGTCCCCGTCCGGGGACCCGCGGACGGTCCTGTGCGCCGATGCTTTGCCGCTCTACGCGCTCCCCTGCTGCCCCTCGCTGCTCGGGCCGCCAACGCCAGTGTATCCGGACTCGCACAGGTGCGTCATTTCATGCTCTGCACGGGGAACCTTTGATTTGACTCATTCTCTTTTTCTAGCTCTAAAATTGGACCCTTGAAAACCCGGTGCGTACGCGTCCACGCTGCTTTCCACTCTTCTTTTACAGCTGCAGTCGTCATAGACTCCACTACGAATCGGCAATCGACCCTGCACCAGCGCATGGAGGCCTTGCACATGAACCTCTCGAATCTCGTCGCTGTCCGACGATGGCATCGTCGGGTATCTTAGACTCCGGGAACGCCTCTCGGTCGATCAACATGCACGCCATCGAGTACTCGAATCCATCGGCTGGGAGGTCATTCGATCATGCAACACGAGGTCAAAGTTTTTCCCTTCAAGGTTCCGTGGCCGCGCCGCCTTGCAAGTGCCCCTACTGCCGCCATTTCTTCTCGCACCTCACTCGCACCCCGCTCTAGATCGGCTCCTAGCTACGTTTGACGTCTGGACAACGAAGCTCATACGCCTTGATTTCCTTCTAACACAAACATTCTGTATTCTGTGCAAAATCCAAAGTCGCTGCACGGCCCGCAAGCACGAATCCTTACGACCGGCACCGGTTTGCATCTGTTCTGACCGAGATCCCCCTGAAAAGATATTAAATGTCATACAAAGAGGTATGAAATGTCGGCACAAGAGTTATGTTCATATGTCTGCCTTGTAAGGAATAGCAATGTTCAACCTAGTTTGATTTGCAGGGCGGTTAAACATGTTTAAATAATATTCGTTTGAAGTGTATTTGGGCTGTCAAATGAGTTACACTAAGTTTGGAGCAAAGTTTTGGCTTCCTAGCACTACGTCCCGGTTGTACCTTATTTGGTTGCAGTCCAAATCGAAAATTACCCCCCGCATGATTTTGTGGTCACCTATTTGAGTATTTATATGCCCACTGGGACTCATTATGAACACCTTGACAAAGTTGCAGACTGCCAGGAAAATCGTTGGCAAGACCTCGGTGATCTGGGTTGGAACTTGTACCTTATTTGGTTACAGGCCAAGTTGAAGAACTAACACTGCGTTGAGGCCCCCCGTAGACACAGGTTATGTCTACCCACGTAGACCCCTGGGTAGACACAGATCTATGTCTAGGTATGGCTACATGGAGTAAACACAGAGCATCAATGTTTGTCTACCTGTGTTTACGTGTGCAACAGTGTGTCTACCTAAGGTAGACTCATGTAAGGGGAGATGGAATGATCCTGTAACTGAGACTCACTCGGATACCCCATCTGATGAACGGCGCTCTGCTCGCTCAGTGGAGTGTCGAAATCTGGCACTCTGGGAATGTACTTGGGATCCATGAGAGTGTATAGGGCTGGATCAGGAATTGGACCTTGTCCCGTCGTGCGCCGCCGTCAGCAGACGCCGGACATCTTATGTAGAGTGATTTGGGGCGCACCGGCAGTGTCCGGCACGCAGCATTTGCGAGCCTCTAGGAATATGTGTTAGAGACGTGAGGCTGCGTTGAGGGATAGATCATGAGGCGCAAAATCTCGCCCCGGGTGCATTACGAGCAAGAGCAGAAAAGTGGCAGAGACACGTGATGTGCCTCGTTGCGCTCTTTAACTCGCGGCGTTATTTAAAGCTGACTAGTCCCACCCCAGCCCACGCCTAGACCGGTAACCGATCTCTCGTACGAAGACAAATCGTTCGTACGATTTGTCTTCGTACGAGAGATAGTGATGTTCTGGCTTTGGCTTGTGACAAAGCCACGGCTTTTGATTGGCTTTTGATCGAGACCCAAATCAATTTCCTGGCCGCGTCACTTCATTTGGGCAAGATCTGACACTATATTCTTGGTCTAGACTTCAATTTCCTCCTGATCCATGTGCTATATGGTCAAAAATCAAAACGTGATTTTTTACCCTGTGATTTTTTTCGAAATCCGAGTCAGCCATCTGATTCAGAATGCCGAACTATGCCGTAAAAAATATTGAGGTTATCTTATCCGGGCCGGACGGAGCCGTTCAAAATCTTTGGCTTTGTCACGCTCGGGTTTGGCCTGTGACTGGCCTGTGACAAAGCCAAAGCCAGAACATCACTAACGAGAGATCGGTTACCGGTCTAGCCCACGTCCACAGCTCGATGCTTGGTACTGACGCGCTGACGCGCCGATCCACAATGACGTCACGTCCTCCCCCGCGCAAGCCCTGACTACTGCGGCGCAGCCGATTCCAGGCCATTAGCGCGTTAGCACTCCGCTCCTCCCACGCGCATCGGTGCTTCAACCCGTCTCGCCATGCATCCCCCTCTCCCGAATCGTTCGCGCAGCTCGCGCCCATGCGCACGCTCCATCATAGTCGCGCGGTGCCCACCGTATTCGGACCTCCGCTCCGGTGCCGCGTCCGCGCCTAGCCATCTGCCACGCTGCGCACCTCATCTGCATTCCTTCTCGGCTCGGCTCATCTCGGTTCAAGCCCCCGCCGCCGCGCAGCCCTCCTCCCGAGTTTCGATCGCGCGCCCCCCCGGGGTCTAGCCTCTGCGCCGCCCTTCACGGCGCGACGCAGCCCTCCCTCCGCCCTTCTTTCGCCCCCCGCGCTTCCTCTTTGACCTACCTAGATGTGGAGACATCCGGCTGGAATCGGCTAAGTCGATTTCTATATGATGTCGCCAGCTCCCAAGGGCATACAAGCGTGCTTCAAAATGCTGAGTACTACTGAGGTCGAGAAAACCTTGAGTGGTTGATGATTGCTGGCCACGAGGAAGAGAGTCTCCGGTGTCGTGTATAAATTCATAGGGTGTGGTGACAGGCGCAGAGCATTGGAACATTTCTTTAAATACCCGATCTGGAGTCTGCCAATGCACCACGAAGGCTGGTGCATACGTTTCGAAGGTTCACAAGGAGTTTTGGGGGGTAATGAAGGCACGGACAAGATCATGGTGTCCATATACGATGAAGAATGTATGCCAGTCTAAGGTCGTTCCTTGACGTTTGGCGCCGAATAGTAGCCCTGGTGAGCAACAGCGCAATCCAGGGAAAGCTGACTGATGAGACGCACGCAGGGCAGTTCATGTAGATTCGGGGGGCTATTCTGCTAATGACAACGCTGAGTTCTGGCGTGAACGGCCGCGCTATGTCCACGATCACGGCGCTGGATTTGTTTGAGATGTGCGGAATTGGCTGGACGTTGGGACTTAACTTCTGGAGGAGTGCCGCGGTCCATAACAGCAGCAAGTGACCCCACCGCGCACTCTTGCTCGGGGCACCAGATGGTCCGTAGTTCGGTCCTATCCCCGCATAAATGATATCTGGCGGCTAGCGAGACCCTGCGCTGATAGCCGCAGCGCAAACGACGCGAAACTTGAAGCGGGCGTTTCGGGATGACAGGGGGGACGGAACAAAATGATTGGAGCATCTTGACGGGTTTCACAATGGTCCAAGAGGCCGAAAACTCACCGTTGTATTAGCCCTGGTACCAGGCGATGCGGCGCGCTCGCTGCGACGGGTAGGAAATGAGGGCCGCCGTATAGCCGTAGGCAGCCACATCATATTGCGCGCAGGATATTTCCAGGATGGTGTCTCCGCATACCAGAGAGTAAGGTGGAACCTCCAGCATCAAAGTAGAATAACTCATCGCGGAGTTTGTTTCCGCCGTCATTTATTAGGATGACGACATTGCGCGCGAGTCTGTGCTGCCGAGTGGTTGAAGGGTGGTAGGTACAGACGGATGTGCGTGGAAGATACGGATAATGAAAATGCCCGACCGAAAAAATATAGAGACCGCATTCCAAAGCCTCTGCTTGGTGAATCACAAGTCGCGGTGAATCACGATCCCGACGACGATATTTGGCGAAGGGCTCGGGAAGAGGACTATCCCGCAGATTCATCACGAGTACGAGAGCTTGCCGAGGCACCCTGCCCTACTCCGGCTCCACGGCATAAGACTCCTTACATTCTAGCACCCTGCATCTCAGAATGAAGCATCATCATGCGAAGTTTCATCTTAGACATCCATGTCTCCGGGCTTCAATTACACTTTCCCCTTGACGCCATACGGGGCAAAATTGCTGAATCCCCCCGCTAGTACGTGATAAAATTCGCGATCGCTGCATTGGGCGAAGAGCCAAGCACCCTGAATCTGGGGAATCTATCATTCCGAACCTTTCGCTCTCTGCTGAATAACCATTTAAGATACGCTCATGCGCTCTTGGACGAAATATTCTTTGCTATCCGGGCTGACGTTGGATTCGGAACCAAGTACCATCCTCAATTCTAAACCATGCCCACCAGCAAAATTCCATGAATTGCTCTATTCTACTAGCTTCTTCTGAAGGAATCTCGGTTGTGTTCACCTTGCAACTCAGGCAATCCAACTCGAATATGTTCAGCAGAAACGGCTCCGTCTTACAGATGGCTTGGTTCAGCCGCAGTTTTCTTGGGTTAGCCGTGAGCGCTTCGGAGCTGCCCTCGGCTGGTGTCTTCATTTGGGTTCATTCTCGTGCAGCCCCGTCGCCCCACGACCAGGAGCTCAGTGATTCACGGATCGGGTCCCCGCTGCTCTCTCCTTGCTCAATGAAATATGCGGACTGCCTCGACTCGCATCCAGATGCGTGATGGAGCCATGGAACAAGACCGTCTTTTCGGGGTACATTACCTTTGCGCCAGGACTGGATTCAAATTTTCACGGCTCTCGCTCTTTCTTGCTCTTTGTGTTGGACAGAATACTTACCCCTCGCGTTCACACTTGGCTGGGGGTCCTCTACACGCAGAAACATGACCATTTTCCGGCGTGCGTACCTAAGTTGCAAAGCTATTCTAAAGTTTCCGACGCGTCTCCCGAGCTTTCCTGGTGCAACGACGGGTTTGCGCAGCAGTTGAGTGGGTCAAGTGAAAACCGATGGTGTGATTCAGCGCGGAAATCCTGGATATCTAGCCATGTAAATTATATTCCTTGCGGGAACCAGCAGCGATTATTTGTGAGACTCGTGGCTGAAATGTTAGTTCGGACATCTAATTCTCAGCCGATCTCTCTCGGCATCGGTCGCAAGAGTGATGATGCGATCTGCTGGCGTCGGCATCTTCCGGCGTGCTTCTCTGTCTCTTTCGGGCATTGTGCGCGCCAGCCTCTTGTGTGTATGCATCGTTGCCTGCAGATCCCCGAGCTTGTGGGTCTTGTGTGCTCCCGCCTACAGGGACCGCGCCACTTCGGAATTGCTTTCGAGGTCGGCCATCCGAAGCACGGGGACCTCGCTGTCCTGGCAAGGACCTCGACGGTTTTTTCCAGCCACGCACTCAGGTTGATCTGGAACTCGGTGACTTTGATGAATCTTCTTAGCTGTCTCCCTTCGGGCTCTTTCGAGCTAAGAACGACAGGCGAAGGCTACTTCACAAAATACATCATGGTAGCTGGCGCAATTCACCGGACGTCTATCAACCACTGACCATACGTAGCAACTACTTCGCCCTTTGCAGAACTCCGATTTGGAGCGCGTCCTCGTCTATGCTCCACACGTCAAACATCTCCTCTCTGATCCTCGTTTCGCCGATCTCTCGTCCGTTTTCCCGAGCGCTAGCCCCTGGCTCTCCGAGAACATGCTCCCAAACCTCTAGGGTCTTTATTGGATGCACGGCGAGAATGATTTTCAGTACATTGACTGCTTCCTCGCCCCTCAGCTCACCAGGATTTGCATTCCTCACACATCCCTCGCTGCCCTGACACTGCTGCCGAGCCTTGCCCATCGGTGTCCGCAGTTGACAGACGTAACCTTTTTCCCTCGGGGCGCGCCGGATTTACGATCACTGGCCGTCTCCGCCATCTCGGTGTGCGTGCGCGGCTTGCACGGTATCGAGAGGCTGACCGCAGACATGCTCGATCACCCGGCGCTTGAACATCTGTCTCGCCTTCCGAGCCTCCGGCATTTGAGGCTGGGTGGACTCCCTTCCACTTTCCCTACCCACGACGACGAAGCGTTATTCCCATCGCTTCAGACACTGTACTTCAGCTCTGAAATTGAATCCCCGTTCCGTTTTCTTCAATGGGTCAATAAAATTCCGCTTGTGGAATTTACAGCTGAATGCCCAGCATTTTCGACGGCGGACGAAGTACACCGTCTGTTTTCCGCCGCTGCAGGTGGAATTTCCCATTCTCCCTTGACGGAATTCGCATTCGACAACGAGTTCGACTCATTCGACTCTTCCGACTCCGCCAATTATCTCATCCGATCCTCGTCGCTCCGCAGCCTTTTCTGTTTTGTCAATCTGATATCCGTCTCTGTTTTATCGGCTGTGGGGATCGACTTGGATGATACCACTGTCACCGACTCCTGGCGTCACATCGAACGCCTCGAGTTGCAATCCTACTACGGTACCGTCGCCCCTCGCGCTACGCTTCAGTGCCTGGAAGCTTTTCCCAAATATTGCCGGCACCTGACCAAGCTCTCTATCGCGTTCGATGCGACCGTAATTCCGACATCATACGGTGATCTCGCCCTCGAGAGCTTGACAAATCTGGATGTCGAGGCCTCCCCCATCGCGACAGCACCCCCTGTTGCCCGATTCATCGCAAGCATTTTCCCGAGCCTGAAGAATATCACAACGCTCCCTGATTCCTTCGGTGGGGATGCCGAGTGGGAAGCGGACGTGGGACCGGAAGCTTTCCAGTACGACCGTCACTGGAAGGAGGTGGCGTCCATTCTGCGCTAGGCTTCAAACTTCTGGCACAGAGTAGACAGAGTACCAGCTGTGACCCCGTATTCCGTGGAGGTTTTTCGATCGATTGTAGCTCAGCGCAAAACGATCGACAGATCGTTTGCGAGTTCAAATTCGGGCCGAGCACAGCGTAGCCAAACAAAGGGCACACTCACTGGCGCTCTACTCCAAGCGTCTTCGACTGCTATCACGATGCCCGGGCACAGAAAGAGCAAAAACAGTCGGTTGTTATCATGGCTGCCAATAAAATGAAGCTGCTCTCTGTAGTTGTAGAGGAATTTGACGGAGCTCCAAACACGGGGCCACAAGTCCGGTCTGACATGGAGGGGAAATGGAATGATCCGGTCAATGAGACGCAGGATATCCCCAATCTGGCGAACGGCGCTCTGCTCGCGCAGTGGAGTGTCGAAATCTGGCACTCTAGAAATGTACTTGGGAGCCACTGTAAGAGTGTATAGGGCTGGAATCAGGAAGTAGGCCTTGTTCTCGGGAACGTCGTCCGCCGCCGTCAACAGACGCTGGAGATAGTGATGTACCGGGTCGGGCTTCAAGCCCAAGCCCGGGCTTGGGTCGGGCTTTCAAGTCCGACCCAGGCCCGACCCGAAGTCCCCAAGTAGGGCTCAGGGTCGGGCTCAGGATTATTGGCGACCCGCGACCCGGGCTTGGGCCCGGGTCTCTTAGTGTACCTGCTAAGTGAAATTTCGCTAGTTTAAATCGAACTTTGACAATGGGAGTAGAGCTTAAAGGTATCTCGAAAGTTAAATCACTATCAACAATTTACGCCTGGGTGTAGAATGACCCAAACGACGAGTTTCAACATTTTTGATGGATTGATCGCTGGGTGATGGCGCATTAGTTAATGTTCAACTTGTGCTCAAAAGCCGTTGTTGAGGGCGAATAAGTCAGAAGCAGTCGCAGATCATGAGGGATAGGTAAATAGCTACTTTTCTCGTCCAATAACTCACCTCAAAGCATCATCAAAATTTGCAGTCAAGCCCGGGCCCAAGCCCAAGCCCGACCCGACCCGGGCCCGACCCAAGAGGTGGGTCGGTCTTGTGATATTCTCAAGCCCAAGCCCGGGCTTTCAGGCCCGACCCGACCCGCACATCACTAGCTGGAGATCTTGTGTAGAATGATTTGGGGCGCACGTAGCATTTGCGAGTCTCTAGGAATAGCTGTTAGAGACGAGGGGCTGCGTGGGGAATAGTTCACAAGTACGCGAATGGGCTGCGGCGCGCCTGCGCCTCTCTGCGCCGTTCATGATCATGCCACAACTGTAGTCTCCGGGCATTATAAATTTTCTCATTTACGGCTCGTTTCTTCACTCCCATCGCTCTAGCAGTCCTTGCAACTTCCAACCTCGTCTGTTCCGAGTCCGACGGTGCATAAAAGTTTCCACGGTTCAGTCTTCAAATCGAACTCTCCACGGGTCAGTTTTTCACCTGTCCACACCAAGTTTGGCTAAGGTTTGTGGTGTGATTTGACTGTTGGCCCAATTCAAATTCTGTTCAAAGAATTTTAATAACCAGGTGCCATGCGCCGCCGCCGCGTCAATGAAACAACCACTGCGCACCTGCTGTGCGCTGTTGCCGCTGGGTGATTCTTTGTGCGCATTTTTTTTTAACCTCTCCTAACTTCAGTTGAGCGTGGAAACTCGTTCTCGAGGGTCCCACAAGTCTGCGTGCCTTCTGGGTCAATATGCGCGCTGCTCTGCGTCAGTGTACAGCCACCATGCGTGACTGTTGCCTTGACGTTGACTGACACATCCACGATGAACTTTGGGATTAATCGATGAAACAACTCTGATATATCCTCTGTAATGCCTGGTAAGTATGAGAGTCCCCTGACCAAGACATTCACAAAATAGTCTCCGGGTCAGAAATACTTTCCAGGACACAAGGACCTCAAAATCGACTGAACCGTGGAAAGGCCTCCGAAATGAGGCTCCAGTAGCCAGTGCTACACATATAAATAAGCCTGAAGCTCGAACGCCAAGGGACCGTAGACCTCGTGAGTAATAGACGTCGGGGTGGACCAGGTAATGGACCTCGCTATGTTTTGTCACGCTTTTTACATCTTCTAGTCTAATCTTCTGTGGACCTCGATATGGACCTCTGCATTGCGACCCGCACTTTGATGTGGACCACCGACGTTGGACACACGACCCTGTCCACTGGCACGCCTCCGCACTTGCCACTCCCTAAAGTTAGTCTAGTCCCTCAGATTGGCTTTGGTGGATCTGAGAATCTGGTACACTCATCCCACGGACATTTGGGAGGGAAAACACAGCTAGAATATGCAATTTCGATTTCCCTGAGTTGTTGTTCAATTCTTCGTCCCCATCGCCCAATCCGGCTCACATCAGATGCGGGGTAATCCGATCTCTGGGGTGACATGCCGCTGTGATGCGGGTCGCGGCAGGTCCACGGCACGGTCCATAGCACGGTCCAAATGGTCAAAATTATATAATATGGAACCAGGTCTATCCGTAGGTACATCAGCAGGTCTAATGGACTGGTCCATGGACCTTGCTCCCAGCGGATCCGACGTTCTCCGTCAATCAACCGCCGATCCGCGTCAGTTGAAAAACGTCACAGTGCCGATCAAACGTCAGTGCAACGTCAAAGCGCCACTTTCACCCTGCCCGTCCGAGGTTCTCCACAGAATTATGAAGAGACATTTCCTCTCATATGTGCTGCCATCCCGAGACTTTTCCTCACTACAGGCGCCAGCGTGCAACGCTCGTCGCCGTTCACAGCTCGACACTCTTCCAGTTGAACTCGAACAGCTCAACTTATACTCACGCATGGCTCAGGATCGGGTTCGTCTACTGTGTGCACCTATGCATTTAATTCTGGAAACAATGCGGAAGCAAATTTTCTAAAATTTGCGGTGATTCTTCTGCCTAATGCACCTGGTCTGCGTCAGTAGCACAGCCACTCTGCGTCAATGTTCCTTTGAGGTAGCGTCAACTATCGTCGGATGGGTTTTGAGATTCATCGTCCAAACGACTTAAATTACAGCCCCGGACTGCCTACGAAAGAAGAACAGCTGCGGTTTTGCTTTCCAACTCAGTTATTCAACAAATAGTGTTGACCGAAGACACTCTGCCTGGGGTACATGGACGGCATAGTATAGTATATCTGAGGATTAAGGAACCGAGGGAGTCCCGAGGCACTAAAACGAGCATACACAGGCCAAAAATCTCCCAATTGGTGGGGAGAGGAACACCCTTTAAGATTCATATGTTGATTGTGGGCCATCCAACAAATTTGACAAAGAGTGTTAGCTGTGATGGATATTGGCACTTTACAGTATGTAGGCATTTATTTACGATTATTCTAGCCTACATGCCTCGCATTCAGTATTTATTTCCCACGGTTGAACACTGCCTTGTGACTCAGTCCTGACCTTGCATTTCCAGTACTTTGCTGTGCAGTTTAGAGTCAGTTTGAGTCAGTTTGAGTTAGTTTGAGTCAGTGTGAGTCAGTGAATTATGACTCACTCAATAGCTAGCAGTATATAAGAGGCCTGTCCTCCTCCTGTAAAGAAAATAAATCTACATCATCCTTACTTTGCAATCTACAACCGTGAACCTTCACACTCTCCGCTACCTGCGTGATTCTCAAGCCGGGCCGCCAGCGCTCATCCTTCTTTAGCTTACATAATCGTCAACTTGGTGTAACATCCTGCACTTGCATTATTAGTTGATAGCAGCCTTACATATTTAAACTACGACGCTAGCTCTGGTTTCAATCTAAGACTTCTTTGGTGAAAGCTGTGTTGACTGAT
Organism: Mycena vulgaris; assembly: GCA_029204335.1. Lineage (NCBI taxonomy): Eukaryota > Fungi > Basidiomycota > Agaricomycetes > Agaricales > Mycenaceae > Mycena > Mycena vulgaris. Next base: position 902,370 of record JARGYA010000026.1, read on the forward strand.
TATATAAAGGTTCCAGTATTTGAACCCGAGTATATGTCATATTCTCTTGGAAAGGTATTACATACAGTAACACCAATCCGTCCCACGGTGATCGCATAGCACGCGATAACCATTTCTCTCACATTAGCCCGGTATAGCACTCGTAGTGCCCGACGCTTCGCGATTTATGCTTATTCTAGATGAAAGCGTCGGATAGATATCTTGACTGGATTCTCTGGGCTAGAATGAGACGCGAGTGTGATTTTTAATCGTCTAAAACGAATGGTTGAACTTGAACTTTGAATGTTGGAAGTCAACTCAAACATGTGAATTCCCCATCCGCAGACAGAAATTATATCGGGGGAAACGAGGGAAAGTAGTATGAATCCGAAAGCCTCGAGTCCCAGTTGATTTTGTAGTACCGCGGTGCTATAATGACCGAGGCACCCGACCGCGCAGACTTCTCGGACGGGCTTGGCTAACGGGCTTGCCCCGCTTGTCGGAGTTTGAATTTGGCTGTACGGGCTTTGATGGCTTGGGCTTGGACGGGCTTGGGCATATGCTCGCTTACACCAAGCTTCACCACTGTATGCATTTCATTGATATCTCTTGCCTGGCCCCCCAAACTGTTTATTTTCACCCCTCATTATCTCAACTTGACCCCCGTGCCTCATGCGGCCAACTTTGCGCGGCGCAATCCTCCGCATATTTCATGTTGTAGTATAATCGACCCCTTCTTTCGTCATTATGCATATATATGTATCTAGGTCAATGATAATAGAATCCCATGTTGTTCTCAGGCGTCCCCTGAGACAAAGTTCAATCAACTATCGTCGCCTTCTGCTCTTACATACTTCCACCACGTCTCACTTGCCCCAAACTCCCGACTCACGCGCTGTTCGCGTCTAATCACATTCGTATCGTCTCACTCGACCCATTCCCCTCACATTATCCCCTGTTTCTTCTGCATTTCCGTCTCAATCGCTTCTCTCTGCATTTCCCGCTTACTTTCTCATATATTTCCGCATCGCCTCAAGCTCCGCTACATCTCTTGGTTCTTACTTGGTCTAATCTGTATTGAGTATCGCTCCACTTTCCCCCTTTCCCTCAATATTTATACTGTATCCTTTCTCTGGATCCCACACAATATACGACCCCCATTCGCACGCAGTTTCGTGTCGACTCGTCATTTGTCCCTCAGCCCTCATCGCCGCTGTTGTACTCGTCCTTTTTCGTTGCTCCCGCACTTGTTGCACACTCGGCTCAAGTCCCTGAGCAGTGTTAGCCAACTCGCAATTGAGTTTCTTCCTTCCATCCCCGTTGCCACTTTGCCTGGTTCATATTGGGTTTAGCTTGTGCTTGGACCGTTGGTTGGTACTTGAAGGAGGTCCGCACTTGAATTCAACACCGCTATGGACGTAATTACTGAGCAGATTTCATCCCGGCCTTCACCGGCAACGTTGCATGTGTCGCGACTTTTTAAATCAAGGGGTGGAAAAATGAAACCCCGTGTTTCCAAGCCCAAACACAAGTCAAAGCCCGTGTTTATGAGCCCAAGCCTGCCCCCCAAGCCATTCTGCACAAGGCCAAGCCGTTTAGCCCAGCCAGTTCAACAAGTGGAATACAACACTGGGTGAATTACTCACTCCTGTTCCCTGCCCTTATCATAGATGATTAGAGATACCTTCAAAGTGTTCAGGGTGCTTATATATTGTCAGGATACCTAAAACCCAAGGATATTTATATTCGTGGCGAGCCCGTGGACCAGGCAGAACGGCTTGCGGCAAGTGAAGTCCAAGCCTGGCGCATTCCGGCCTCCAAACCATGTCCAAGATATTTATACACCATATGCAGATTGTCTTAAGTCTCAGACACTCGCTGAATTTTTGATTGGGAGCTGGCATGCACATAATGGAATAATTTTGAGCAACTTATATCAATATGTCACGAAAGAATTGGTTCCAGCAGACCGGGAATTGGAATTGTAAAAAACCCTTTGGTTCAGGAGAATGTATAAATACGATGAGACTAAACTGAGTGGGACAATCCCGTGTTTCTGAGGGGAATGCACAATGTGCTCTGTGTCGTCCTCGGTGGCGACAGTGTATCATGACATCAGTGAGGAAAATATTTTAAAACAATCGCAAGCCCTAGAAGTATGGACTTGCTATACACCGTGTATCCACTCAAATTGACAAAACAGTCCGTGGGGGACGAGAAACATGTGCAAGCCCGTTTCTCGGCTAAGCGAGCAAACGGGCTTGCCAAGCCATCAAACGGGCTTGCAAGCCGATATGCCGAGCTTGGGCTTGGCGCTACACCAAGATCCAAGCCCAAGCCCGAAAAGCCCAAGCCGTTCGGCTCGAGCCCATATCCAAAAAATATCCAATCCATGCATATTGTATTATATGAGCATAGCATGGTAAGGAACCCTACGTGCGATGCATGCACCTGATTTTCTTGTATTTCGATGATCAAGTCGCGGTTCGAGTGCCATATGGCAGACTATCGCTATAAGCCAATTGAAATTTGGAGTGCAGTGTTCTCAGATAGTGCAGAATGATGACATATGTCGTTTGAGCCATAATAGCTTGCGATGTATTGCGCACATTCAACTCCCGGCACCAAATGATATTAAACCTGACGAGGAATCATGGGAGCAGGCCCCAATGCTATTTTTCGACTTGTAAGGAGTTTGAATTTCATCGAAATTCGTTACTAGCGTAGCTGTGCGATTTACACGGCTTCAGCCGTCCTTACCTAGTATAAACCTGATGCTTGAGAAAAATCTGGGCCGAGAGACGAAGGAAGCTGAATTTCATGAGGACTCAACTGCCAGACAGTGAATAGGTACCCACGGAGCATACTGAGCCCAACAAGCCCGCAATATTGGGGTGAACTTATAATGTTGTCCGGTATCGTCTCCTGCGGCGACGGCATATCACCACATCCACGATTAAAACATCCGGAAAAAATAACAAGCCTGTGAAGCACGTACCTCCTGAGCACAGTCCATAAACTCAGATTGAGCAAATAGGCCGTGCGGGACGAGAAATATGCACAAGCCCGTGGCGAACAAACGGGCTTGCCAAGCCGGCAAGCGGGCTTGCAAGCCGATCTGCCGGGCTTGGGCTTGGCGCTACACTAAAATCCAAGCCCAAGCCCGAAAAAGCCCGTTTGCGCGGGCGCAAGCCCGTTTTGCAAGCCGAAAAGTGAACTCTCCCCGACCGCGGGGTTCGGTGTGCTGGTTTGTGGAATCAAATGCTGGCTGAGAGGACATGGGGCCGGCAACATTGCAAGGGTCCTAGTTGTGGGGAGATTAAATTGGCATCTCGCATTGCTCAACGGCAGTCATGGTACAGTACCTGCGTGACACTGCGGCAGTGTGACTATTGCAACGTCAAACAAACAAACGGCAGTGTGAAATTCTGCAGCGTCAGTCTGCGTCACTTGCAACGTCACAACGTCACTTTCCCCCTGCCCATGCGCAGTGCGCGCTCCAAACCATACATATTGCAGTATGGCGGGGAAGGGAAGGAAGGAGTGTCGCGAGCACTGGTGCATCCGCATCCGCATCCGCGCACTCTCTCGAATGCTAGTGGGGCCGAGCAACGCTGGAGCGGTACTAGGAATGGGAAGAATGGGAGTAGGATGTGGTTGAGGCACGGCGAGATTCGATAATCGATAATGGAGAGGACGTCTCGCGGTGCGATGCGACATCCGGGGGTTTTACCTTTGGTGTGCTGCGTCCCCGTCGTCGTTCGAGCCCAGCCCCTGTGCTTCCACGCCGCGCCGTGCATCACAGCTTGATCACAGCCCTGCTCCCGCTTCAACGAAGGTGGGGGTTCGAATCCCCCCGAAGGCATGAAACGGATGACGGCCTCTTTTCCGACCAGTCCACATTGCGGCGGGGAGCAGGACCAGCATAAATGCCGACGAAAGTTAGAGCTAGACGGTGTTCTTGATATCCGTCGCCATCTGCAGCATGTCTGCGAGATTTGTGGTGATGAGATCCTTGTTGCAGCTTGTCGGAGCGTCGGAATCGTGGTCTGAAAAGTCGGGAACCGGAGCTGTGAGGCCCGCATGAGCTAATTCGGTTTTCATGAGCAATCTGGCCTGACCTGCAAGGACGCTGGACGCAAGGAGGGCGAAGAAGAGGAGGGTGGCTTTGTTGAACATGGTTCCCTAAATAATCGATGTTGGAAACAAGGACAGTGGAGTGAGAAGAAGATCGCTGGGAGGAAATGAAAGGACACCAGGTAAAGAAACGACGTCCCCATTAGGTCCTATTATATTGTCCCCCCTATGCTTACGCACAAGCATCATGCAGCGCGGTGACAGATGAAATAGTCTTGGCGATGTTTGAGCGTGCCCACAACGGCAAACAGTTCCGTTAGATTCCGAATCGGGCAACTACTTAATGAAGATCCGGCAAGGTGCAGCACTGGTAGCTACTGACGAGACTTCGAATCTAGAAATTCCCGGCATCAGAGAATCCCGAAAGCGACACTGCTACCGTAACCCGCTTGAAACGAGCGCGCGACGAAGTTTGACGGCCTTGAAAGGCTGCCAAAAATGACCGGCAACATTATTATGTCTCTACGGCAGCCGGTCCAGGCCTGCCAACAGTCTCCGAAGCCTCTCCCGCCCCCAGTTGAAGTCACAACATCGCGGAGACAATGCAGCGTAGTTATTTGAACCTCAAGCTATGTGTTGGAGTGGCCAAAAACATATTTTTCTCTTCCAACACAAGGCGCTGAAAATTCCTGTCCTGTGGGCTGCGACTGTCTTCCGCTCGCCGATGCCTGGCATAGCTCCTTCGTTGCTTGAGGTTTAATCATTAGACACAGCAACATGCGGCATTATTTGTGCGACTTCTAGAGTTGAATAATAGATAAAGAGGTATCACTAGGTACATATTGTGTGTACATCCGAGCTATGGGAGGGTACATATGTGTCTTTGTGAACCACAGTTTGATACGTGGATATCGATACCACGAGCAAACGGCGTGTCGCGCAGCGGACAGAGGGTATGACGGTCCCAAATAAGCTATTGTGGGGTTCATAGGAGGTGTTTTGACGTATCTGACATCCAGTCCCTTCGTGGTAATACCGACAACCCCGACAAAAAATCTGAATATTCGTCCTCCGGGATTTGAGTGATTTGTGATATTGAATAGCAGTGAGAGGGTAATCCAACCCATACAATAATAGCGTACCGTTTAAAAGGAAGTATAAGCCATCATAATGCATACTATCAAGTCTCAGACCCGTACCGCAAATCCTTGACTTGATATCGCGCGGCCACGTCAGACCTCAATATGTCGGACTGCGGTTGCTTCTGGGTTCCCGGGAGGCAAGGAACGGGATTCCGGGGGTTGTGAGATGCCCCAGAACGAGGGGGAGAGTCCGGGCATTAAAACGAGCTCCGAAAGGCATGAATCGGTGAAGAACTGGCGAAGAAAGGTGAAGTGGCGGATCGGAGTTGAGAAAATGATGGTTTCACCCTTCGGCCGATGCCAAAACCCAGCACAGCTTTCTATCAACTTATCACGTTCCTTCCAAATTTGACATGGACCAACGTCCAAGGGGTACCCAGTACTAAAATTTGCTACACGACGTCGGAAAAATGAATTAAGGCCTTGTTCAGACACTCCCTACCCTATTAGCCGAATTATGTAAGCACCAAATCGGGAGGTATTCCCACGGAAATGGGCGCAAAGCTCACATTTTGGGGTTTTTTTACCCTCCTAAACACATTTTTAGGGTCCTCCGACCAAATTCCAAAAAGTGAAATAAGGGCGTCCAGACCCACCCTACCCTATGAGGCTGTGTCTTGGCTTCTTCCGGCGGGTACCCCTTGTCAACGTCAGAGGTCTTATTCCATCCTCCAATACACACCCGATGGTAAGTCTCAGCCTGCAGCCTTCTATTGTCCAGATGGCCGACTACCTAGTGTGGCCGGGTAGGCAGTCGCTGACAGTACAACCGTTTGCAGGCTGGACGCGACAGTGGCAAAGTCGCCTGCGGTGTTGGCCGCATTGGCGGCGTTCAGCGCCGTCCGCACGATCGCGAAAGTGGTGCCGTCCTGGTCAGTAGCGAGTCTGAAAGAGAAGATCAGCCCTGGGTGAGATCCTTAGCGGAGAATAACTGGAAGTTCGCGCACAGATCGGGGAGGACGTCTTGCTCGGGATATCCGTCACCATCTGCAGCATGTCTGCGAGATTTGTGGTGATGAAATCCTTGTTGCAGCTCGTTGGAGCGTCGGAGTCGTCGTCTGAAAAGTCGGGAACCGGAGCTGTGAGGGCCGGCGTGAGATAATTCGGTTTTCATAGGCAATCTGCACTGACCTGCAAGGACGCTGGACGCAAGGAGGGCGAAGAAAAGGAGGGTGCCTTTGTTGAACATGGTTCCCTAAATAATAGGTGTTAGAAAAAACGACGGTGGAGCAAGAAGAAGATCGCTAGGAGGAAATGAAAGGACAGCAGGTAAAGAAACGACATTCCCATCAGGTCCATTCATACTGTCCCCCCTATGTTTACGCACAAGCATCATGCAGCGTGGTGACAGATGAAATGGTCTTGGCGATGTTTGAACTTGCCCACAACGGCAAGCAGTTCCGTTAGATTCCGAGTCGGGTAACTACTCAATAAAGATCCGGTGAGGTGCAGCACTGGTAGCAACTGGCGAGAGACTTTGAATCCGGTATCAGAGAATCTCGGAAGCGCCATTGCTACCGTAACCCGCAAATGAGCGCGCGAAGATGTTTGACGGCGCGCGAAGAGGGTTGTCCTGCCAAAAAAAGAAACTTGGTGAAATTGATCCTTGTGCAGCATATCCCACCAAGTCCTTGTTCAGGATATGGGGACCAACGACGACGTGTCCCCTGTCCGCACCGTTTTCACGAGCGGCACCGGCAAACCTGGTGATATGTCGGAAAAATTAAATTATCCTTGAAAGATCGCTTGAACAGGACTTGCTTCCATAGCATTTAACGCAAGGCTGTATTAGGCTTGATTTTCCGTATCTCTCGGGTCGAGCACAGCATCTCCGAGAACCGATGTCAAGATCCAATCAACATACGGCACAGCGTGCACCGCTTCTCATTCCCTTATTAACGGCTCGCCGCTCGTCGGGACCATAACGAAACAAAATGGACTTCGTCACCATCGTATCTGCAGAACTCTGGCTTCTTCTATTCTCTCACCTCTTCCTTCCTGACCTCGTCAGTGTATCCGCCGCCTGCAGATCTTTCCAGGCATTAGCCGCGAAGTCTTTGGAGAAACATCGAGCACTTCGTCACCGTTTCCATCGCCTCGGCCATGACTACGACTACAAACCCGCGTATTGGTACCTACACCTGCTCACCTTACTCCGGGAGTCGGCCGCGGCGTACTACGTCGAGCACTTGACGGTTGAGGAGACAGACTCTCGCGAGAAGGAAACAGAGCCCTGGCCGGTCTTGCCCCTGGCGCCTGTAGCTGAGGCCCTCATCAGGGAGGCCGTGGAGGCGGAGGACTGGATTCCGGACACCGACAAGGGACAGTTTCTATACCGGTTGCTCGCTGGGGACGAGGATGCAATGGTGACGCTCATGATTCTGCGAATGCCGAATCTGAAGCAGCTGACCTTGCCGACACACTGTTGGGGTGGGTTAGGATTCACGCATCTGATGCCCATCGTCGCCCGCATCGCTGAGGCCGCCGCCGCCGCCGCCGCCGACCCGGACGCAGGAGCGGCACTACCGCTGTCCAAACTCGAGCACTATGAAGGTCATATCTTCAACGGACGCCACGGGGTGGACTTCGAGAGCCTCGCTCCCCTCATGGCGCTGCCCAGTCTGCGCACAATGAACACTCCGTGGAACACTGAGCAAGGGTTCGACTGGCCGGCGTCGCTGCCCAAGTCCCGGGTGCGCAAGATCGATATCCCGGACGGCGAGATCACTCGTGAGGCTATTGTAGGTCTGGCCCAGAACATTCGAGGCCCGTGTGTTATTCGCCAGGAGCCCACCGAATATAATGACACTTCCGAGGACGTTGACTGGGATGTCCTCGAGATCCCATTCGAAGGCGCTGGCGTGGAGGAGTGGACGATTGAATTTGGCGAGGAGGGGGATGAGGAGGAGGAGGAGGAGGAGGAGGAGGAGGAGGAGGAGGAGGAGGAGGAGGAGGATGATGCGCCGCGGTAGGAGGAATATTCAACCGGAGGAAAAAGAGTCTAAAATTATGTAACCCAAACGCCTTGGGGGTAAAATCTCAACTTTTTCCAAGACAAAGAGAGCGGCTGTGCCCTGAGGGAAATCGGAGCCGTAATATCCCTGACAATACGTTTGTCTTTGCTGCATCAACAAAATCGATGCTGTGACGCGGTGTTTGGCATGCTATGCGTGCCGCACTCCGCCTCCTACCTCTGCCTGAGGGCCACCAACCTCACACGACTCTGGGCGGGTCACCTCTGGTTTTTCTGACTCTTTCCGCGTGCACGGAACCCCGATTTGGTCCCCTACTTTGACCACCAAGGTCGGTGCAGTAATTTCAAAGTTCTGGCAGCGACTTACTCACGCCATGGCTCAGGACAATTAATCGGCTTTGTCAGAATAATTCCACGGGATATTCGAACGTCCCCAGCGCCGGATACGGTATTTAGTCCAAGGTAGTCTCTTCATTTCCCTCTTGCACTCTCAGCAAGCTGACTAGCTCCCAGATAGTTCGCAGGCACCTCCAATCAAGCCAGGTCAGGCTGCAGGCGTTCCCTCTAGACGATGTAAGTTCATTCGTCAAACCATGCCTACTTCCCTCTAAGAGTTCATCCCACACAGCGTCACATCGGACACGCGCGCCTACTCCCGTATCCCCGATATCGATCCCGGCTCCCGCCGTCTGGGATGGCTGGCCTGACGGAGCGTTCCACTGCTTTTTACTCCTCAGGAAGTCATAGATACGAGCCAAGTGGAGCTGAATTGGGTATGCGAAACCGTCCCGGGCCATCGAGGATCGCGGAATGCCACGGCGCGGTAGAAGGGTAAAGAAATACACCACCGATGCATCGGTGTTCTAGAATGCAGCGGTGGGGCCTGCTCTGCCGAGAGGAAAATCGCTCCAGCGGTCCGAGATATTGATCTTCACAGACAACTTCGGAAGCGTTGTACGTGCGGGGAAGAATTGCAGCTCCGGCAGTGTGGTATCGAAGCAAATACCCACTTCTACCGCGGCGGTGCATACTTCACCAATGCCGGGGCTCACAGCCACTCGCAGTTCACCCATACGCTTATCTATCGCCCAAACGAAGCGTTCGAATTCGCTGAATACATGTCCAAGCGCCCAACTCTACTGAACGACTCCCTGGCGCCTGAGGCTCGTCACGACCTCCGTTATCACGCGTCCTCGGTTGATTTCGCACCAGGCAGCCAACACGGCGTCGGAATCCGATAGCGATTCCCAATATCACGGAATCCAGCAAGACGACGGTAACCGTAGTATGTATCTACTGAAAAGATTCAGCTCACGGGCCGCCTCTAGATCTATCATCCAACAACGAGCATAGTGATTCAGAATCGACCAGGCTGCCAGATAAGGATGGTGCGGTGCTTGCGTTTAAAATAGTTGCTGGAGCTGACGGACGGACTAGATGCAGCATTACAGGCGACCTTTGAAAATCTGCTGGAATTGGATGCTAGGTTGTTCCACCTCTCATCACCAGCCTTCGTCACAGTTGGAGATTACATACGTACCTCAGTTTTTACAGGAACCTCATTAGTTCTTCTCAGGACCTTACCTCACCCTCCCCTGCATTTTCCGATCGATGTAGCAGCCAAATCTGATGAGCGGATATCTCGGAAGGTACCTGTCCGGAAAGGGCATATTTTGTCACTACGATGGATCTTCCAATGGACTCCGTCATGTTCAAGTGCGGTAAAACCCCCTTGTGGATTCTAGCTATGTAACCCTACCCCCTCCCCAAAGATCATCCAGTGCCCCCGATACCTCGTCACCTGTGGCCAAATCTTTGCCTGCCCCCCAATATGCGCCAAAGCCAAACAACTGCGATTCCTGGGGTTGCAGCCCTTACTCTCCAGATCATTACGATCCAGTTACGTTCAGATCGAAGGTGAATTGCGCGTGGCATTTGCGATTCTCTCTGCGGCGCGTCTGCGGAGGTGCTTCTCAACGCGCCCACGTGACGGCCTGCCACGGATTTCGTTGACCGTACACCGATCGCTGACGTCACTTGCATGACCGCCCCCTAAACGTCGTCTCGCCGGTGTTTTCCTAATGGTCCTCGGCGTCGTCACTACGGCCTGTCATTACGGTCGTAGGCACCGCCAGACCACCGCCACCGCTGCCATCAACGGCGTCGTGACTGTCCGCGCCAACGACCACACGCCTTCTTCCCTTCCGCTCTCGAATCATCGGCTGCAGCCCCAAGCTGTCAATCACGATGACGAGGCTTGCTCGTCGCCAGCACATACACCCTTGTCCCTCATGTCTGTGCCCACATCTACGTCCACGTCGGCCTATACACCCACGCCTCCGCCTCCGCCTCCGTTTACTCCTAAGCCTCCGCTTACGCCTACGCCGACCCCAACCCACGCCTACTCCCGCTCCCGCGCCTACGCGTACCCGTCCCTATCCGCTCACATCGCCGCATTCCTCACCCTCGCTCGCCAACCCCTGGCTCCCCGCGCCTCTCCATTCACCTCCCCGCGCTCTACTGTGCTCCTGATCTTCGCACCCGTTCACACGTCGCTGTGCTGATACCCGCTATGTCTTCTCGCGCGCTTCTTTCAGCCGTGCGGTTACCGCCCGAGATTTCAATACAGTTTCGAGTGGTTTGACACGGAGCAGGCTTCTTTCATAAGGCGCGTATTACCTCCCAGTGAAAACAGCTCGATGGCACGCGCAGCAATAATGGGATTTTGTGACTTTCGTCTCGCGCTGCATCGAGTGGTCCAAGTTTTTTATTGCACGGCTATTAATATACAAATCTGGCTACTACGCTCCCCCGGTGCCCCGCGCCCCCCTGCCCGCTGTCTCCGAGTATCGCCACAGCTCGCAGACACCGTGGTCCAGCCCAACCCGCGCCCGAGCCTCTCGGGTGCCAGGCCGTGTACGCGCTGCCCGTTGCCCACATGTGCACAAACACGCGGGCTCGCTTTGCTGGTGCCCGTTGCGTGCGTGGCAGCCCACCACGCCGCGTCCTTCTCGTCGTTCGTCACGACTACGCGCTTGACGGAGAGACCATTGCGCGCGAGCAGCGTGGCGCACCTCGGCGGGGAGCGGAGCGAAGCAGTGGGTACTCGACGCAGGAGGAGAGGTAAGGTGCGCGCAGCGAAGTTTGTCGTCTGAGGTGCGGCGTCTGCACGTACAGCGCCCGCGGACTGCAGTCCATTAACATCAGCTACAAACAAGGTGATGTGCGCCGACGATGACACACCTTGTCTCATTGGCTTCAGCCCCTTCGCGGGAAACGCGATGTCTGCCGACCCGCCGCGAGGACGACCGAATGGCGTGTACGAGGGCGAGGAGTGACGGTGACGGCGACGGCGACGAGCACTCGCCGTCGCTGGGGTGTTGTTCGAGATGGGGAGCGTGGCGCGGCTTGAGGCCATATTTGGATGGTCTTGAGGGTGGTCCTGGCACGGGCGTGGATGAATCAAGACAGGGAAGATTTGCGTAGGTAGCCATGAGCCTTGATCCTGCGCGTAATCAGTCTAATCGCACAGACACAAACAGAGTCTAAGGCCGGGCTGAACACAGTGCTTGGGGCATGGGCATGTGGGGTAAGCTGCTGTCTTTTTCTCGCGCGTTATCGTCCCCGAATTGTAGGCGTGATCGGTGAGAAGACGGGGAAGTGCCGGGTAAGGGATCCCGGATAATGCGATAAATTTGCGATGCTCTGGAGAGCCCTGCGCTTTAGAGTTGAGAAGATTCAGCGCACGCCAAGCCCCGAGGAGTAAAAGAGAAGGCGCGAGGTTGGCTAGCTTAATTGGAGGGGAAGGTGCGCTTCCAGATGGTGATTAAATCTGGAGAGACGCACATTGACGAGGAGAACCTGTGAGACCCAACGATCGTCGAGACGTAGGATCAATAGACAGAGCCAGAGTCCGTGGAAGAAAGGGATGGATTATGAGACACCGCAGGAGGAGGTACTGGCCAATTCCAGCTTCGTCGATTCACGCGCACAGAGCGATTGATTTCATCCCCACTTGTTGTGAGGCTAGATGTTGCGGAATGAAGGCTACAGACCGTGGATAGGATGAACTCCGGCCGGGAACTTACTTTTGTCATGCCATATGACAGTCAATTCCACAAATTTAAGTTTAAATTTTTTATTTGCACGAATCGCAGTGGTTGATGTGAATGCAGGAATATCGGGAAGCCAGGACGCGAGGGCCAGGTGACAGGGTCCTAGAACCATGGATTAAGTGAGTTCAAGGAACTCCTGAAGTGTTGTTGTCAACTTGCGGCGAAGGAATTGGAACGTGCGGGGATACCTCTCACGAGCGAGTCAGCTACACCCGGTACACTTCCGTCCCACGGCCAGGGAAGCTCGGGTCTGCCATACCTCGATCAATGGTTTCCTGGGCCTGAATAGCGCATGCATCGTTCCGATTCTTGGTGCACAAAGGTTGGCATGTAACCTCCATGGTCGGCGGGTTCCCATGGAGAGTTATCGCGAGCGTCGTCTGGAGCTTTATTGCCGGCTTGCCGCAGTACAAGCATACACAGCCGTGATGCCGAGTTAGGACCTCCTCTTCGTGGGTGTCCACGAGGTTGCTGACCCAGCGGGAGGTGATGTCGCGCGGCGCGTCGCGGCGGCAGAAGATGGCGGGGATATTTTCGTAGAATGTGATGCGTTGGCCGTCGCGGCCGACGTTGAAGTGAAGATGGAGCTTCTGTGGAGACAATTCGATCGGTTTGCAATGTGGTTTGTGGGTAGGCCAATGCGCGGCTTGGCATTCGCGATTCTGGGAAGAAAAAATGGGTCAGCGAAGCGACCGCGCCGAGAACTCGACCATGTATGGATGGATGGAGGACTTACACAGTAGGTCATCATTTTGCACCGACCGCATTTCTGTGATCCACTGGCCTTCAAGCAGTTGCCGCAGACCATGATGGCAGAGGCTTAGATGAATCGATATGGTGTTGTCGTCTGTTATGATGCGCCACATGTCCCGGCGCCGGCCGATCCGATCCGGGTTCTCGCACGCGCGCGCCATCTGAGTCCCTCAGGCTCCTGCCATGACAACCGTCCTCGACCTCCCAGCAGAACTCATTGACACTATTATCGAAGAGGTAGACCCCACGAAAAGACAAGCAGCTCTCAAGGCTCTGGCGCTCACTGCATCGAGATTCCTCCCCAGCACCCAGCGGATCATCCTGAGTGCTCTCACATTGTCAAATGCCCGAAGCTAACGTGGTGCTGGCCACTCGACTAGTGGAATCTCCTCAAATGACACACTATGCTACACGACTTACCATTCAGTTCCCTCTCCCTCCGGCCCCAACTGCGGATAAAGCTCGCGCGTTTTGCGAGGTCCTGGCAAATGTCCGCCGGTGCCATCTGCTTGGTCACTTCGGGTACTTACAGGATTCTTGCTCGTACTTGACGCTGTTCCGCTCGGAGTCTGCGTGCCCTTCCGTCCAATTTCTACCGCCATTTTGGTGCCCGTCCATCTGGAATGATACGAACACGGATCGCCAGTATTTAAACCACCGTACACGCACGGTCCTCTGGTTCAAGTAGTCTCCAGCCGGAATCCTAGAGGCGAAAATTACTTGGCCTGATTGTTACTGCTGCTTCAGCGCTGCCTAATAATCGGTATCTGATCTGATCAACTTCTATCCTTCCATCGCAATCGCTGGGATCCACGTCCAGGGTATACCAGGCATGAAGCTCACTGTCAGGGGCTCAAAAACAGCCAACATCACGGGCTACGCCTTCCTCAAGTCGACACACGTGCTCACGCTCTTTAATATAACGGCACGACTAACTTCGTACATGCGACCAGGTAGCACCCGCATCCTGTTCGACCCGGGGCCTGGTTATCACTTTAGTGCTACGCCTTTTTCCCCCCCGCGGCCAGCGGCGAACTGCCGCTCCACGTATAGGGCTCACTCGCGGAAGCGACAGTCTCCTCGAGCTTGCATTCCACTGTCTGCTCGATTCCAAGGCGAAGCGCCATTCTTCGCTACTGGCGCGGTTGCAAAGTGGCTGGACGCAAGCCGGGGTGTGCCCTTTGTGACGGGTGGCGAATCCTCAACCTGGCGTCCCAATGACGTCTCTGACGGTCTCTCGTCCTATTAGCGCCTGTCGCATCCCGGCGTCAATCCATCACGTCCCACTACTGCCGCTCTGCATCCGCGAGGCTGTAGAACCGCCTCGTGCGCTCCTGCCTTCACACCACCATGAACCCCCTCGCCAACGCTCCTCTCAAAGCACTCTCAGCTACTGGTCGGACAGCAGTCCTCCTGGGGCGACAATCTCTATCCACGCGCTCGCGAAACCTTTGATGCGGATCATGTATCGCCGGGCGGCTCTGGCTTTCATCCAGAAGAATCGATCGATTCCACTGTCGGAAGAGATTCTGGAAATTTATTCGAGCTATTTTGTGTGCGTGCATTGCTCGTCTAAGTCTGCTCGACGTCCGCTACTTAGATGAGCTCATAGGTACAAATACATATCGCCAGCAACGAAGATTGCAATTTTGAAAGAGCTTACCTATAGGGCTCGTTATCTCTCTTCGTATCACGACGATCCTTTTTTATATACCGGAGCTATTCAAGTCGCCCGACAGCGGGATACGACTTGCAACGAGCTTGTTACTTGGCCGCCTCTGGACATCCGGATTTGTTTCCTCCCTGCACAGCGACACCTCTGTGTGGGCTTCTTGCGTCAAGTCGTGGTGTGGCTTGTTGGCCTCTTGCGGCGAGTCACAATTTGCCGCTCTCGAATATTATTTGAGGACCACCAAGTCACAGAAAATCTAGGATGGTAGTCGGTGCCTTATCTGCACTCGAATACTTTGCCACAAATCCCGGACGGGCGCAGACTTTGGTGGACGCGCAATCTCCTGAGGGCGCACAAGCTTTCGTGGACGCAGATGATCACGTCACTCAGCGATGGCGAGGGCGTTGTCGTGACGAGTGGTGCATTGGCCTTGAAGGTTATCGCGAATTCCCCCGAAGGCGCGCAGGCTGTGGTGGATGCTGATGTACCTGCTTCCATGCCTGAACTGCTCACGGCACGTAGTGAAATGGTCCGTACATCGATAGCGGAAACTCTCGCGACCTTGGCCCTTCATGACGGGTTGAAGTTGAGCCTCTCTGCCCAACTGCTATCTCTGTCACAGTGAGTTTGATTCTCAATGCTCGGACTGGGTGCTGATCATCACGCAGCGATGGCGAGGTCGTTATCGTCTCGAGTGCCGCATCCGCCCTGCATCGTATCACAGAATCTCCCGAAGGTGCACGGGCTGTGGTGGATGCGGATGTACTTGCTTCCCTGCCTAAACTCCTCAAGTCACGAAACGCCCAGGTGTGTAGTTGGCGAGCCGCAATGGTCGAGAGATTGGCCACGGATGCCTTCGGGTTAGAACTCATCTTGAGGTCAAACCTCCGCGCACAACTTTCATCTTTGTTATGGTGAGTTTGATCGTCAATGCTCTGACTCTGTGCTGATGATTAGAATCAGATTACCCAGCGATTGCGAGGACGAGGTGGTCATGAGTACGACACGGGCTAGATCTGAGTGTTATCGCGAAATTTCCCGAAGGTGCACAGGCTGCGGTGGATGCGGACGTGATGGATGCCCTGCCTCAACTGCTCAAGTCACGAAATGCCCTCGTGTGTAGCTTGACAGCCAGCCGCGGTCGTCGGGGACTTGGCCACGCACGCCTTCGGGTTGCAGGTCATCTCAAACTCAGACCTCTGTGCCCAGCTTCTGTCGCTGTTACGGTGAGTATTATCCACTGCGCTTTGACTTAATGCTGACGATTACGAAGCGATGGCGACGACGATGTCGTCCGGTGGTCGACATGGGTCATGAAGCATATAGCGAGATCTCTCGACGGCGCGCACCCTATTGCCGATGCAAATGATTGATTGCTTGACCGAACTTGTCAACTCACCAGATCCAAGGAAAAATCTTTAGCATGTTGGCCACACACGACTTCGCGCTGGGGCAGGCCGGAGAAAACTCCGTTTGAATGGTGTGGTCCAATCTTTACAGGACCGGGTTCACTCTATGTATCAAACACGTTTTTCGCTCTGCCTCTGGTAGATAACCTTGCGAGAAAGCTAAAATATACTGTACGAGATTGTTCCCGAGCAACGTTGACGACCAGGTGGGATGGCCGGCACTCACAATCGAGACGTTGATGGCTAATGTCAGAGCGGACTCGGAATGTTGAGGAGGTATTCCGAGTTCGGATGTCTCCAAGTATTTAGAAATTTGTTTGTTGGAGTGTACAGGGAGTTCCGCTGCTTGTTTCATAACACGATGTGCGCCCACAGGCTTCGACCTCAACACGGAGCATCCCCGTTCAATTGGGGCCTGGTCCTGGATTCGCGAAAGTAGTTTTTGGGAGCGAGATTTGTGCCGAGGGTACACGTTTGGGCCTAGAGGTTCCGCAAGAACAGTCTCAGGTATATTTCCGGTGAGAGTTACTTTTTTGGCTTCCAAAAGTGGCTTGCGCCCGCGCCGATTGGCTTGTTTCGGGCGCGGGCGTGGATGTTGGTGGCATCACACGCCCACGCCCAGCATTTCGGCTTGCAAGCCATTTTGTTGGCTTGGCAAGCCATTCTGCCGGCTTGGCACCAGCCAAAATCTTGGAATGGCTTGTGCGTATTCCACGCGTCTTGGATACTTTATGCTCAATCTCGTTACACACAGTGCATCCTATAACTGTCTTCTTCGCAGGCTTGCGATGTTTTCCCACTATTTCCTTCCCTGATGGGACAGTCACTCATCGCCGCTAGGATGACCCCGACCAACTCTTTCAATTCAACACAGAAGTACGGGCTTGTCGCGCTCAGTGTACTCCTCTTGGAGTTCTGCGTTGTATGTCATTTGGAATTTGAATACAAATCAATATTCTCCGCCTTTTGGGGACCATTCTTCATGCTTGAAAATGCAATTTATTGAAACAAGCCACAACGCACCACGCCATACCCTCAATGACTGTACCAACACTGACCAACAGATGGTTAATTCACTCCTGCTACAGTTAGACAACAACCATGGTGCCTAGAGCGAGGATAGGGAGGTTGAACAGAGGGGAATATTGCGGTACTACTTCGGTTTGTGAAGTCAGACCAATAGATTATGCTTCTAGGTATTCATCCATATACAAAGTAATACAAATGTGCCCCCAAATCGAAAGAAATTCATCGGATCTGCACCGAAGTCACACGGTTTCTGGCCCACTTAATAGTTTCTGGACACCAGACCGACTTCGGCCACATCTCTTCACATAAACAGATTCTTATATTCTACCACACACAATACAATCATTACATATCATAATATCGCGCTTGCCGGCCCGTTGGTTGACTTCGGTTCAACCTCTAAGTATCAAGCAGATCAAACAAAATGTCGAATAAGTTAAACCTGTTGATATAAATGGCTTGAATGGACTTTCTACAGTGGTTTATGGTTGTATGAGGTGGAGAACCACGAGGGAGATGTCCCTGCTCGTCGTGGATGAAGTGGCGTGCACAAGCCATTTTGTCTGATGGCATCGAATTGGGCGTGGGGACGGCTTGTCTCGAGAAGTATGCAAATTTGCACAGTAAGAAGGTCAGTTTCACACCATTCATATCTTATTCATCCTCTCCTAGCATTGTAGCATGGATTCATCTTGAATTAGCCTTAGGTTGGACGAAGTTGAGCATGTCACATGCCGTCACAAGCCATTCTGACGTATGGTTGGCGTGAGCTTACTTTTTTAAACTAAACCTTTGGAAATCTTTATTTCAACACTTACAGTGGCATATCAACTCAATGAACCCATTGTAATTCTTAATTAAATTGCTTTTCGAACCCTGTTCGCTATAGGCAAAACGGTGCGCGCAAGCCATTTTGTCTGATGCCATCAAACAGGGCGTGGCCACGGCTTGCACTGAAGAGTATTGAAATTAAAACGATAAAAGATCAGCACCATGCCAGTTATACTTCACTCGCCTTCTCCTAGCATCCTACAACGAGTTTGTGAATCAACGTCAGGCTGGGCGGGGTTGAACCCAAGTTGAACAGTGCATAAGCCATCACAAGCCATTTTGTCTGATGCCATCAAACGCGGCGGGGATGGTGGCTTGCAACAGGTATTCTGGAAGGCATCGATGAATTGGGCTCAGATACCTCTAACATGCCTCTAAGGACCTTCTGCTATACTGGGTATTCCTACTGGCACGTGCTTTGGACGAACATAGGCTTCAACTTGACAGAGTTGAACATCATTGGTCATTCGGGCGGAATGGCTGGCTTTCTGCATGAGTAAATATTGAAGAATGGTCTATTTCTGTACAGAACTGGTTGCGTGTGATCTTATATGCATTAATTTTGACTTGGTCACTGCCTAGTCTCTCGGAGACACTACAAACATAGGAAGCTCGTACCTCAATTGTTTGTCATTGCCAGTGTCCAATGACCTCGAAGTTCCGTGTTGAATTTATTCTCACACATTCAGACTTGACCATATCAGTCACTAGAAGTCGAGGACACAATTTTATTTCAGGTCAACAATGTGGACATCTTTGGGATATCCCAATGTAGCCACAGATCGAGGATAGAGGGCGAGAAACTTTCACCAAATGAGAAAACACATGGTGAAGAAGCACGAAACCACAGTTGAAGGAGAGAGGATGGGGTTAACATCGTCGCATGCACATTGTCGGATAATTTTGCATGTATCCTCAAACATTCCATTCGCCTCTCCGGTATCCAGCGCAGTTTAATATTTTACCAGGCAGAAGGAAATGCAGGATATAGGTGGATAAGTGATCCAGACTTCGACGAGGCAGTTCGGTTGGGGTCCGGTACACCAAATAGTCAACGGTACGACAGTGATGTGATCAATGACGGCGACGGAGTTGATCAGGATATTGCGGACACAGTGGTGAAGATGGGAGAGGCGGATAGTGAACAACGAGATGGCTTGGTTGGGAACTGGTGTAACATTTCAACAACCACGAGATCGCTGGTTCAAAAGTTGCCGGTGCGTCAATGACGGCGGCGAGGTGGATCCGGGTGTTGTGGAGACAGCAATAGAGAAGTGGGACGCTCGCAGTGCATCCATATTGAGAAATTGACAAAATAATTACAGTGGGAAAGTATAGTGTAGCCGAGCACAAGCCATGCCACGCCGCAAGCCACGCCCGCCCGCCCAAGCCCAGCCAATTTAAACTCCGCTAAGCAACGCAAGCCATTTTGGCACGCCACTCGGCTGACTCTGTATTTCCGGTATAGGCGATTTGAATAGAAAGTTTGACTGAAATTCAGAGTGGATCCGGGAAATAACAGTTCAACAATGAGTTTTCCGCGTGTATTGACTCCTCAAGCGTGGGCGGCGGAATGAGTCGGCACATCAGGCTTACTGCGTAGTGTCACATCGACGGTAGTAGGCGCAGTAGGCTGTATGTAGGCAGTACATACTTAACAATTTTTTGGTTTATTATAAAAGTTTTTTTGCGAAAATTTCACAAGTCCGAAACGTGGAAAGCAGCGCGATTTTGGTCGTGACAGTCCAAAGTAGCGCGATCACAAAACTGTCGCTAAAAGTAGCGCGATCACAAACTACCCCAATAGAGGTAGCGCGAGCCGTAATCGACCCAATGAAGGGAGCGGAAATTTCAGGTTTTTCCGCTCCCTCTTTTGGTCCGTCTTCAAGTCCAATAAGTAGCGGAAAAGCATGAATTTTCCAACAGAGGTAGCGCAAAACGGAAAAACATTAATTTACATAGCGGATCATTAAAAGTGCACTTTGAACGCCATACAGAATGACGTCGGTCGAAGGCGGTGAATGGCCGAAAGCAGTGAATGCCCTTGAATGCCCCAGTTTATGAGCGCTCAGGCAAGCTCAGGCAAACGACTGACGCAATAGTGGGGCTTTTGGACTCGGATCGTCTACGCGAGAACGGGAGAAGCCGCCGCAGGCCTAGCCGAGATCAATTCTACCCGAGTCTCTGGAGAGGGATTGATCCCAGCGGGTTCGATCCCTGGAGTTTTTGCTGCTGTGAATTTTGAGCGCTGCATCCGGGCGCGTGCTCCGGACACCGAGGAGGGTCGCTAAAGTGTATTCTCACGTTACGGCATTCTGGCCGGCAGTTCCACGGCAGCTGCGCAGCAGCGCATGGTCTCGACAAAAGTTCCTTTGTCAAGCGTCTCGACTGGCGAAACCATCGCGAATGTTTGGTGGAAAACCATGCGCCCGATATAAGTGAACAAGGCAGCCAGCCCACACGAAAGTTACATCAAGCCACAGCTTCAATAAACAAATGGGCTCAATAAAGCTGTTGAATTGAATCGCCTTATGACATCCCGCAAGAAGAGATCCGGTGGAGCCATTATTGTTGCAATGCTGATTATAAGCCGCTGATTCCCATCTCCCCCCTTCTTCCCTCCCAGTGACCCTGCCCAAAGACCAAACTCAACGCCTGCTCGGAGGTCTCCCCATCCGAGCTTCATACAGTCAAACCATGCAGCGCTTCTTCATGGTCATCGTTCTTCAGCTTCTCTTCGGGGGCTTTGCCAGTGTCCGTGCCACACAGCAGAACTTCCCTGTCGACGATACATCCCCCGATATCGTCTACAGCGCGCCGACATTCCAATGCAATGCCAACACCACGACATGTCCTGATGGCTTAACGGAAGGGCTCTTCAACGAGTCGATAACGTTAACCTCCGGATCCATCAAGATATCGTTCACCGGTGCGAGCCCTACGCACCTCTGTTTTTTGACATCTGTAACGTTCTGTTCTCGTTACATAATTCAGGTATCGGGTTCCACGTGTTCTTCTATCTCATAGGAGCGTGCTCAACCACCCTGGATGGCAAGCAGATCGAGTTTCGGAATGTGTCTCTTGCCGACATCCTAGCTCACGCTGGTGACGGCCCGCAGCCTGAAGGGTCCTACATAACAGACCTGGCCAACGGACCCCATACACTCGTCTTCGTGCCAGTAACAAACAAGACGATAATTGGATTCGACCATCTCATCTACACGTACGTAGTCGAGCACTACCTATATTAATCTTCCGAATTTCTAACTCCCATTTGAAGTGCTATTTTGTCGGACAAGAAAAGTCACGTCGGCGCAATCGTAGGCGGCGTGATCGGCGGAATCGTCCTGATCATCGGAATGCTGTTCGCGGGGTTGTTTGCCCGGAGGCGCAGGCTCATCCTGCGGCGCAACCAGCGCAAGAGTGCGGTCTTGCGTGGGTTAACGACTGCTTCTGCACAACCCGACTACAAAGTGGGTGCAGATGCAGATGCGAAACCCGACTATAACACGGGTGCAGGCGATGGCCATGGAGCGACGCCACCTATGTAGGCTCAACGAACGATACTATATGAATTGCTGTACGAACTACCATTGGACATGTATTACCTCGCGCTGTTCTGTGAAATGCTAGTATACAGTTCTAAACCGGGAAGTGCAATGATCAGACTGTTTCATAATCTGGAGTTTACCACGCGCCCGGTAGGCCCCCGGTCACTACCTTTATCCTCCTCCCGGCATAGAGTAAATCAAGGTTCGAAAATGACCCCTACCTCCCGCCCGTAGATAGAATAAATCAGCTGTGAACGGGCGCTGCTCCGTCTCATATAGAGTAAATCTCGCGCAGCGCGAGATTTTTTTTGTGGTGTCTAGGGAGTGCAACTGGGCGGGAAAAGAAATGGGAGGGGAGAAGAAAATGGTGATTTTCACCGAAGTCTTGCTCCGAAATAGAGTAAAACAAGCTCCCAGCGGCCATTTTCATAGAGTAAATCAGTCCGAATTTTCGGTGAAAAGCGGAGGGACCTCAAAGGTAGTGACCGGGAGCCTCGCCCGGTGTTACGAGCTCGTCCTTATTCCATAATCGTCGGAGTTTGAATCCCATCGAAGGCCTTCCCGCTTCAGCTTGACAACAACGGACAAGGCTTAAGAGGCCGAATGGCATGGATTGGGATTACAATGGGATGTGTCTCTTCAAAACTGTCGTGTACCCCATTCTCGAAGAGAAATGAAACACTGCGGTGCTCACGTGGCCGTCCCATCAAAATTCGGCATCGCGATTGCGCGGTCCGGTGGAGGCGTAGCCTCTGGTCGGTGGCGCACGGGGAAAGGCGTTGACGGGGCGCGGCTCGGCGGGAAACCCACTACGGGTCGTGAGTAGGCAGGAGCAAGGATGGATGCGTATTGTCTGTCTACGGTGTCCGCTACGAACGGTGGCCCAGCCACTGATGGTCCGAATGGGGCGTGCAGGATGCACTGCCACATGTGCCCCCGTCCCGGTGGACACGGCGTCCTCGTCGTGTCACCTACTCTCCCCCATCCACTACTTCGTCTTCATCGTCCGCGCCTGCGTCTTCGTCGTCCCCGTAAATGTCTTCATCGTCTTCCGCGTCCGCTATTCCCAGCTCCTCCAGCCCTGCCGCCCACTCCGCCTGCAGCTCGTGCAGGATCGTGCTCCTCCTCGGTACGAACTGTCGCAACAGTCTCGAGCTGAAGCGACCTCCGATGGGCAGCCCTTCGAGTGTCTCTATCTTGTAGGAGTTCCGCGACCGGCTTGTTATACGCCGCGGTGCTGACCACATCGGCACCATTTTGCGCTCGACTTTAAAAGTCGTACCGGTCTCGTAGTCGGTGTTGTACACCTGTACCAACGATCCCGTTTTGAATACTACCTCCTTGGGCGCCCGCGCGAGGACTTTCTTGTCGAACCTGGCCTTCCTGCGAACGGCGTGGTCCACCATCTCGGCGTAACCGTCGAGTCGCAACTGACCCATGTAGGCCATCTGCAACCCGACGTCCGCGTCGTCGACGGCCGACGTGGCCTCTTCCACGGGCGTCCGCGCGGTGTTGATGACCAGACCGAATAGGAGTTCATCTGGGGAGAATTTCAGTGCGGGTAGGATGCGGTTGTTTAATGCGTAGACTGCGGCATCGAGATGCTCGGGCCAATTCGCTGGTAAGTCCTCCCAGCCCATCTTCTCATACTCGTCCTCCCCGAGGTCGGGCGCGCACAGGCGCTTGAGTCTCCCGAGCAACTTGGAGTTCGTGCCCTCCAGGAGGCCGTTCACCCACGGCGAGTACTTTGGTATGATGTGCAGCTCGACTCCTGACTCCTCGCACAGCTCCCTTAGCTGTGAGTTGTCAAACTCGGGCCCGCCATCACACATGTACGCCTCGGGGCGCCGGAACGATCCCCAGATGCTGCCGACGGTTTTGCACGTCGATGTACCCGTGGCCGCCGTCGTAAGTTTGTCTACCCATAGATGTTGCGAGTATACGTCCATGTTCAATGACAATTTCTTGTAACCCCCTTTCCCACGCGGCATGGAGAGCGTGTCGCCCACCATGAGCTCGAACGGATGGCGGCGCGTTATTGGCTCGAGGAGCGAATGTACGTGTCGTGCACCGAAGTTTTTGCAGCGCCCGCACTCGTTGATCGCGGTCACGATCGACTGGTCGAGCGCGGGGCTGTAAATGCGGTCCAGCAGTTGCACCTTTATCAAGTCACGGTGGAAATGCCCGTTGGTTTCGTGTACCTCGCGCGCCAACGCCACCGCCTCGAGCTTGGTCACGCACTCGACCCTGGCGCGCGCGCGGACTGTCTTCAGGCCAAGCTTCCACAGCTTGCCATCTTCGATGTAGTAGTCGAGCGCACGGTGGCGCGCGCGCTTCCGTTCACGTGGGGAGGCGCCGTGGTCGAGCTCGAGCAGTGCCGAAATCACCTGCTTGAAAATGTTCTCGTCGCGGAATCTGTCAAGCAGATCAGAATACTGTGTCTCTTCGGCAATATGGAAGAAGTCGTGGGTTAACCCAGTGCGTTCCTCCCAGTCCTCGCAAACTGTCCACTCGTGGCCGTCCCCTTTCACCAGCGGTACACCTACGAACTTGCGGCTAAGCCCGTCGGCGACGACATTGCTCTTGCCCGAGCGGTGCCGGACGTCAACAATCTGGTGATCTGTAACGACCTCACGCCATCGCGCGTGGGTAGCGTTGAGCCTATCATTGAGCAGGTGATCACGCAGCACCTGGCAATCGGTCTCGAGCTCCACCGGGAAGCCCCAGATCACGTCCGCGAATTTATCGAGGCTGTACTTCAGCGCCGCAAACTCGAGAAGGAAGGGCTTATACCGCTCCTCCGACATGGACGTGCGCTTCGACGCAAACCCGACGGGGTGCAAGCGTCGTGTCGTATTGCCGTCCACGCCGGTGGTTGTGTGCCACTGCGACAGCATTCCGGCAAAGCCGTACTTGCTGCCATCGGTGGTGACGATGAATGGCGTGCCATCAAATTTCGGGCCCTTGAGAACTGGTTCTTGTGTCAGCCCGATTTTCAGAGCGAGGAAGGCACGGTGTTCCTTCGCGCCCCACTTGGCGGCGAGCACGTGGCCCTTCATCGCACGCCGGTAAGTGCCTTTGCCCTTCTTGCGCGGAATTTCAGCCTCGCGGATGAGATCCGTGAGCGGCTGGGCTATCTTCGCGTACCCCTTGATGAGGTTGCGGAAGTAACCGGTCAGGCCGAGGAACGCGCCGAGGTTCTGGAGGTCCCTCGGTGTTTCCCAATCGACCACCGCCGTGAGCTTTGTCAAGTCCGGCTTGATGCCGTCCAGACCGACTCGCCCGCCCGCAAATGTCGCCTCGGATGCGAAGAACTGAGACTTCGCCGCGGAGAGCGTCAGCCTCCGCTCTCGACAGCGGGTAAATAGCGCCCGTAAGTCCGTCATTGACGCGTTAAAATCGTCGGCGGCCATGCCGCCATCGTCAACAAACAGCTCGAAGAGGTTGCCGACAAGGTCCCCCAGCTCAGTCGCGGTCATGTTTGCAAACGTGGACGGCGCACCAGTGAGCCCGAATGGCATGCGCTGGTAGCAGAAATAGCCCCTGCCCTCCACGTAGAAGCACACATAGGGTTGATCCTCCTCACGGATTGTGCATGCGTAGAAGCCAGATGCGAAATCGAAGGTGTGGACCCATCGGTGTCCACTGAGTCGCTGTTGTTTCGCCCGAATGTCGCCTTGCGGGAGGGCCGCGACCTTCGTTACATCGTTAAGTGCCTTGAAGCTTTGGCAAACCCGCCACTTTTGTTCTGTAGGTGCGTCAGATTGTGCTGTGTCCCGGGTAGTGCCCTCGAACTCGGTGCGAAACGCCGACTCGAAGCCAGCCGCGATGCACTGGTCGTCGACTCGGCGCTGCAGCTCCTCAATTGACAACCCGCCGCCGTCGTGTGCCTTCTGCGCGAGCGTTGTCGAGCCGCAGCATTTGACATCTGCGGGATTAATTGGGCGTATAACCCCGGCCCCGAGCATCTCGTCCAGCACCTTGTTGAAGAAGATGCGCTGTGGCGGACTCAGTGGGCGCTGGTTGACCTTCGTCTTGAAGGTCATGCCCTTCGGCACATCCAGCCGGTGCTCCGCACCTGGGACTGCATAGACTTCGCTCATGGAGAGTCCAAAGACATCCACGAACTCGTCAAGCAGCGCATCGACCTGCTCCCGTTCGCTCGCCGAGAGGTCTTCCCCCACGGTGATCCGCCGTTTGACTTCCGCCATCCGGCGAGCGTCACGGGGATTCATCTTCCTCGTAAAAAGAGACTTATCGGTCGTGCCTGCAGGCTCGGGTTGTTCGAAGCCCAGGTCGTCGCGCGAATCGCCTGAGGCATCGTCGAGATGCCACGCTTCCGACCAGACTTGTGCTGGCTCACCGAGATTTGGCACGCCATCGCGGAGGTGCGGAAGATGGCTGTCGATGTGAGAATCAATAAACTGTGCCTGCTTCCGTGCACGGGAGAATGGTACTCCCCTGGAAGGGGTTCGCGAAGCCCCTCCAGAGTTTTGCACGCGTGGAGCCATTGACTCCGAAGGTTTTTCGTCGGTGGGGACGAATTTCCTGGGCCATCGGCCGCTTTGGTTCTTGAGCTTGTGCGGACGGCGTGGTTTCCTGTCCCCGCTGGTGTCAGTGACATTAAACGCGACTGCATCAATGTGGGGTGGTACTTCCCTCGAGGGGGTTCGCGAATCCCCCTCTGAGTATTTCGCGCGGAGGAGCACGTGACCGCTCACGGCTCCATCGAGGCCCTTCATCCTCCGCCACTCTCTCCTCTGCTCCTTTGTGAGCCTTTCCCTGGGTACCCCTCGCTCCCCCACCAGTGCCGCCACCCGCTCCTTTGCCTCCGCAGCCCGCCTCCTCTGCTCCGCCGCCTCCACCCGCTCCATCTCCTCACTCTGTTTCTGTCTCTCCTCACGCCGCGCCGCAATCTCCCTCCTCCTCAATGCGCTTGGCTTGGTGCTTGTGGGTGTTCGTGCCCTCTGCTCCTTGTGCACGGCATCTGAACGCACACCATGTGTTGCTGGTGTGGCCATGCCACTTGCTGCCTCTTGCAGCTCCATCCTTCGGGCTTTCGACGCAGCTTCCCTCTGCTCGCGCTCACGACGGCGCTCGTGGCGCCCTACGCGCTTGGCCGCGAGCCTACGCAGGGTACGCACGACAGGGGTGCCGTGTTGCGTCACCAAAGCCTCGTGCGTCACCACATCCGTATCTCCTGTTACTGTGTGCTCATCTATGGTCTCCAGGGGGGGTACAGGGAACTCGGGGACTTGCCTCGTAGGGGGTGCGCTGTCTCCCCCTATGATTGTCCGGCGCGTAGCCCTTGTGCTGGACCCACTCGGAATTTGCACCCTCCACCAGTCACTCATCTGTGCGTCACTCTTCCCCGTCTCTTGCGTACTGATCTCTGTTAACAACGACTGGTCAACCCGTTCCGCACCCGCGTGGACCGCTACTGAAGGTACTTGCCTCGCGGGAGGTGCGCAAGTGCCTCCCGTGAAGCTTGTGCGCGTTGCAGCCTCCGTCACTGCCATGACGGGGTCTGCATGCTTCTTTGCTCGTGGATGCGCATTCTCGACGCGCACCGTCTTGCCGTCGGCGTTGCGCAGCAGGATCACGTCATCCCCGTATCCGTGCCACGCCGCAAAGGCCTCGAGAAGAGGCTTCCCAAATAGCACTGACCACGCGCCGCCACTCGGGAAGACCTCAAATTGCCCGTGCCTCCACTCGCCACCAAGGCAGATCTCCCCGCTCCAGGACCCCCTTGACGGGACCAGGTCCCCGTTCGCCATACGCAGCACCCGCGACGTCCAAGCAAGCTCTCCGAGCAGCTGCCTGGCCATCTCGTATGTGGCTGTGTCGAATGCGTTTGCCATCGCACCGTCATCGACGACCGCCTCCTCCTCCACTGTCTCCCCTCCTTCCCTCTGTAGTAGGACCTTTTGAATAAATGGTACACTCTTCCGCTTCCCCTCACGCGCGCCCACGCTATACAAGTCAAATATTTGGGATTGCGAGTACTGATGTACATGGGCATCTGAGATAACCACCGCGCCGTTCCTCGGCGGTAAAACTCCCCCCCCGCGACCCGGGGTATGCGTGTGGGATTTGGGCGCTACGTCCCCGAGCGGTTCCTCCTCGCGCTCGGGGACCCCTGCTCCTCCTCCTTCTCGTTGTTCTGGGGCCGTCGCGCGCGAGCTCAAGCGGACAGCCCTTGCCCTTTTCCCCGGGCGAGGAACTCCTCGATGACGTTCTGGTCGTACTCCGCAGACCCAAACGCCCCGACGACATCGCCCTCCCCGTCGTCACTCGCATCTGCGACGACGTTGATGGCTGTCGGGTTGCGCTGCTCGCGCGCGATGCGACTGATGATCGACTGCACGATCCTGCGCCATCTCATCTCCACCTCGGGAACGTGGCGCTCCGCGGCTGCGTTGCATCTGTCAAAGAAGTGGCCGACCTGCCCGCACTGGTGGCACTCGCCCGAGCCCACAGCGACGGTGCCAGGCGTGAGCGGGTATGGACGGTCCTCGGATGGCTTGCCCGTCCCGTGCCTCTGCGTGTATGTGGTGATCTGTTGCGTGTACGCGGCCTGCCCCGCCGGGGTATGCGGGTGAATGATGACGGGTGAGGCTGTGATCATCTGCAGGCGCTCCTGGTCGGGGCGAAACTGCTGCGGCGGTCTTTTGGCATTGGTGGGTGGGAATAGGTTGCGGCGGACGGGGTCAACGCGAGCACGCGCAGGAGACGACGCGGCCATCCCCGAAAAGGCAGCCGTGAGGCCGCGCGTCGGGGTTTGCTGCATCGCCGCGATGGTGGCGTTCGCGCTGGTGAGCTGCGTTTCCATCGCGCTGAAGCGCTCTTCCTGGCGGCGTATGGATGCGATGTTGGAGGGCGGAATGTCCTTCATCGCCTGCACGAGTTCGGGCCATGTGTCGCGCTTGGGACCAAGGTGCAAGAGCAGCGAGTCGGGGATGTTTTTGAGCGCCTGGGCGATAAGTCCACCCCCCGGATCGACGCGCGCTCCGAGATCTGCGACCTTGAGCGCCCATCGCACATGCCCCCACTCCAGAATCCCGTCGTCCTCGACGCGGACTCCCACCTCTCCAGGAGCGAGCCTCATGCCGAGAAGCTCCTCCTGGACCTCTCCCTTTGACTTCTCGGCCATCTCCTTCGCCGGCCATTGCAGGCGGAACGCGGCCACGAGGTCCTTGAATGTCTTCTTGTCGGCAGCGCTGAGCTTCGAGAACCAGTTGCTGGCGTAGCTGCCGTCCTTCAAGCTTAGCTCGAAGTATTCGACTTTCTCGTCCTCCGACCACGACGAGCCGAGGAGGATGCGGCGTCGGATGGCGTTGAGGAAGTCTGTGGCGTTTTCGGCTACGCCGTCGCCCTTGAAAAGTTTTACGTTGGTGTCGGTCATTTCGTCGAATCGAGGTCGGGTGGTGGGTATGATGGTAGTTAAGGCGGTGCGAAGGATGGCAGGGTCAACGGGCGCTGGCGATGTTGCAGGCGTGAAGGGTGTCCGCGTGCGTGAGGGAAATAAACTCGAGAGTGTCAGCGACGACTCGTCGGATGAGTCGGGATCCGTGTTTTTTGGTCGCGGGAGGAATCTCCCGTAAACGTCGCGTTGGGGGTATGGGGGAAGGGCCAGGTTTCAGGTAGCGGCGGTTATGCAGAGGCAGCAATTCTTCAAATTTTCTTCTGGGTCTTCAGATTTACGGAGTCGGTCGGTGTAGCTCGGCGTGTCGGCGTGTTCGTGGTATCGAACCGCGCAGCTGTCACCAGATGGAGGCGTAGCCTCTGGTCGGTGGCGCACGGGGAAAGGCGTTGACGGGGCGCGGCTCGGCGGGAAACCCACTACGGGTCGTGAGTAGGCAGGAGCAAGGATGGATGCGTATTGTCTGTCTACGGTGTCCGCTACGAACGGTGGCCCAGCCACTGATGGTCCGAATGGGGCGTGCAGGATGCACTGCCACACCGGGTGAGGGAAATGACCGAGACAGCTGCTTATTCGGGTGTCCTGGATGAAAAATCCACCACAGAATGTCGAAAAACTCGTCGTAACCGTCGTTGAAAAGCTCGAGAAATTTAAGATTACATAATAAGGTCGAGCTCGGATCAAACGCCTCGGGTAATCGACAGACTACAACATCGTGAGGTACGAGTGATATTTGTTGTAGCGTCTGTTTATAAGAGACTAACTGTTTCATGGATATTTGAGCCAAATCTAAGGCAAATTACTGGCTCCAAATTATATTCTGGATTGGATTGATATCTAGTCTATGGTACATTGAGTAGCTCTCGAGAACGAGACAAATCTTTCCGGTACCCTGACCCTAAATATGCCTAAATAACGTGGAAGCGCAACACTTCGACATGATCCATTTACAAGTTTGCCGCCCCTCTTCGAGGGTCAAAACGGATGGACATGGCCACCATGGACATAGCCATAAGGGACATAGCCACCATTTTGACCTTTAAACGGGGCGGCAACCTAGTAGGACCTCCGTCACCACAGACGGTAAAGTCATCACGGTTCTTCCTGATCGTGCAGACCACATTGCCATTAATATTCTGAACCGTACACTCCTCGTCTATAGTATCTTGGTCAAAGACCTTGAACGCGAAGTAGTTGGACGCTGCACCGAGGGGGCCTATAATGCATCGGCGCCGGTGAGTACACGGAATGATGCGGAAGAGGCGAAACCAATGTCACGCGTGCGTATCATACCTGTTCTCGTCCCGGACGTCGTCTCTGATACGAGGTAAGGACCATTTAGCCGCCATTGCTGACACTTATGAGCCTCGCGTTTAAGTTACTGGTACCACCATGTGGGTTCAAGCCGAACACCCGATCAGTCTGCCTTTATGACAGGCAAGCGAAGCCGAAAATCATGTCTGGTGCCTCTGAAGGACTCCTGGCGCGCAATTGAATTTTGTGGTGATGGGCAAACACGAATGGATGGATTTCCCAACGTCCGATTATCAAGTTTCAACTGATAGCGGGCTCAGCGACTTCAAGTTGAGCCGACACAAATTCAATGAAGGGACGAGAACGAGATTCCAGCACGAGTGAGCAGCGGTGGGTGAAGAATATGCCAAAAGGCTGCAACGAGTGTGCGACATAGATGATGAACGTTTCGAGAAGTCTTTAGCAGCAAGAGCGATAGATCGGGTCAGAGAGTACTGGTGCATTTGAAGATCGACCGGTGAGACGAGTTTCCCGAGCCAGCACCAAGAAGGGTTGGGCTCCACCGCAACTGTGGCAGCAGCTCAAAAGGTATGTAGGTCGGATTCCGGGGCACTTTAAAGGAAACAGCGAGTACTGATTATAAGGCGTACGTCCAGTCCAGGGCGGATGCGAAAGAAAAAAAGTCAAGTCAAGTCAATACCAAGAAGAGATCGCGAGGTACGCAGACAAGCGATTTAAATACATCCACCCCAACCCCCGGCGCGCCACTTCAGATCGCACTACTGCCAGTGCCGGTGCCTTCCTCCGTACGCCCAGCGGTAAGCGTATCCAGTTGATCGTTGAGGAAGCGCGTCCACCCTTGCGCCACTTCCCGCCGTGGGGGCGGCGGCGAGTCCTCATCGCTCGATTCCGAAATTTCCGACAAGTCGTCGTCGTTGGCTGCGGCTGCGGCTGGGCGCGGCGGCCGCCCACCGGTACTCATTCGCGTGGTGCGGCGGGGTGGGCGAGTGGGAGGTGCAGGGGGCGGACGCGGACGCCGAAACGGTTGGAGCGGCGGCGAGACGGCGCAGGGCAGGAACGCGTACGCCATGCTGGGATCGGAGCTGTGATGCTGCTCGCACCACGTCTCTAGTGCGCCGAGCGGGTTTCCGCTACATACAAAGACGGACGTCAGCGCCAGAGAAGAAGCAGTCGAACCGAAATGAATGGAGGAGACACGAGACGTACCAAACTCGACATCCAACCCCGCGTATCGCGCACCCACAATTTTTCTCGTGCAGGTTCAGGTGCTTGATCGCTTCTGGCGCAAAGTAGGCGCGCTCCAGAGGGACGACGTCCGGACACGCGCCTGAAACGGAGCCGCGCCAGTGGCGCGCTGCGCGGGCGCTGGTATGAACGCGCGCCCCGCAGCCCGTAGAGCGTTTTTGGCGCTTGTGTGGAGGCTCTGGGGTCGGCGAGAGAGGCGAGGGCAGGATCTGCGGGTATGGCGCTTTTGACAGCGCGTCTGAGACCGAGGAGTGTTCGCAGTCGACGTCAAGGCCGCAGAAGAGGACCACGTATCCCGGGTCGATGTCCTGGATGGAGTCGGGAGTGACGGTGTCAGGGTCGGGGAGCCGCGTACCGCGCGGTGGGGGAGAAGGCTGAAATGGGCGGCCTGGCATGTAGTACCGCGGTGCGCCCGGGTTGGGGCTGGGCGAACGGCGCGGTGGGGAAGGCTGAAAGACGCGGCGTGTCGAGAATACGCGGAACAGCGGCTGCGGGTCCACGATGTGGTCGTGGCCCACCGTCTCAGGGTCGAGAGGCAGCGAACGGCGCGGCGGTGAAGGTTGGAATGTGGAGGTGTGTGGCCGTGGCGTTGGGGTCGTCTGCGATGCGCCGGAGGCGACGCCGGGAAGAGTGGCGCTCTCGGAACCACGCTGCGGTGAAACCTGGAATGTACGCGTGCGTGGGTTTGGCCGTGGCAGTGGAACTAGTCGTGACGCGCCGGACAGCGGGGAAGCAGGGGAACGGCCGCGGTGGTGAGTGGCGGAGGACATTTGTTGGGGACAAAACGCGTGAGCTTACATAACGGCCGAAGCACATATGTTTTTAGCGCCGGTGTTCACATTTGTTGCCGAGCTCAAGGCGAATATGGTCGAGAACCGAGTACATTTGCCGCGAGACACTTCAAGCAGAGAGGATGGGATCTTGAACAAGACATATCACTGGGTGCGTTTTGAGGCTGCCGCCGTTATGGGAACGGCCGGCCGTTGATTTAACGCGTGGTCAACGGTGTCCCAACGGCCCGTCGAGTGCTTGAAAAATTGGTTAACGGGACGGGACGGTCAACGGCACGGCCGTGACGGGTCCACGGGTATGTCTGGAAGATTTGGACAGTATTTTTTCATCAAATTGTGTTCCTTTGGACATATTCAGACACGGGGTAACTATATCGAGCAAGCGGAATGCCCAATGGCGACCGTCCGCCTCCCCTGTAGTGACGGGGAGCGCACGAAAGCAGCAATGGCCGTCCCCCCATTCGTATCCCGCTAAAGACGGGAATATGATCAATATCAACCGGACTCGGAGTGACCCAAATGCCGATATCCTGAATGCCGTCCAGCGCTTCGCGGTTCAAGATACATGATCCTGCCGGTCGAACGCCCAGGCTTCTCGCACGCGTTGGGGCGATGCCTTGACTTGCTGTAGTCGAAATATCTCCTCTATTACAGGCTCCCACAACTCTTTGTCTGTTAGAGGTGCCGCGTCAGCGTGGTAAGATTAACCCACCGCGGGGGAACGTACGCCCCCCAATGCAGTGGGAAAATAGCAGACTGAATCCTTCGGGTAAAGTAGCGCTTTGCCGTCATCTTAGGACAGGCCGAGCAGGTTTGTTGCTGCCGGGCGGCGGGGGTCAGTTGAATACAATGATGGTGCTTTCAAGCGGCATAAAAACTCCGCTACCAAGAAATTGAATTGAAAATGCGTCTAACACTCACCGTATTTATATATATGCCCTTCGCGCCCGGATCATGGTCTCACAAGGAGACTTGGAGATTTGTTCCGTGTTTGAGGAATGACGGCAGATCCAGCTAGCTACGTTGAAGAGTCTCGAGCTCCCGGTCCAACCATCGCTGGGGAGCGAGTGGATGATGGAGCTTTGAAGGGATTCGATAGGTTAAATTTCGGGAGAAAAGGAACCAAACAAGGATTGAACGGAAAAACCCGGACGACATTTCAGCCATCGGCCGACTCCGCCCGAAGCCTTACTTATAAACGCCCGCGAAGAGTGAACTTTTTGCTTTCCACCTCTCAATGTCCGCCCCCACCATTCTCGACATTGGCCCCTTCCTCTCGCAGAAATCCCAACTATGGCAGGCATGCGGAAGTGAGGGACCCCCTGGTTTTCGTGTGTCCCCATATCACTGAAGTGTTTGTTGGTCTCAGTTCGAGCCCTATTACCACTGGAAAACATCCCAGGGATGATCTCGCTGTTGGCTGGTGGGTTCTTCACCCGTCAATCACAAGAGCCAGTTGACGTTCGATGGAAGGGAGACCGAATCCATCGACATTTCCGTTCGAATCCATCACGATGAAGCTGAAGCCCATGCTCGCGGGAATGCCTGCTCCAACTGGGGAGGATGATTCATTCACTCTGACTCTCGAAGGAGACGTTCTGAACGAGGCATTTCAGTTCGTGCCCGATCCTCACTGTCCTACTGCTATCGACGGTGCAAATCCAGATACGGCGGTACTGCAGGTGTACCGCGCTTCCTCGATGTATGCCACATCCCTCCCACTAAAATGAACGCTCTTAACACCCAAAGCACAGTGGCTCGAGGCATTCCAGACCCATGTGCACAAACGGGTGCAGGACGGCACCTGGACTGTCAGCGTGGGCTCGGGAAGTCAAGATCTCATGTACAAGGCATGTATATATATCCAATTTGATCGCACGCGATCTGACACAGGTGCTCCGTAGGCTTGTGCAGCGCTCATAGATGACGGCGACTCTGTTCTAATTGAGACCCCTTTTTACGCGTGTGTTCAAAGTTTCTATTTGAAAGGTTTCCCCGATTGACAGTGGCCATCCAGAGGAAGCCTGGGCTTCCTGGCCACCCTCCCGGGCTCTCTTATCGGTGGGCCTCGGGTGGTAGCATGGAACCCTATCAATTTAATCTACTCACACAGAGGTCAACGCCGATTCGCAAGGCCTCAATCCTGCGAACCTCGAATCTATTTTGTCCAGCTGGGAAGCCACCTACCCGGGAAAACAATTTCCCAAGCTCCTCTATACAATCCCGTCTGGCAGTAACCCTACCGGCGCGTCTATCCCAGAAGCGCGCAAACTCGAGGTGTATGTCGGGCCCCGCTTATCCGGAATAATGACCTGACGACAATACGCAGGCTGAAGCTCGCTAAAAAGTACAACTTCCTCGTCCTGGAGGACGACGCGTACGCATTCTTGTACTACGGGCCCGCTGGAAAGCAGGCTCGCAGCTACTTCGCGCTGGAGCCTGAGGTTAATTCGGAGATGAGGCGTGTCGTGCGGTGCGGACTCCCTCCTACTCTGAATACATACGTGTTGAACGTTGCCCGTAGGTTTGACTCGTTCAGCAAGGTTCTCAGCAGCGGCATGCGCCTCGGGTACATAACCGCCCCGCCGCGCCTCGTCGCCGCCGTCAACATGATCACCTCCAACACGAGGCAAGTACTCGTTTCGCCTTCTTCTGTCTCACTTTGCGAATCTAGGCTGATGTTGCGCATCTGTAGCCTCCAGCCCGTGACGCTAACGCAAATAATGGCATACACCCTCCTCTCGCGGTGGGGCCCCTCCGGCTTCCTTGCGCACTGCGCAGGCGTCGCGGCCGTCTACCGCGCGCGGCGCGATGCTTTTGAGCGTATTGCGCGCGCACATCTCACTGGCCTCGTGGAATGGACCACGCCAGTCGCGGGCATGTTCCTCTACATCAAGGTGCGTCTCCAAGTCCATTGAGGCCTTGTCTAAATCCCAGGCTATGCAGCTCCTAGTGCACCCGGACGGGCGCGATGCGGATTCGGCGGCGCTGATGATGGGCAAGGCTGTGGCGAAAGGCGTGCTCGCTGTGCCGGGAACAGCCTTCATGCCGCTCGGCGCCACGACGGCATACGTGCGCGTGAGTTTCAGCCTCATTGAGGAGGCGGAGACGGAGGAGGCGTGCCGCCGGCTGAGGGAGGTTATTCTGGAGGCGCGAGCGGGGTCGTAGGCGTAAGCGGTAGACTATTTAGTAAAGGATACTGTTTGAACTTCCTCTAGAACGCATTGGGCAGGGGGAAACTGACGTTGTGACGTTTCGATTGACGCAGACTACCGCGGCGAAATTTTACATTGACGCTGATTGACACAGGAATTGTCGCACTGCCGTTTGTCACTTAGGTTAGAACTCGAACTCCTAATCGTCTTGAATCAACTGGTTTATTTTCTTGGACTCGACAAGAAGCACTATACCCGCGCGGCTCTCGATAGCTCACTTGAGCTATCGGCCACGGGTGAAAGATCTTGGACTAAGGACCTAATCACCGCTGCCTCAAGACTACCATTCTGCTGTCCTACACTGGTTCTGAACGACAGCACCTCAATTGAGGACGTTAAGAACTACATTAAAGTGGTTGAAAGGTTCATGCTGGAATGGTTACAGGATGCAATCGACTCGTCAGACAAGCTATACTTCCTTCGTGGAAGACTAGAACCTCAGAAGGACAAACCCCCGACGCAAGTGACTTCCAAAATACGGCACTGTCTCACAATGGTGATAATACAGAAGCACCGAGAGGCATTAACCTCGATCCTTTTGTCTATCCGTTGAAGTTTTGCGTTACGTGGATCCTGCGTATCAACCAGTGCCCCGTGCGGATAGGCTTTGTAGACTCTGCAAGAGTGAGATCGAAACACCAGAACATGCTCTAGTGACCTGCACATCCTCAAACGAGCTCGTGCAGCTGCGCAGAACATTTTTGGCTAAATTATTCTCCAACTCTCCAGACCTTCAACGCCGCATGGCAGAAAATCGAACATGGAGTTCGTAAAGACCATGATTTACTCCAGACCCAACATTGGCCTCGGTGCGAAATAGACCCCGATATCCTCGAAATTTCCTACGCTACTCCCGTGTTCCGTTTAAATAGTGGTTGATCTACTCTGCCCGGCCCCTATTTTTCCGTTTAACTTTCAATTTGATCGAGGTCGGTAGCATGCTTCCCTGGAAAGTTCATAATTGGGCATGGCGGTAGCGGTGCCGGGGATGGTCAAGAAAATAAGATACTAGTGTAGAAATGCTGCAGACCCGGACTGCCAGGCAGGACCATTTCAGACTGCCGCGAAACTGACGCAGAATTGCCACGAAACGACTGTGAGAACCGAATCCCAAAGAGGAAGACGGGAGGATGGAATTGGACGCCGAAATAATCGGGAAGAGGATAGCGAGGAAATCAAGGATGGGATTCAGTCTCAACTACTGACAAAGTTGATTGAACGAGGTATCCTAGAGACTCAAGCCTGTATTATACAAAAAGGAATTTGAAATAAAGACGAAAAGGGCATGTGAGACACATGGATCGAAATGATAAACAAGAGGATTGGAACAATAAGGACAATAAGAATTTAGAACAACAGGATAATAAGAGAATGAAGATCGAAGTGAGACTTGATGAGGAATGGAGAATAAATGAGTAGAATGGAGGATCGTGGGAGCGAGGGATTTCTCACAGGCGGACTGACGCCGAGACTGACGCGGATAGGTCACACTGCCGTTGCGTCACGGCGCTAGACTGGCGCTAACTGACGCTGACTGACGCTGAAAACTTTTAGACTCATGCAACAAAGTGCCGTTTGACGCTGAATTAACGCTGAAGACTAACGCTGCACAGTGTTTACTGCTGTTTGGTTGACGCAGACTGACGCAGATTGACGCTACATACAAGAAATTGATTTTTATGTCTTTGACGGCCTTATTGGTCAATATTAGAGGAGTAATCGACGGCGAAAACTCAATTCACTCCCAGGGACTGTGAATACGGAAGATAGGAGATGAGAGAGACCATATAAGGTCAGTTCAACATATGCCCAAATTTGGACAGACGCAAACTGACGCTGCAAGTGTCAACGTCACTGTTGCGTCAAAATCCCTTTGCCCGCATTTTTCAGGTCGACATCATATTTGTACTCATTTTTGGTCATTTTTAAAACTCGACATATTTTCGAACATTTTGTGTCAAAATATGCGAAAATTTCTGGGGGAGGGGTTGCCTGATGAAGGACATCATTCGTTAAATGCTTGGAAGGGGCCGAGCTGAACTTGCAGAACAAGATAAATGGGTACATAATGAAGGCAGCGTCGCGGTTTGGGAACCGAGAGGTCATTAAGTTCTGAGAAGGCATGTGACAACGGGGGCCACAAGCGAAGGAGAATTCACGGACGATGAAGAGGGACCCACAGACGAAGAAGAATCCAGTAACGCAACAGAATCCACGGAGACCGGGTATTGCACAGACGAAGGAGAATTCAACGAGGGTGTGTAGAGTTCTGCTATCGGGGATTTGCACTAATTTCACCATCAGATCTGTGAGCTAGCGGACAATCGGGATTGTCTCAGCACGACCGCATCTGGCCGCTACAGATGCTTGGCCTGCGATTGGACTTCAATCGAACAAGGGCTTCTCATTAGAGTTTAAAGAAGCGCTAGTCCTCGCCTCACCAAAGAAAACGCAGACCCAACCATCTCCAGCCCATTGCACTCCCCAAATCTAACAACGACGGCGATGTTTGACTCGACTGAGAAGCGCCTTCGGGCACGGAGAAGTTCGGCACTTCGTAGAAAAAAACGAATGCTGAAAATTTCGATACTTCG
The DNA here is from genome assembly GCA_029204335.1 of Mycena vulgaris. Lineage (NCBI taxonomy): Eukaryota > Fungi > Basidiomycota > Agaricomycetes > Agaricales > Mycenaceae > Mycena > Mycena vulgaris. The sequence goes on from JARGYA010000026.1 coordinate 940,445, forward strand.
CAATGGCTCGGATCAATATTAGAATTGGAAATTACACGCACCGTACCGGTGAATTCCGCTTCTTTTCGGCGGTCCCGGAGGTCAATACGTATGGCCAGCGGATGAGAATCCGATCCAGAGCAGAAAAGGAAGCGAGAAAGAGAGTGTGTAGTTGATGTATTACAGCCAAACCGCATTATAGCGAGCGAGACGCGACTGATGGGACAACGACATTGCTGTAGGACACAGAAGGGAAGGGGAGAACACAAATTAGAAGAGGGAGACTCGAGCAAGCAAGAACACGTTGACTCTTAAGAACGGAACTCGGAATCGGTCCGACATGACCCGATTCGCTGCTGCCAAACACAAGCACACTTTTCTCCTGGGCTAATCCTCTCGTCGTTCTTTCAATTCGTACGTCCTCTTCCCCTACTCATCCTTCTTCTCGTTTCCGCCCGTTCCTGGCGTCGAATCTCCCCCGCATGATTGAGGTGGCATCGCTGACGATCGATACGATAGGACCGTGGATTAGAGAGGATTAGTTTAGAGATGCCCGCCTCCCAGCCCAAGCGCGCCGGTTACGCCTCCTCCACGCCACGTCCGTCCGTAACCGAGTACCCCCGACAATAGCCACTCCTCCGACCTCCCCTACGCTCGTATCGTGGGGGCTTCGAGCCGATCTGTGATCTCCCCAGCCTCGCTACACCACCACCGCCCTTGTCCTTCTCCGCGCCCCCTCCATCCTCTTCCGCATCTGGCATTCCACATCGGCGGCACACCCCCATTCGAATCCCAGTCTACCGACGCCGAACCTGATGTCCTCGTCGCACACGGCCGTGCTGCCGCGCGCGCATCAGCACCACGCGCGGGGATGCACCATTCGCCGTCGCAAAGCGACTCTTCGTGCAGCTCGGTGGAGAGCACGAGTAGCCATGGGAACGGGAGGGTGACGCGGTACTCGTATAGTACGAGTGGGAGCAACAACTCGAGCGTTTCTTTCTCTTCGTCCTTTTTCTCATCTACCCATCTACCCATCTACCCACTCCATATTCCTCCCTTCGTTCCTCATCCGTCCCCGCCTCATTTCTCTCCTCTCATACATCCTCCTATCGACGTCCCACTGACACCGCTCTTCTCATAGGAACGCGTCCTACCCATCCGACAACTCCACCTCCACGTCCTCCGCCTCGGGGACGAACCAAAGATGTGACCGTTGGGCAGCACCAAGGGGTGGATGAACGCAATTGGATGAACGACGCGGGGTGGGCGTGCATGCTGCGCATGGGGCGGAGCCCGTTAGCGACGGCGCTGCAGAGGGTTGGGAGTGAGTTTCCGTCCTCATTTTCGCCTTCGTCTTCTTTTTCTTTCCGTTTTTCTTTCCTCGAGCTTAGATTGCCACGTGTTCTTCTTCGTCCGTGTTTTGCGCTACGCACGTCTTGCGCGTCGCGCACGCCGCACGTTTTGCTTTTTTCGTTTCGAGATTTGAGTTTAGGTTCCGAACGAGTCACGCGTCTTGCGCTTTTGTGTGTTTCCACCCCTCGTTCTTTCGATTCTTCGATTCTGCTCTACTCAAATTGCGCGCTGCGTATTTTTCTCGGCCCTTTTTTTCATTCTCTTCTTTGGGCCAGCTTCCATTTTTTCCTCTGTCTTGTATTGCATTCTATTCTATTCCACTCCCCCGGCTCCCCTTCCTCCCTTTCTCTCCCTTCCTCGCCGCCGACGTTGTGACCCTCACGCGGTCACGTCACCCACCTCCACCGACTTTCCTCGTTTTCCGCCCTCGCTACACGCACGTCTTATAATGGTGGTGGGCAATCCCGGTCGATCGGCCGTGACGACCACGTGACACGTGCATCGAGAAACATTGAACTTGGAGTGACCCATGCTGTTTCCGTCCTCGCGCGCGCGCATTTCAACCGCTTGCCTCATTTTTTTTTGGGAATCCACGACTTTACATGCTCCTGAGTCGCCTCCGGACTTCTCCTCATTTTAGAGCAAGTGAGGCTTGTTCAAATCAAGCATCTTCGGCGCCACACATTCGGCGCGCGAGTCGTGAAATTTCTCGATGTTTTAGGTGTAATTTAAATCGATTTTTTACAACCTATAGGCTATCTACGCTGGTGAGGTAGCTGCTGCTGCGGCGGCAGCGTCGAAACGGTCCAATGCAGCCAACAACGCCGCCAAGCGATCAGCCTTGACCTTCAACCTCGCCTTGATGGGAATCTCCTTGTCGGGGTTTGGGAGCTTCCGATGGATCTCCAGCTGATCTAAGAGGCCCTTGTCTGTCAGTGTGCGGATCTCTGAGCGGTCAGTCTTAAGCCCGATTTCAGCCAGCCGCTCCTTCTCCACTCGGGCTTTTGTCGCCTTGATCGCGTCATTTTCGCGCTTATCGTCGACCACCTTCTGCCTGTGGTTGTTGAGCGCCTCTCGTCTTGCTTTTCGGCGCCGCTTTCGTCCAATTCCCTGGCAGCTTTCCGAAGAAATTCGTGATCTTCAGGCGTGTTCATCGTCATCTCCATGAAGACTTGTGTGTCGTTCCGGCTGAACATTGCGCGATCAGTGAAATGACCCACAGTTGAGCTCGGGCTCTCGCGCGAGAACCGCCTCCACATCCCTAAGATACCTTCGTTGGCGTCGTTAGTTGAGGGCATTAATGCCATCTCCCGCTCTGCCGGGGTCGACTGATCAATAAGACCACCTGCCTCGAACTCTGAGGTAAAACGTTCCCAGGAGGGTAGTGAACGCTTCAGGCCAGCAAGCATGAGTGGTTTTAGGTCTGGAAGAGTCGGTGCAAGTTTGATGCACGCCGCCCACGCCGCTGGATCACTCCAGGGTTGGCCATCGAGAGTTGCGGTTTTGTACGCGTCCGAGTCGCTGCAGAAGATAATATTGGGGTCGGCAAGGAGCTTCTCGATGTGGGCTTTGACAGAAGCATGGAACGGGCCGAGGTCGAGGATATTTAGGTTCTCGGTGCCTGCGCCGCGAACACCGCGTGCGAACGGGTGCATGACAGCCATGCAAAATAGAACAAGGCACACCATTTGTGCCAGCGTCTTCAAACAATTCGTCCCTTTGACAATATTTTGTTCGAGGTGATTATGTGCACGCTTCCCCTTGCCGTCCTTGATAAAATCCATGAACTGGCGGTGTTCGTCCAAGTATGTGATGATCCGAGCGCCGCCCAGACCGTGTGATTGATAGCGCGTGTTACTGGTATCCGGGAAACGCACTGCGGAGCCAAGGGCGTCGCGGAAGTAGTTCTCGTACACATGGTGCACACCCTTGGTATTCTCCTGTTAGGACAACAGAGAACGAGATAAAATTGACCACCTTCTTATCATCCTTGTGGTTGACCAAGGCGCCCCACAGCGAGATTAATTTCACGGCGCCGCGTTCCGAAACCTTGAGGGCCCGTTGAACCGCGGCAGTTGTCTGTCCTGACTCTTCCGCCAACTGAATGGTAGCATCGTTATCTCGGTTGGCGAGGAGGACTGGGGGATCGATGTCGGGGTTCTCGTCGTAGTAATCCATCATACCGTCGTTGAATGCTCGGCAACAATTGAGCTCTTTATGCATCGAGCAGCCGGCCCAGAAGAAAAGGTCAATTTCGTGCTTCGCCTCAGCGGATAGCTTGGAGAATGCTGCTTGCCCAATGCGAAAGGCGAGGGTGTCCATCGAGGATTTGCTGAGGACATCCTTTTGTGCGTCCGAAAGCTTTGCCCACGCTTCATCTCCTTCGACCTCCTCGAGATTCTTCTTCTGAATATCTCGGACAACTTCCAGAAGTTGGGCTGGTGTCATTTGTTCGAACTCGTCATAGCCGAGCATAATGCGGCAGACTTCGTCCTTCCACTCCTTCATTAGCCGCACTGTTTTTTTCATATCCGCTGCATGATCGCCGTTCATGCCTTTGAGTAGTCGCAGGAAGTCCGAGATTTCGAAGTTTAGTAGTGAGCGTTGACCGAGAGGACTTCGTCTGTAAATCTCGGATATCTGGCTGATTTGTGACTTGATATTTTCGAGTTGGGCTTCGCTCGTGTGTGCGACGGTAGATGTGAGAGAGAAGAGGCGCATGAGATGTGTTGGGCCCTTGTTAATCATTACGAAGCCGCTTTCGTAGTTTTCGCCGAGAAGGCCGGTGGCGTCGGTGCTGAGGGTAATTCCTAACAATCTGTCAGTATCGGGAACGAGAAATAAATAGAAACATGAGCTACCGTCGGCTTGGGACATCTCGAATCCAAGCTGGATTCGGGCCGCCACACCGCCTTCCATCATCGCACGCTGGACTGTGCGCCGACTGAGGTTGCCTTTAACTTCGAGGCCCGCATTCTTGGCGACAGTATTTGATGACCGCACCGATCTTTCCCTGGGAACAGCCCGCCTTCTCAAGCATGCGAGCCATCGCTCTCGCCTCTGGTGTGTAGACACCTTTATTCTTCAAACTCCAAACTCTCTTCCTGGAGATTCGGAGGCGGTGCGAGCTTTGTCGAGGGCTTTGGATCGAGCACGAGAGGAGCGTAGTGTTTGCATTTGTAGACATCGTACTTTCTTCTGTGATTCCCGCAGAATATGCTTGTATCTCGCGATCTCGAGATCTGTCTGATATCGGAGTCGCTTGGAGTGCTTCCTTTGCCTCGGTGGCAGCTTTTACCGCCTGTTCACGAACGATGAGAGCTAAGGAAAGCGAATTTTGAGTTGAAGTCAGTGATGCCTCGGTTTCCTTGAGATTTATGGAGAGCGCAATCTTTCTCAGCCGATAGCGCCGAGTTTTCCGATGCTCAACTCGGAGGAGCCGGTACAGATCGGAGTTATTCTGGAGGGCAATCTGCAGAGAGGTTTGTGTATGGCTGAGCCGTTGCTCAGTCGTATCGAGGGCTCTTTGGACGACAAGAACTTGTCTTTCAGAATCCTCCAGTCGCGTTTCAGTGGTCTGGAGAAGTATTTCTGTTGTCTTGAGTGCATTTTCGACATCTTTCTTCGTTCGTTTCTGCGGCTTTGGTAACACTGTTAGTTTTGCATTTATGTGGCCGCTTCGAGCGGCCTGGGCCTCCAGAATATGTGCGTTTTGAGCAGAGGATCGCTTCTTCGTTTTGCGTTGAGTTCGAGCTTTCGCCGGTGCCATAGGATTAACGAGTCCGAGTATTCAAGGCAAAGATCACAGCAGGGAGACAAGGCGTCAAAGGTATTGAGAGCGAGGGATTGCTATTTTTGTTCAAATACATGCCAGAGATGTAGTTTCTTCCTCATACCTAAGAGAACACAAGACCAGAGTTCAGAGTTGACGGAGTTGCCGGACTCAAGAGAAACAGGTCTTTTTTGTGCTTCACTGTGGGGCGTGGACAAGATTGTTGGAGGGTATAGAGAGGAGAGAGTGAGCGATCTGAACATCAAGGATGTCAGTCCAAGGCAATTCCGGGCCACCAAGGCGCTGAGCCTGCGGCAGGACGAGAACTTGAGGAGAGTGATCTTCGGGTGTCAGTCGGCTGCAATCAGGAACTGCGCGGTGCAAAGAGCGCGCACATAGCTCACCTTGAGTATAACATGCAGTTTGGTCAGCTTGGGCAGAGAGATGGGCCACGACGGAGTGCGATAATTCAGAGGAAGAGACGATGAGCGTGGTCAAGTGATCGTGTTAGGAGGGTGTGACATCTGTGACATCTGTGACCTAAGCCATGTAACCGGTGAAATTTGCGAACACGTTTTGCGAAGTCGAAACATCAGTTTGTGCTTCGACGTGAGTGAGAAAAATGGTCAGAATACACTGAAGGATGTTTTGTCTTGAGGATTTCTTTTTTGCTCCAATTCTCATTCTCAAACATGCCACATACGGCCGCAATTAGCAAGGTTTCAGATCCATTTTTTGGAAATGCGGGAATTCCCCAAGACAAAACACAGATGAACCATTTGGTAACAGATCTCTCCCCCAGTGGAAATATATTTCTGAGTTAGAAAGTCCGCAAAACGTGTTCGCAGGATTGGGTCACTCGAATGACCGGCATTCCGGCAACTCAAGTGTGGGAAAGGAATTTCGATCTCGGTCATTGCCCACCACCACTTATAACTCCTTGTATGACGTGTGCTTACATGTCGCGCGTCGGGGCCCGTGTTTTTGGGTGCGCTTGCCGCGGAATGGGTGTGGTGGTGGGGTGGATGTGGGTTTGATGAGGCAGTGATACGACTTTGGTCGTGTTCGCCATTCGCGAGACCAGCGCACTGGTCCTCTCAGAGGGATATGCATGGAAGCTCTGGGCGTTGCGGCCCGCGATTGTTGGCGCCGCTGGGGCCATATTCTGTGGCGGAGAACCTCGCGAGTCGAGGTGTTTTTTTCTTGACTTTTCCCCTGCACGTCCTTTGGATGCCGTGCTTCGGGCGAGACGTTACGAACTCCCTCTGCATCCTTCTTCCTCCCTTCGTTGTCGCGTCGCTCCTTCCCGTCTCTTCCCCCTCTTGTTACTCGTCGCCCACCATACTAATCTCATCCCAGAACCGCCCTCACACCGACTTCCGCGCCGCTCTTCCCACCCACCTCGCCAACCGCGCATGCCCCACACGCGTAACTCGTGCCATGGTTCCTCGACGCCCCCGCCGCACCGTTCGGCGTCCACCGTATGGTTCTCGTGGGCAAGGCGGCGGGGAAGGATAGTTTGGGCCCAGCGCAGCGGCTGGAGCGTCAAGGTATGTTTCTTCTCCTACTTCCCTCTATTCTATTCCTTCATTTCACCCCATCCCTAGAACACTCATTGACGTGTACCCCGTCTGCGGACTCGGCTTCAGCGTCGTCACCGACGGCACGCTCTACCAAACAGAAGTATACGCCGCTTCGCGCTCGGCCGCCGCGCCGTCCAACGCCCTCGGCCACTCCAGCTCACGCCCGAGCTCATCGGGCTGCTTGCAGACGTCCTCGGGGCACCCGTCGGGCGGGAGGAGCGGGAAGAAGTGCGATAGGAAGGGGAAGGACGGGAAGGGGTGGGGCGACAGACCGGTGCTGCTGATGCTGGATATCCGGCTGGGGCTGGATGGGGTGAATTCGGTGTATCATGCTATCAAGGTGCGTCTCATTCGTCTTTTTAATTCGTTTTGTACTGTGCCCTCCACATTGTCATCTTCGTGTCCCTTCTTCATCGCTCTTCCACGTTCCTCCAGTGCTACCATTCGTCCATCCTAGCCCTACATCCGCTATTCCATCCTCTTCGTCCCCCCTGCGCTGCGCCGCCCGCGTTCGCCAACCCTCCATTTCCCTGTTTTTTCCTTCTCGCCATCGCGCACCGTACTAACGCCGTTCCACGCTACTCTACAGTCGGTCGGTATTGCGGGCGCGCGCCCCTCGTCGTCCTACTTCGTCGGCGCGCAGGGCTGGGGCCTTTTCTACCTCGACCCACACCACTAGCGCCCCGCGGTACTTCCCGTTTGTGCCCAGCCCGCATTCGCACACTCCGCGTCAGCACCCACACGCCCACGCCGCCCAATTCCAAGTTCAAACGCACGCCGCGCCCGGGCGCGAGACGTACACGCGCGGGGAGTCGATCAGCCCCGAGTACGGCTATGCGCGCAGAGGTCGCTAAGACCCGAGCTCGTCGGGCGTGCGGGATCGCTGAGTCCCGAGTATGGGTATCCCCACGAGCACGCACCGGGGCGGGGGCAGACGCCCATGACGGAGGACGAATTGCTGTGGGGGCCCGCGTACGACGGCGCCACGACGCGCACACAACGCACAAACGCTCACGAGCTCGACGCGGCCGCCGGGCGGCGCACTCACACCCGCGGAGGAGGCGTACTTTGCGCGGGCGTACTGTGCGGCGGAACTGCACACGTTCCACTGCGAGCGGGTGCGCAAGATGCCGCTTATGGGCAATGGCGCGTCTGCACCCGCTGCGTTCGGAGACGGAAATTGAATCGATTCACTTCCAAAATGCCTCGATCACGAAAACTCGCGCATCCTTTTGGAAGAGCCTATTCAGAACGCCAGATTCGTTTTCGTTTTCGGCGAAGCCAGGAATATATAGATAGAAGTAACAGATTCAGCGCAATTTCAAGATAATAGCCTCCAGAGTACGCTTTCAAATCCCTGAGGGGTATAACACATTTCGCTGGAATAAGTTGCAAATCGCTGAATTCTCTGTTAGGTGTTGTCAAAAGCTGTTGTGTGGACGTCCACCGCATTGGTCTTTCCTGCGCCTGGATTCTTAAACCATGAATTCCAACATGGTGAACGCTGTGCTGAGGGCAGGTACAATCGGGGAGACATAGCAGGGAAGAAATCTACCTATCAGCCAGAGGATGCACGCTGTCGGTTGACATGGCACTGGTGTCATAAACGTTCAGCGCCTGTATATATTCGCCCGCCTCCTTGACCCTGCTCATACTGCCAGTAGATGTGGGTTGCACTGTTAGTGAAGAGCCGCACATTTTGAGACCCCAAGGATTCGGCCGCAGAATGGCACTGCGTTGAATTGTCCCCTGTAGTAAGGGCCAGTCGCTAATTCACTCGAAGAGTGTCGTGCGGGTCAACAAACACAGCGCAATAGTCTACATTTCTCGCTGTCGCACCGGGCCGTCGAAAGTAATGCAATGAATGCTCGCGGATAACACGTTGATACACACGAACGAACGCGTACCTTCAAGGATAAAGTGCAGCCTGGGATATCCAAGCCGCAGCGAAACCGTGAAACTTCTCAGACCACCGCCCACGGGGAATGTCCTCAGTGTGAAGCATCGGAACACGCATACCAGGGAGGGACACGACGTCGTGCAGAAGGAAAGTGAGATGTGCGGCGGCAGAAAGCACGGCTCACGTCGTTCTCGTCCCCTCCCTGCACAGTTTCAACTGTCGTGTCAATGGCATCAAAGAATAGACATGATGCGTGGGCCCGCCCGCTGGCCGCCCAAACGACGCGTTGGCGAGTTCAGACGCAAAAGAATATGTGATCTGCGCTCCATCATATAAAGCGCAGTCATCGGGGCGTTGCAGGAATAAGTGATTCAGATAAGATTACAGTGCGGTGATGGATGAGAATCGGCCGTACAAGGCTTCAGAGAGCGCCAACAGCATCGCGTAGAGAGACCTGACTGAGAGCGAGCGCGAAAAGAGGAGCAGATGGCCAAAGCACGGAATAGTGCAGACGATTGTAGCGCGGAAGGCAGGGCAAGAAAGTGTTGATATTATCGCGAATCGTTTCTAAGGCCTCGCCGTGATCCGCATCTTCCACTCGGAAAATTGCATAGATTGCCTCCCTTTGCAGGAATTGACGGCCTAACCATATGGCTAGTTCATTTGGGTACCCAAATGAACCACACATATAGATAGAGTCAAGCACCCTGAATTTGGGGAATCTATCATTCCGCAACTTTCGCTCTCTAATTTAAGATACGCTCATGCGTTATGGGACGAAATATTCTTCGCTATCCGGGCTGCTGGATTCCGAACCAAGTTCCATCCTCAATTCTAAACCATACCCACCAGTAAAATTCCTTAAATTGCTCTATTCTACTAGCTTCTTCTGAAGGAATCTCGGTTGTGTTCACCTTGCAACTCAGGCAATCCAACTCAAATATGTTCAGCAGAAACGGCTCCGTCTAACAGATGGCTTGGTTCAGCCGCCGTTTTCTTGGGCCAGCCGTGGGCGCCTCGGAGCTGCCCTCGTCTGGCGTCTTCATTTTGAGTTCATTCTCCTGCAGCCCCATCGACCCACGACCAGGAGCTCAGCGGCTCACGGATTGGGTCCCTCCTGCTCTCTCCTTGCCCAATGGAGTATGCGAACTGCCTCGACCCGGATCCAGATGCGTGATGGAGCCATGGAACAAGACCGTCTTTTCGGGGTACTTTACCTTTGCGCCAGGACTGGATTCAAATTTTCATGGCTCTCATTTTTTCCTGCTCTTTGCGTTGGACAAAATCCTTACCCCTCGCGTACACAATTGGCTGGGGCTCCTCTACACGCGCTACTTCCCGCGCGTGCTATCGGATGGATCAGACCAAGAAACATGACCATTTTCTGGCGTGTGCACCCAAGTTGCAAAGCTATTTTGAAGTTTCCGACGCGTCTCCCGAGCTTTCCTGGTGCAACGACGAGTTTGCGCCGTACTGTACTATTTCGACCAAGTATTCAAGGGGTGTGACCAGTGACCATAAGTATTCATTTCCCATCAATTCAAGTGTGGTTGAGACCTGTGACCACTATTTTCAGCATTCATTTCACAAGTATTCAGCTCAAATTTCGGCTCGAAAGACCGCCAAAACTGCTCATGGAGATGAATTTCCCGCAGAAACAGACCCGATTGGGCTGCATCTTCCAAAAACTGGCATCAAAAGGATCCCCGGTGGCTGGAGAAATTTTCGATTTTTTGGCCCTGCAACCAGATAAAACGGTCAAGTATTCAAGGCCCTCGGTGACCTGTGACATATTTGGAAAGCATTCAATTCAACCGGGGCTGTGACCAGTGACTGAATACTTGGTCGTAATAGTACAGTAGTTGAGTGGGTCAAGTGAAAACTGATGGTGTGATTCAGCGCGGAGATCCTGGATATCTAGCCACGTAAATTATATTCCCTGCGGGAACCACCAGCGATTATTTCTGAGACTCGTGGCTAAAATGTCAGTTTGGACATCTAATTCTCAGCCGATCTCTCTCGGTATCGGTCGCAAGAGTGATGATGCGATCTGCTGGCGTCGGCATCTTCCGGCATGCTGTACGAAATGACACATCACATAACACGAATCTGTGACATGCCACACAACAGAAAAAGGCTGTGCTGTTGCTGTGTTGTCGTTCTGTCTCTTTCGGGCATTGTGCGCACCAGCCTCTTGTGCATATGCATCATTGCCTGCAGGTCCCCGAGCTTGTGGGTCTTGTGTGCTCCCACCTACAGGGACCGCGCCACTTGGGAATTGCTTTCGAGGTCGGCCATCCGAAGCACGGGGACCTCGCTGTCCTGGCAAGGACCTCGACGGTTTTTTCCAGCCACGCACTCAGGTTGATCTGGAACTCGGTGACTTTGCTGAATCTTCTTAGTTGTCTCCCTTCGGGCTCTTTCGAGCTGAGAACGACAGGCGAAGGCTACTTCACAAAATACATCATGGTAGCTGGCACAATTCACCGGACGCTATCAACCACTGACCATACGTAGCAACTACTTCGCCCTTTGCAGAAATCCGATTTAGAGCGCGTCCTCGTCTATGCTCCACACGTCAAACATCTCCTCTCTGATCCTCGTTTCGCCGATCTCTCGCCCGTTTTCCCGAGCGCTAGCCCCTGGCTCTCCGAGAACATGCTCCCAAACCTCCAGGGTCTTTATTGGATGCACGGCGAGAATGATTTTCAGTACATTGACTGCTTCCTCGCCCCTCAGCTCACCACGATTCGCATTCCTCACACATCCCTCGCTGCCCTGACACTGCTGTCGAGCCTTGCCCTTCGGTGTCCGCAGTTGACAGACGTAACCCTTTTCCCTCGAGGCACGCCGGATTTACGATCGATGGCCGTCTCCGCCGTCTCGATGTGCGTGCGCGGCTTGCACGATATCGAGAGGCTCGCCGCAGACATGCTCGATCACCCGGCGCTTGAACATCTGTCTCGCCTTACGAGCCTCCGGCATTTGAGGCTGGGTGGACTCCCTTCCACTTTGCCTACCCACGACGACGAAGCGTTATTCCCATCGCTTCAGACGCTGTACTTCAGCTCCGAAATTGAATCCCCGTTCCGTTTCCTTGAATGGGGCAATACAATTCCGCTTGTGGGATTTACCGCTGAATGCCCAGCATTTTCGACGGCGGACGAAGTACACCGTCTGTTTTCCGCCGCTGCAGGTGGAATTTCCCATTCTCCCTTGACGGAATTCGCATTCGACAACGAGTTCGACTCATTCGACTTTTCCGACTCCGCCAATTATCTCATCCGATCCTCGTCGCTCCGCAGCCTTTTCTGTTTTGTCAATCTGACATCCGTCTCTGTTTTATCGGCTGTGGGGATCGACTTGGATGATACCACCGTCACCGACATGGCCCGTTCCTGGCCTCACATCGAACGCCTCGAGTTGCAATCCTACTACGGTACCACCGCCCCTCGCGCTACGCTTCAGTGCCTGGAGGCTTTTCCTAAATATTGCCCGCACCTGATCAAGCTCTCTATCGCGTTCGATGCAACCGTAATTCCGACATCACCCGGTGATCTCTCACTCGAGAGCTTGAAAAATCTGGATGTCGAGGCCTCCCCCATCGCGACAGCACCCCCTGTTGCCCGATTCATCGCAAGCATTTTCCCGAGCCTGAAGAATATCACAACGCTCCCTGATTCCTTAGGTGGGGATGCCGAGTGGGAAGCGGACGTGGGACCGGAAGCTTTCCAGTACGACCGTCACTGGAAGGAGGTGGCGTCCATTCTGCGCTAGTCTGCAAAATCCTGGTATAGAGTAGACAGAGTATTAGCTGTGACCCCGTATTCCGTGGAGGTTTTTCGATCGATTGCAGCTAAGTGCAAAACGATAGACACATCGTTGTTCAAATTCGGGCCGACCACAGCATAGCCAAACAAAGGGCAAACTCACTGGCGCTCTACTCCAAGTGTTTTCGACTGCTATCACGATGCCCGGTGACAGAAAGAGCAAAAACAGTCGGTTGCTATCATGACTGCCAATAAAATGAAGTTGTAAGACATCGCAACGTCCACCAATATCCACATTTGCACTGTCTAACCATATTTTGGAGTCGTGGAATGGCACTGGGGAATACGTGCGCAGACCATTGGAGGTAGGGAGACCACGCGTCTCATGGGTTTCGATGTATCCGTGAGGTTGTTTCCTGTTCATTCTTCGTATCTTATGTACCTTTCCAGTTTCTTAAGGGCATTTTGAAGGCAAACAGATCGGAAATGAGCTCACAATTGCTGTTCTGGTCAAAACTGGTGAAAAAGAAAAAAAAAAGAAAAAAAACGATCCGTGCCCTAAGTTCCGCCAAGAGCTGTAAGCAAAGACATGCAAAAATGGTCAAAAAATGGTCAAAATGTCCAACTTGCATTGGTAATTGTGGGCCTCGAACCTTGCCGATTCCAATGGATCCAAATGTGGTTGTGGTCTCTATTGCATGTAGTTTCATGCTACAATGAGCATGTTTTAATATCTTGTAAAACCAAAAACTCGATTTCCCATTTATTTTATTCTCGGGCAATAAGCCGGCTTGAATGTGAGATGCGGAAGACCGTGATTTCCGCCCGCGTTTCAATTTTTGGCGAACAGTATACCGGATGGGAGGGATGAACCAAAGACTCGAGAGGCGTGTTGAAAAACTTGCCACAATTTGGGAAACTCCGTGCCGTGATCACCGGACCAGTACATCCCCACAACAATGTGGAGATAAGAAATGATGCTCCCACGCCGCCCCCTTGACAGAAAACCTCCCAAAGTTTTTGATCGCCGCATCACTTCGTTTCAAATTTTGACATACAGTGTCCTCGAAGGTCGGGCTCCATCCTACAAGGACCAAATCCCAGGTTTCTCTATCTCAAAGCCTTCTATTATGCAAGTGGCGACTACCTAGTAGTGTGGCCGGGAAGGCAGTCGCAGATAATAGGGATTATCCTGATGGAATGAACAGGGGGGTGGTTGTCTTCTTATTTATCGGACTTGGACTCTATGCTTTTCGGTTCATCTCTCTTCTTGCCTATATCTTTGCCGCTCTGTTTTGTGGTACAACACAGATGGCTGCGTCCTGGCATAGCTACCGGTGGATAGCTACATGTATGGTTCATTTAGGTACCCAAATGAACGAGCCCTATGTGTAGAGTAATTCATGGGTTAGATAATAAAAAACTGCACTCAACATCGACTCTACGATGCAATATCAATGAATCGAAATACCAAAGCACAAAGTACCCAGCGTGCGAAAGGGTAAGGATAGAGTTTCATCCAGCTCAGGTATGCACATACCAATCTTCTTCTCACTGTCAGAAAGGACGATTTACTCGTCGCTCTCAGGACACACAGGGTCGTGTAGGCGACCGTGTGGGATGTGCGAAGGCACGAAGTCTGTGGGAATAATCCCACCGAGGCTATGGGTTGGCAAGCACAAGAGAGAGAAACCAGCAAAAAAAGAGGTAGAGTATGTTTGTCCTAGAAGTACATGGTGGTCGTACATATAGGCAAACTAGGGATCCCCATCGTAACCGTAATTACGGCTTACGGTTACGGTTATACGTTCGCTTAACCGTACCATATGGCCGTCCAGTGTAGTTCTTACAGTGACGGCCATCACTGTAAGTGGACCATATGAAGCCGTAAGAATACGGCCGGAAACGGTTCTATACGGACCGTAAATTGACTGATTTCCGATCGCGATCTGCATGGCGTGGAGCTGACCGCGCAAGGCTGCTTAGACTGGGACACAATCGCTATGGTTTGATTTCTGTTCTGCGACCAGCCAGATGTCAACGCGTTCGATACTCTCGTCAACGCACTCCACCTTCCTTGGGCTCCCCAATATTGAAAGTTCCTGAGCTCAGGCAGAAGTGGTCGAAGGAAAAGCCGAAGAAGCTCCCGGAAGGGACGCCTCCGGAGCTTGTCGAGGGCCTAACATATGCTCATTGCAAGCTAAATCACGGTGACTATTACTACAAGTACGATCAATCCCCGTTTTATATTTGGGCTGCTCGTACGTGTCAAACTGTTCCCAGTACAATGATTTGCATGTTGGCAGTGCTCGATCCTCGATTCAACGACAAGAAACTCCGAAAGAACTACGCTGCCGATGAAGACCTCTCAGCCTATTTTAAGAACCAGAAGCGGGCACTCCGTGAGTATTTTGATGAGAATTATCTCGCCGTATCTTCCTCTGCTTCGACCACAGCCTCTGCCACCGCAAATCCGTCGAAGTCTCGCCCTGGAACCATTAATTTCGCAGCCTATGATCAATGATCGGTTGATGAGGGGGACAGCAACGAATTGGAGCGTTTATTTTGATGCGCCACGCGCTCTCATACACGGACCCCGTTCAATGGTGGTACGCCAGGAAGACCGAATTTCCCCGCCTTTATCGGCTCGCGTGTGACATAATGTTGATCCCCGGTATGCTTACTTGCCAGAATCGTGGGTTGTCGCTGAATTTGTTCCAGTATCTGCCATTGCTGTTGAGCATGTCTTCTCCGGTGGGTGGGACACAATATCATTGCGGCACTCGCGGCTGAAACCGGAAATCATCTGGACTTTGATGCAGGTCAAGCACCATCTTCGTCTGTAGCACCAGACTCTTGAGGGAGCTCTTCAATCCATGGAATAGGTTTAGACATTCGTAAAATCTCTTTTCTTCATTTTTTTTTTTTGCAATGTATACGGTCGTAATGACCGTAATATACCGTAAATACAGCCGTACCATACTGTAAGAGCTCCTGGGTCCGAACTTACGGTACGGTTACGGCCGGTTTGGCACCCTAAACCATCGCAAGTCTACGGGCGTAACCGTATACGGTACGGTGGGGATCCCTAAGGCAAACAGATGGCGGAAGGCTTATGTAAAGTGGTCCGGGCCATCTGACGATGATCGCGAGCTTCGTGCTGCTCCCAACCAATTCCAGTCTAGCCGAGGCCTCGACGGCCCCTAATGTCTTTTAATTACAGCTGATCTCACCATGACCAGGTTTATTCATTTTCACGAATCCGTGTTCTCGGTTCCGCGGTAGAGCCGCAGTGGCGCCCATTGTGTTCTTGCTGACAGCTTTCGAATCTTCGCGCTAGAGATTCCTCGGGTCGTGTTTCCGCAAAATTCTCGAAACACTTATCAATATCCACCCCTCGGACTGGTCCCTCCCGCCACGTTTGCAGCTCATCATAGGTGGCGTTGCTGGCGCGTGCAGTATTATATTGACGGGTGAGTTTACCAGTCTTCCGATTGAGAACGCTTACGCACTCAGCCGTAGTTCTGAGATATAAATATGAAGCCCGTACCCTCGGCGCTGCAATTGGTTTTTCGGCGTGCTTCGCAGCCTGACGATTGCATTTCTGGTTGCTGTATACGTCACCCAGGGCATTGGTAGAATGGCTAGGCGGCGCCTGATGCGGTCTTCCTCTTATCTAACCCTGATTTTGATACACCTGTAATCTTGAAACACTTCTTGATCGAATCGTACCCGGCGCTATCGAGGTACCAAGGTATCGCGACCATTCTGAGCTCTGGCCTTGCTGCCTTTAACTAACTAATGGATACACCCACTGCAGACCTGATAAATGACGTCGGCATTTTTTTTTTTTTTTTTGGCGCTCTGCGATAACTCCACCGCATCCATTTGAAACTTGGCGCCTTCCACCGAGACTATGGCTGATATTACTCCGGGTCGTGACATATTCAAAGCCACATACAGCCATACGTGTTGCCGTTGCAGATCCTTCCGCCTGACTCCACCATGTTCCCTCTCTGAAGAGCCCCACAAATCAATCGAATCACCAAATGTCGTGTGGCGCGCCGCGCGCACGGAGCGCCTATTTCTCTCCGTGCCTCGAATGTGCATTTCAGATTTCCCACTCCACGCGCTAAAACTTGACTCTGATTATCCATCGCGGTCTGGAACTACTATGACACGACAAGAACTCGACATCCCTTGATTCTCGTGGAGTCGGAGAACTCCACGAAAATCGGAGTATCCGAGATCCTTTACTAGCAGGAGGCAATTATTTGAGTACGCCACAAAGTAATTATTTCAGCTTTGAAGCTGTGTCAAATACGGGCCTCCACACGCCGGAAATGCGCGCCAGACGTATCCGGTGCGGATGAGTTCAGCGTAGGATTCCGAGTATGCCGATGTAAATTTGCCCTGCCCCGGGGAATCTTCGGCGGCGGTGGCCTTGGTAAAAACAATCCTGGTTGAACGTCCGGGGAGGAAGGGTCGGGTGAGTCTCCGCAGTCTAGATCACAGCATCTTGGATGGATGAGGAGATTAGCGTAACAGACAGCGGATAGAAGGAGGAGTTGTTATCTTTGTCCGGAAACCTGCGCCACATCTGCGTCCCGTGGCGCGAGCGAAGTGGACCATGTGACGGAGGCCATCTCGGATTAGATATGGTCATGAGGGTGAGGTGACGACGATGACGAGGGAAACAGTAACCTCACGAGAGACGACAAACAGTATCGCGTGGCCAATCAATGCGAATACGATTGCTGTCAGCGGCAGTTATCTCGGGGGCCACCAAACGTATCTCATCTCGTTCCTATATTTATCGACAACAGGTGCATAGAGCGGGGGTAGGCGCAGCTTCGCGAGAATAATCACGGAGGTTCAATGGAGGCGAGCAGCCGATGAATCCAGGAATATGACGGATGACAAAACTCTCCGAGGCCAGAGCACAAGATCCAGGGAACTTGGACAGCCCTTGAATTGGACGGGTCGCAGCTGACCTCCATAAGAATAGCCAACAGAACAGCCCAGCGAAAGAACCAGCGAAGCCGACGCCAACCATAGATGCTGGATGCTCCATTATTTCTGTAACCAAGGGACCGCCGACGGACAAGGAATTCATGAGTGGATGTGGCGTCGAATCCGAAACTGTGCGTGAGGCTGATGCACGACCCTAATTGACTGACCGGCGCTTCAGTTGATGCGACGGATAATTTGAATCCTCGTATGCGCCGGTACGGGAAGACTTGGAGAGATGCCCACCAAGGTCCGCGACGGAGAGATTGAACCGGACGAGACTCCAAGCGAATGGCACCACCATGCCACCTTGCCACCCGGTTAAGCTTCGATTAGGCAGTACGGGCCGTACGGCGGAGTCCAAGCACCGCCTTGGTACCGCGGTTTTCGGGATCAACGGGGAAAGACTGCTTCGAGACAAAGGAGCAACTGGCTGGGAGGTATGTATCTGGGAGCAATATAGAGACAGTTCTGTGGGCCGCGCCGGTCCGCGAGTTGTGGGGGAGGAAGTCAAGAAGAAGTGACAGTCTACAAATGAGCACCGTGTTTTGTCGGGCACCGGTTTTTCGCCGTGGCAAGGCGTGGCGTGGCGTGCAAGCGTGGCACGTGATTAGCGTGCAAGGACAGTTCAACTCACCAAGACTTAAAAATTGAAGTGCAAGGTAAGAATACACGTGTATCTTGTTCAGTGTTTAATTTGGCTATACTCTGTGTCGAAACCCGAAAAAAAATCATTCGAGACTGCTCAATCCAAGCGGTATTGTCACGTATATGTGACGATGTCACCGGTCGAAGCGAGGAGGCCATGGTCTCGCAATGGATTCGTAAATCCACATATGATACATATTAGACTAAGAGAAGCTGTTGGATCCATATAGTGTGGTTTCAAGTCTTAAATCCCATTTTTCTGTGCACTCTTTCAGAAGTTATGATTTTTTTGCTGCCTTTTCACCCAAGTGCGTGACAAATCCTGGTCGAGTTAGTGTCGCAAAAAGAGGGATTGCAAGATTATTGTCTTACTTGACTGAGAGATGCAATGAACCCTGTTTGGTGCTTGCCGTTTCTCTATAAAGACCGGTTTTGGTCCTGCACGCCTCTGCACGCCACGCAGACCGTTAGCGTGCAGTGCCGTGCCAATCGCGTGCAGTGCCGTGTCTATGGTGTGCTGCGCCGTGTCATTGCGTGCACAAGCGTGGCGAAAGATGTTCTCAGCACACAGTTTTGGTTTAAATCACCAGAGATATCAATTGCAGAGTAATAATTCACGGTTATGTTGACTCGAGTTCAAATGTCATGTTCAACTTGAACTTTTTTAAACTGCAACTTGGACCCGCATAAGCTCCCAGAGTCTAGCCCACCCTGAAGACGCTGCGATTGGAGAGGAAGGTTGTTTCTGTTTCTTAGGCCCCACGACTTCCTGGTGTAGCGGAACCACTCAAACAAAGTTGAAAACTTGACGGCGGTAAGTGTCAGTGGTCAATTGGGGAAAAGCCGTTGACCAGAAGTTGACTTGGAATTTCTTCTGGGTGTAGTATATGAGGGCCAGAGTTAAAATACATGCACACTATGGTTTCACGGTGGTGGGAGGATAAGATGATGCACGCTACACGGCACTGCACGCCAACCACGGCACTGCACGCCAACCACGTCACGGCACGCCGTGACACGGCGATTTCCCGAGGCCCTGTTTTGTCGACTTTGGTTCAGCTGTGTCCTATTTGGCTCCCTCCGATTTGCACTCTTTTTACCTGCTCCATGCGACTCTGGGACTTTATCGGACTAGACTCGTGAACATCGAGATACCGATATCACCTAAGCGCCTCCCAGCTCGAACTAGGACGCTTTCGGCCCCTGTTCTTACTCGACCGGCGCCGGCCGCTTGAAGTGACAAGTCACCATACGTGGTCCGATCGTTGGCCCAGTTGTTACGGGGGCTGTGGAAATTTTCAGGGTGGCGGCCAATATTCTTGGATAATGGCTCCCTCTGGAACTCACGGCTGAAGCAAAGATTTAATTGACTGACAGGACGTCGACTCTCGCTCATCGGTGGATGTCCGCCCATCTGACATGACTTGTGAGGCATACTAATAGACGGCTATATCCTACTCACGTCGTGATCGGAGTGGAGGTAGCATACCCTGGGATATTCCGACTGCTTCTTACAGTTTTCTTACGCGCTTGGTTCTCTGTGGTCTCATGACCGAAGGCTTAGATCGGACCACTATTTTCGTACCCTCCGTTTACTGGACCCGTGGTCTGCTTGAAAGCTGTTCTAACGACCTGTCCGTTTCTGGAATCTCGGACAGCCCACCGATTACTGGAAATATAGCTGGATAACAGCTTCTCTGCATATTGTGGGCACGTCTACCCCGCTCAACGTACACCGATAGCGCGCCAATGCAGATGCCCCCGCGGACGCATCGTGGAAATGGAGTGCGGTCATTGTAAGCCCCAGCCCGCACATCAGGTGTCTTTCAGGACTTGGCATAGAGGGCCGAGCTAATCTCGGTGCCCTAACGTAACAGCGATACGGTGTGAATCTCCTTTCGGCGCCACGCGGATGACCCAGCAAATAACTAGTGAGTCGTATAAAAAGAGTACACTCTGCTGCGCGGCTATCCAGTCCTTCGACCTGTGCAACAGCCATGCCTCCCCGTTTCCCCTCGAACTCCGTGAATACTTCTCTTATTGTTTTGATTATTTCCTTATTTTGGATACCAAGCGAAACGGAACTGACGCAGGCGGTGGTTGGGTATGATCAGTAGCCCATCCTCTCCTGAATGTACTGACGCAGAAATTGTAGACTTTGGCGGATGCCTCCTCATCCTGGGTGCGTCAAAAGCAAAGCTGTTAAGTTTCCCAAATCTAACGCTGTCCTGACCAGGTTCCATATTCACCGCAGCCAACGGTAGATGTCTTCGACAATGTTCTACTGCGAGTTTCTGAAACGACCTACAGGTCCCGACCACAGCACCCCACCTCGTAAGTCGCGGAAAATTCTCGAAGCAATATGTGATGCTCATATTCTACAGCTTCAGGTTTGCACTGCATTTCGGAGGCCTTCGGGCTCTAATGCCACGCATATTTTCAGCCACCTCGTGCGCCCCGTATGTGCACCGTCCCATTACCCAGACCGGTGGCGCGTATACCACCGGCACCATTTACCCCCGGGGCCATGACTGGCCAGGACCTCTTCCCCATCGACCTCGGCAGCGATCTTGACCTGGAGCTTCTGTCCCGGACCATTCCCAACTATAGAATCCCGCCGGAAATGACTATCCACATCCTGCCCACGTCCCGAGATCGTTCTCTCGTCCAGCTCAACTCGGGGAATCGGCCAACCACCGTAATCTCGGTTATCCGTCGCCTGCAGTCGCTCATACGCGCCCCGCTCTCGCTGCGGGTATATCACTCCGAGCTCTCGCCTGAGGTGCAGCAGTCCGTATTCGAATACTTTCTTTCGTGTAGCGGCCCGGATGGGAGGCGGCTGTGGCGGGATTTTCTTGACGGATACCATCATCCACTTGGCCCCACAGGTGCGGCCTTGTTGCAAGGTCATTTTCACCTCTGGGGCATCTCGCAAGATTACCTCTCACGCTGGGTGGTGGATGTAGACGTGCAGCGCTTGCCAATGGTCCGTACGTGATGACTACAGCTTTTAGCTATGTTCCTCTTTCAGTTTGATACTACTCCGTGTCCTCAGGAGATATTTTTACCACATCCAGCTTTTCGTATGCTTCCCGTCCTGGTATTAACGTCCCCGTAATATGAACTCGGATTCAGCTACGTATATAGCAAGCCAATGTCAGTTCTTGGTGGCGACTCTGAACCACAGCTTTGTGCGTCGTAGTCTAAATTTAGGTGAAGCTTCTTTACCGAATCTTTGCCAGCCGGGCAGTTGAGAAATGTCAAAACCGCTTCGCGTGATGGATACCAGTGGATACCCACACGTCAAGACTCAGAAATAGAATGCGGGACTTGTTGCGATCCCTTCCCGTCCTCTGGGATCGACGCTTGATTGACACCGCGAATGCCATGAAGGGGAGGCTAGTGGAGACGATGAAAACCGACGGGTGATTGGCAGTGCTGGCGCAGTAGCAGCACATTCGGTAACTTGGGGACAATCAGTAAGGTTACAGTACAGCGGTTGCGGCAAGGAAAGCCGAGCAAAGCCGATGACGGCAGTAATATGCGCTACAGCGCCGAAGTGATAGCCGACTTTTGCCACGTTTCACTTGCTTGCGTTGCCGCCGCTCTCTGCACTCCTCTGCGCCCAGTAGTACTGTATTCCTCACTGCGGACCCGCCATCTATGAACGACATTCACCACAATTCTCGCTTACCACTGGTTCACTATTTTGGTCTCTCGTTGGTTAATTCGCTCGTATCGCTGGCTGGCGACCTATATCTTCATTCTTGCAACCAGAACCATAACATCAGGACCTCCTAGGATTCCTTTGATCTTGAAAGTCTCTACCTCCGACGGCTGTGCTACGGAACAGTACTCACCGGCTGTGGCTCCCAATCAAATTTCTTCTGCGAGACACTCCGCAGTCGAGGTGAAAGTAACGACCTAGTTTGACCGCTACTGCATATATCCGCCTTTTGCCTGCTGGAGGTGTTGTTACGAGTCAGATGCACGGGTAAGCGAATGCCGCGACGAATGCCAGACGCGATAGCTTGCCGTCGACTTTGTGATCCCAATGATCAAGTGGTCTCTGTGCGTTAACTCGGCCTAGGGCATGCATTCAACACTAGGATCGTCCTCTTTGCTTGTCTGGCTCCCTCAGCCATTGCTGGTTGGCAATTCCTCAGTTCAAAAAAAAACGACCCTATGTGCCGCTGTAACTTCACATCAAGCCAGAATTCGCCGATCATGCAAGGCCATACGCAAGGGCCCTCTATCCCTGGTTTCGGTCTATCTCACCGGTTGAACTCCTTCAAGCCACGCGACAATCGAAATTACATACCAGCAGTCTGGAACGGTGACAGCCCCACTCCAGGTCGCTTTAAAAGCGGCAGTTCTTCAAGCTCGTTTCCTTGGTCTACTTTCTTCGCCCATCGCCGCTTCTCTACTCAGTGCACGATCCGTGATTGTCGCTTTTCCTGTCTTTTTGTTCCTTTGACGCTCGGACCCGGTGTCTTTCCTTTTACTAACGCATATTTATTGCACTTAACCCCAACCGCGAACGATGCGCTCCGCTTTTATAATCCTATCTCTGGTCCTTGCCGTGGCCGCCCGTCCCGCCCGGTTCAGCGCCCGCCAACAGAAGTGTGTATATGTTTGAGTCTTCCATCATACTTCTAACGCCAATTCCCTTTCCAGATCCGCTGGTGTAAGTCTCCGACATTTATATCCCGCCTTGTCTTGACTTTAGTGTCGCAGCTGTATATGCGTGACCTTTCAGATGTGCGCATATTTTCACCATGTTGATACCGCTTGCCAACATAGTTCGTTGTAGGAAATCGCCGCGCAAGTGGCGGAGGCCACCAAGCAAGCATTGGAACAGGCGGGGAACGGAGGGGGATCGTCAGTAACGGTCGCCGTCAAGGTCCGTAGCAACATCCAATTCATGAGACATGCACTCAACCTCTTTGACTGTAGAATGTTACCGTGACAAACGGAGTAGTGGATGCCCCGCCGCCACCACCAGCAGCAAAGGTTAGTTATTCAATGTACATTGTCTGCCAACACTAATCTCCAACTCAGGCGGCGCCTCCTCCAGCGGCAGACCCGCCGCCGCCGCCACCTCCTCCTCCGGCTGCAGTGAGTCATGTTCTTCACAAGATCTCTGTCATTTCTAACACACATATAACAGGGAGCGCCAGCGGACGCGGCCGCCCTACAGACGTCTCTCAGTGCGTATTGTCATCGGCCCGGCGCTACTGACACAACTAACTTTCCCTCTAGCCCTCGATCCATCTGTGATCTGCACGAACTTTACCGACAATGGACAGAACCCCCCGGTGGCTGCGCAGACCGCTTCGTTGACGAGCACAAAGTACTCTCAGGGTTTCTTATTTTCAAGTCCCATATTCTTATTCTATTCCAGCAACTACATCAACTTCTGTGCCCTCACTCTGCCGAAGACGCCCCTCACCAACGGTGGGCAGATTACTACCGGCTCCTGCAATCCCGTCTGTATTCCGTTCATAATAAGGGAGCGAACACTAATAAACCCCAGGCCCCGATTGGGCTGATCCCCTCGGTCGATAAGATGCCGTCCGCCAAATTCACGTAGATTAGGTCTCCCTTCCATCGATAAATCAACGAATTACTCCCTTTCTCCTGGAGAACCGCCCACCAGCCAAGAGGGAGATCATCCCTGGGATACTGTCAAGCGGGAACAGGCCACGAACTAAGACCAACAAACGACTCAGTGAAGGGCACACGAAGACCAGAGGGTCCCTTACTTCCGCAGGCCTTCCATAATTGCGATTTGTGAGACTGGAAGGGGCCGATGTCGAGGATGGTGGGGAGGACAGTGACTCGTGTTTTCTTTACCGGCGGCGGAATCTCGATCAAAGGATAAGCGATCCATCGGGCCGAGTCGGACGACGGTTGAAAGTTTCTCCGTTCAACTCTGTTTGGTTCCTCTCCTCCCCAAAAATTCGACCTAACGACCACAGTTCCATTGTCCCCGGTCTCCCCTCAGAGATGTTCGGAACGTATGTTCAGCACTGTTCAATCCACCCAGTTCAATCTGCGGTAACGGAGCAAATCTCCAAATCTCCGCGTGAGACCTGTTCTCGAAGGGCATATATATAAATACGGCGAGCGTTAGACGCATCCTTAATTCAATTTCTTGCTAGCGGAGTTTCCATGCCGTTTGAAAGCACCGCAATTGTATTCGACTGCCCCCGGCGGCAACAAACCTGCTTCGCCTGTCCTGAAGATGACGGCAAAGCGCTACTTTACCACCGAATCCGCCGCCAACACCGAAGGATTCAGTCTACTGTTTTCCCATTGCATTGGGGGGCGTACGTTCACCTTCTCCTGCGCTGCGTTGATTTCACCCTCATGACACCGCACGTCCCACAGATAAAGAGCAGTGGGAGCCGGTAATAGAAGAGATATTCCGGCGACAGGGAGCCAAGGTGCTACAGCAGCGCGTGCGAGAGGCATGGGCGCTCGACCGTCAGGATCATGGCGAGGCAGCGATTTTGAACCGCGAGGCGCTGGCAGGCAGTTGGGAGATGGGCGTATGTGCGTATCTGGGTCACACCGAATCAGGTAGGTCGATATTGATCATGTTCCCATTTTTAGCGGGGTACGAATGGGGGGCGGCCATTGCTGCTTTCATGCGCTCGGCGTTACTACAGGGGAGGCGGATAGTTGCCATTGGGCATTCCGCTGGGTCGGGCGCAATTAGGGGACTTCATTCAATTCGTACTCCCTCAGATAACAGCAATCACAGTGTCCTGTCGATGAAGGATATCGCACTCCAGGACGCTCCGTACGCATGCTTCGTGTTGATCGAGCCGACGCTCACGACGCCCGATGTGTTTCGCCGCTACATTGCGCCCGGCATGCCGCAGGTCGTCGCCGCAATCCTCACACGCCGCGAGCGGTGGCCTTCCCGCGCAGACGCACACCAGTGGATGAAGCGACGCGCGCCGTGGTCTGGCTGGGATGCGCGCGTGTTGTGCCTACTCACCGTGTGTACCCTCGTTTTCCTTACAAGCCTCGTTCATACAGTACGCTTCACCTGTCAGGAACACGGGCTCGAAGACACGCCCGACGGGGCGGTGGCGCTGAAGTGCGATAGGCGCCACGAACCGCATGCGTACCCCGAGGTGACACCGCACTTCGCCGCCGTCGACGAAATCGAGCGCATGTGCGACGCGGTGCCGATACATATCGTATGGGCGGCGCGGAGTCCCCTCTCGTGTGCTATATTCTCCGCCCTCAGATTCCGTATATACTTAAAATGGAAGCACAGGCCGCCGGTCATGCGAGCGGCGCTCACCGACGTCTCAGCAGGCCGCACGATGGCGTCGGTCACGCACCTGGAGGGCGGGCATCTGGTGAGTCGATTCCATCCTAGGATGGTTTCAACTAGACTCGTTACCAGTCTGCCGTACGAAATGCAATAAATGTGGCGAGCACTATTGCCGTAGGCAGACTGGTACTTCTCGTTTGATGGCATTAATATTGAGCGGGGCCTGAGTTTGAAATTTAAGTCTTCTTTGGCTGACGCCGATGACGCAATCTTCGGCGATCTCGGCAATCGCGTTCAAAACTGATTTCTCATCTAATCCTGATTCAAATATATGACCCTCCCAGGGGAGGAAATAAAAAAGGGAGGAGAAAGAATGGAAGAGATTAATTTCCTCTGTATTATGCAGCTTTCACCGAGAAAAAACGAGGCGAAATTGAGCCTAGACGCGAAAATAGTCTGAATAATAATAGTAAATTTCAAACTCAGGCCCCGCTCAATGCCATCAAACGAGAAGTACCAGTCTGCCTACGGCAATAGTGCTCGCCACATTTATTGCATTTCGTACGGCAGACTGGTAACGAGTCTAGGTTTCAACCGGTTGATGAGTTTTAGCTCGTGCAGGAAAATCCGGACGGCGTGGCGGTCGCGATTTGCATCCCTCGCGGCCATGCGCCCGTGCATCATAGTCACGCGGTGCACACCGTACGCCCCGCTCGCAGTACTCACCCTCCACCCTCCACACTCGCGCCCATCCGCCTGCCGCGCTGCGCCCCTCATCTGCATCCCTTCTCGGCTCGGCTCGGCTCGTCTCGCCCGATCGCAAGGCCGGCCTCGCCCTCCGCGCGTCCTCCGTTTGCACGCCCATCGGCGCTTCAAGCCCACCACCGCCGCGCATCCCCCAGGGGTCTAGCCACTGCGTGACGCGGCGCACATGCGTCCAGACCGCTCCCTCCGCCCTCCACGCCGCGACGCAGCCCTCCCTCCGCCCCCGAGCTTCCTCTCCTTGTAAGTTGCCCGTATGTACCCCCGCACTGCGCACACATGCACGCACGCCGCCCGTGTACGGAACAGACGGTTAATTTGCATTTGCCCTGCGATGTGTATGATACACGCCCGCCCGTGTCTCGCTGCACCGAGTCCGAGTCTCACACGGCACGCGTGCGTACGTAGAGGAGCGGCGGAGCGGGCAGCGGGCTTGCGCCTGTCGCGCGACGCGGAGACGCGTCTGCACACGGGGATGGCACACAACGCATCCACATCGAGCGCGTGCGAGACGCCGTGGCGATGATTGAATGATTCATGCAGGACTAAAATTACTCGGGGAAGGTGGGGGCTCAACTCCTCCCGAAGGTATACCGTAGGGGTTGACTCGTTTTTTTGACTGGTCCACAATTCGGTGGTCGATAACAGGTACATATAAACACTGGCTAAAATCAAACCTAGAGAGCC
Source organism: Mycena vulgaris (assembly GCA_029204335.1). Classification (NCBI taxonomy): domain Eukaryota; kingdom Fungi; phylum Basidiomycota; class Agaricomycetes; order Agaricales; family Mycenaceae; genus Mycena; species Mycena vulgaris. The sequence goes on from JARGYA010000026.1 coordinate 967,203, forward strand.
TTCAAGGATCAGTGGGGATCATCGACATTCCTTTCAATTCATATGTCTCTCTGCAAAGAAAGTTCAGGAAAGGTGGGGCGTTCGAATCCTCCCGATACATGGAGTTGAGTGGTCTCTCTTTTGACCAGTACACTCTATGGCAGCGAATAGAGCAGCATAAACTCGGGCTGAACTCGATGATAGACAGCCTTCGAGGATCAATGGTGATCATCCCTTTTAATTCATATGAGCTCCGTGAAAATGTTCAGGGGAAGGTGCGAGTCCTCCCGAAGGCATATGGGGATCGAAAGCATAGATTTTTTTAGTCAGGCAACAATATTGGAACATAGCGCAAATGCAGGCTAGAAGCAATGTCATACGGCCTTCGAGGATCAGTGGCGATCATCCCCATCAATTCATACGGCTTCTACAAAGATGTCCAGGGAAGGTGGGGTTTCAAATCCTCCCGAAGGCATGCTTGATTATTCCATCTGTGGTCATTCTTTTTGAGCCAAGTAAATCTGTGTAGCATGAACACGGGTGTGGATGAGCAGTAGGCGGCCTTCGAGGATCAATGGTGATCATCCCCTCAATTGTAAAATCCGCGGAAGTTTCAACGTTCAGGGGAAGGTGGGGTTCAAATCCTCCCGAGGGCATGGCGGAGCTGAAAGGACTTTTTTTGACCGGTACACACCGTGGCGAACAGAACCAGCATAATGCAGGCTAAAATCAGAGCCAGGGAGCCTTCGAGGATCAGTGGTGATCATCCCTTCCAATTCATGTGATTTGTGAATGCAATGTTCAAGGGAAGGTGGGGGTTCGACTCCCCCCACAGGCATGAACGCAATGGACACAATCTTTTGGCCGGGACTCGGTATCATTGTCGCAGCTGAACTTATTTAAATGAGGCTCTAGCCTAATCTCTTATAAACAGACGGTACAACAATATTCGCTCGTACCTCGCGATGTTGTAGCTCCAGCCCATTTCGGGTCTACACCGTTTTACATGAATACTCACTTGCTTTGACCCAGGCTCTAAAATCTATCCTTCCAATCGACTCCCGCCCATGTCTCTAATCTCCGGCCGCCGCACCCACAATAGAGCGCCCACAACCCGCGCCCACAACTCGCACTCGGAGCGCCCACAGCCCCTTTCGGCCTAGCGTGGGACAAGCATCAACAAAGGAGCACAGCCACGCGCCGTGCGCTATCTTCCTCTTTCTTTCACGCCCCTCGCTCGGCGTCCTCCTCAGCGCTAGACTCCAGAAGGAACGAGAGCGCTATCTATATATCCAGCTTTGAGGCTTGCTGCTGGTCTCTTGGGCGATATCGACTTGGCCTTGGCTTCGGGTGGTGCGGCATCGGCATCCGTATCGGAGGGAAGAAGAGAAAGGAAGAAGAGAGAAGAGGAGAGAACGAGACAGAGACGACCGGCGAAAGGTGCGTTCGTTGCCGTTGTGTGCGCAGGGGATGCTGACTTGCGTTTGTGGGTAGACGACATCCCCCATTTTCTCGGGGGCTCAGGACATCGACGAGGACGAACGGAGGCAGCGTCAAGCGTATACGAGCAGCAATAGGTGCGTCGTCTACACTCTCGGCTTGCCTTGCGTCGATGCTGACTGTGGTGTAGTATATCCGCATACTCGGGACACCACATTTTCGGGGTCGGGACATCGACTTTGGATCCTGCTATTATACGAACGGCAATCCGGTACGTCCGCTTTCCTTTTGAATCGCATCGTCACCACTGACCTGGCTTTACTTTGCTTTGCGCTCAGACCACACTCGCATCTCCGCGAATACGATACCGGAGGGGTCGGAATAGGATCCCGCTACCATACGAGGCCAACTGGGTGCGTCTCCTCCCTCTCCCTTCCCGTCCCTCCCGCTCCCCGGCTGATTCGTTTTGTGTGTTTTGGGTAGACAGGGCCCGATGGGAGATGCACCCCGCCGCTCTTCCTACCCATCTTCACCTTCCACGTCCAACCGGGACAGGCACGGGGCCGCCGCGCCGGAGCCTGTTGGGCAGCGCACGGCAGCAGCATCAGGAGCAGTATACGAACGGGGGTGCGACGAATGGGGGGCAGCAACAGCATAGTACGAACGGGAACGCGAGCGCAAGCGGAAGCGGGCTAGGGAACGGGGGGCGGGTGACGGTGCCCCAGAAGCGCAAGATCGGGGGTGGTAGCGCGCGCGAGCGCGAGCGGGGCGGGGGCGCGGAGAAGCGGCGCCGCGGCGAGGGCGGAGAGCGACACCACGGCGACCCCCACCGACAACGACACGCCGGCGGGGTGGGAGAGCGGGACGGCGACGAGAACGCGATCCGGTGCCGCTGCGGCTCGAGCGCGGACGACGGCTTCTCCATCGCGTGCGACGTGTGCGCGCGGTGGTGCCATGCGGCGTGCTTTGGCGTCGTCGAGGGGGAAGTGCCCGAGGAGTGGAAGTGCTGGCTATGCGCGCCCGCGCAGGCGGGGAAGGATCCGCCTCATCCTCCCCTTCCTCATCCTGCGCTCACCGGGGGGGGGAAGACGTCGAGGAGAAGGGCGAGTGTGAGCGGGCGCCGCGGCACGACGGGGACGCCGCCCGCTGCGCACGTCGAGCTCGTGGGCGTCGGGACGGAGGGCGAGCTCGAGGACGAGCGGACGCAGTATGTGCAGATCGAGGACGACATCGTCCCCCTCGCGAGCACGCAGCGCAAGCTGCGCGCGTACGCCGCGCACTGGCGGGGCGTGTCCGCTTTGTCGCCCCCTACCCCTGCGCCGTTACTCTCTTACGGCGAGGGGGAGGCGCCGCAGCACACGCCGCTCGTCTTCGGCGCGCCGCCCGCCGCGCATCCCACTGCCCTGCGCCCCCTCCCTCCGCCTTCTACTTCCTCCTCGCTGGGGGTAAGGCCGCCCACATACACCCTCCACGCACTCGCGCCCGCCCCGCCGCGCGCTTTGCTCGCGCCGCTGCCCACGCTCATCACGCCGTCGTCGAGTTATTTGAAGGCGCCGGCGAACGGGTACGCGCACGCGGGGGTGCCGCGGCGGTTCGTACATCTTGTGGGGCCGCCGCTGGGGGTTGCGTTGGATGGGCGGGGGGTGGGTGCGACGGGAGAAGGGGGAGGGGGAGGGGGGAGGTGGGTGCGGCGGGGGTGTTGGCCGAATGCGGAGGTTAGGGCGTGGGTTTGTGGGGGGGCGGGTCACGGCGCGGGCGGCGAGAGTAAGCCAAGCCGTGCGGGTAGGGATGTGGACCGTGAGGAGGAAGGGCAGAGTGGTGGGAAGGAGGACGCAGAGGACGAGCCGCGGACGCGCTTCGGGATCTTCGCGACCCGGGCGCTGCGTGCGGGGGAGGAGGTTGTTGTTGGGTGGGAGTGGGACGATGGGAATGCGGTGCATCGGGTGGGGGAGGTCGCGGGCGGGGGTGGTGGGGGGTGAGTACTTTTCTTTTGGTCTTCATCTTGGGGTCCCCTGCTCGTCACTCTTCCGTTCCCCTTCCCGCCGTCCGTATCCCGAATCCTCGTCCAGCCTGCTCATTTGCAGTTCGTTTCCCCCTCCTTTCCTGTTCCATTCGGATTCTCTCCATCTCCATCATCGTAGGCGGTATCCGTCTCTCCCCCATCGCATCGCATCACATCCCGCCCTCCCTCCTTCCCTCCTTCGTTCTTCCTCCCTTCCTTTCCCCTTCACATCCGTCGTCCCTCATTCTTGTCACTATTCCCCTCCGCTCCCCTTCCTTCGTCCTTCCCATTCCTTCCCCTTTCATTCGATTTCTTCGTCCCTTCGTTCTATCCACTCCTTCATTCCCCGACACGCGCTGACGTCTTCTTCTTCTTCTCCAGACTCCCCGCCACCCCGACGCCCGCGCAACGCCACCTCATCGCGCAGCTCGCGAATATCCTGCATGCGCTCGGCGAGGAGGCGTGTGCGTGCGCCTCTTCCTCCTCCTCTTCCTCAGCATCCTCGTCTTCCGGCGCGCATCCCTCTTCCGCCGTCCCACCTCCTGGGGACGTTAAGCCGCATCCGTATCCGCACGATGAAGCAGGAGAGGGAGACGAAGACGGCGGGTGTGTGATCCGCGCGATGGAGCGTGTAGTGTTCCCGCCGCTTGCCCCGCTCGCGCCCGCCCACGCGCTTGTCCGGAACGGCGAGGAGTATGCGAATGCGTATGCGCAGTCAAACGCGCACGCGTCGACGTCGCGCTCGCCGTACCCGGAGATGATGGAGATGGAGCTCGACGTGGACATCGAGGGCGAGGGGGATGTGGACGTGGACGTCGTCGGCGATGCGGAGGTGGAGGTGGAGGCGGAGATTGAGGTGGATATCGAGGGCGAGGGGCCCGCGGCGTCTTCTTCACGACTCGCACCGATAGCGTCCTCCTCATTGGCACCACTACCCGCACCGGCAGCTTCGACGTCCGCCCCCGCCCGCACCCCCAAGCCGAAACCGAAGCGCTTGGCGGGGCCGGGGGTGCCGCCCCCGAGTCCCGAGGCGCCTGCGGTAGGGACGGCGTGGGTGGATGGGTATGGGTATGCGGCGGGTGCGCGCGCAGACGGGTACTACGTGCAGGGCGGGTACGAGAGCGCGTATACAATGGGGAATGCGCACGCTTCTTCTTCCGCTGGCTATCCACACTCTTCCCAATACCATCCTCACCATCCTCATCACCAATCTTATCTGCACCCACACCACTCCTCTGCTGTGTATGCGACACACGCGCAGCCCCACCCACACATGCAGACGCAGCCGCAGCGAAACCGCTGGGGCCCGCTGATCGGCGCGACGCGCGGCGTACGCGCGGCGGAGGGCGTGTGGGGGAGCGGTGGATGGGGCGGGGTCGTGCTTGTTGGGGGGGAGGGGGAGGAGGAAGAGGAGCTCCCGTATGCGCGCGCCAACGGATATGCGAGCAGGTCGCGCGCGAACGCAAACGGATATGCAAGTACGATCCGCAACGCATACGCCAGCACGTCGCACGCGAGCACAAGCGGGAACGCAAGCACGGGCGTGGGCGCGGGGGAGAAGCCGTACGCGGTGGTGGAACGTGCGGGGGGATGGGATGTGCGGAGGGCCGGTGGGACGGAGAAGGAGCGGGAAAGCGGAAGAGAGAGAGAGGATGAAGGTGTGTTTCTTTCTTTTTGGTCTCTCCTTCCATTTTTTCTCCCTTCCGTCCTCGTCCTCGCTATCGTCCTCGTCCTCGCCATCGTCGTCGTTCTCGCCATCGTCTATCGTCGCTCGAGCTACATCCTCAGCGCTCGCCGCGGACCGCTCGATGGACGACGCACGATTCCTTCATCCTCCCCTTCCTTCCGTTCTCCGCACTTCCTCCCTTCGCCCTCCTTCTGCATACTGACGTGCCCCTCTCTAGACACGCCCCGCGCCAAGGAGACGACCTGCCCTCCGAAGATGCGCAAGCGGTGGAACGCCGCCGGCGCCGCGGGGAGAGGCGCTTCCGTGGGACTTGCGCGCGATCCAGGCGCGAACGCGAGGGCGGGTAAAGGCAAGGGCAAGGCGCGCGCGGAGGCGATGGACGTCGACGTCGACGTCGAGGGCGAGGTAGACGTTACGGGCGAGGATATGGATATGGGTGGGGACGTACCGGGTGAGTCGTGCTCTTCGCTGTCTGGGTGGCATGGGCTGATTGGATTTGACTCATGTGTAGGGAGGACGTCGGTGAGTCGGGGAGAGCCGCCACAGCCGCGGCCGTTGACTTCCTCTGTACGCCCGCCCTCGCCTCCGCCTTCGTCTCGACGCCGGCCCTCGCTTCCGCCGTCGTTGGTACGCCGCCAAATACAGCCGCCACCGCCGCCCGCGCTGTCCATCGCCGCCGGACCATCGCCGAGCGCGAGCTTCGCGCGCCTCAGCCTCGTGTCGCCGCGCATGCCGTCTGCGTGGGTCGCCGCGGGCGCGGGCGGGGCGGCGGAGGTGGAGGTGCTAGCGCACGATGCTGTTGCTGGTGATGGTGTGGATGCAGAGAGGTCGGGCATAGGCGCGAAGGCGCCACACACAGCCGCACATGGAGACGCGGAAGCGCCCACGCCCGCGCCTGTGGAGGCGCCGCCGCGCGTGCGGTTCGTGGAGCCTGCGATGGTGGTGGATGACCGGGAGGAGGACCAGCCCGACCACGACCAGCCCGACCACGTCCAGCCCAGCGACCACGTCCAGCCCAGCAACCACGACCCGCAGCACGACCACGAGCAGCAGGAGCAAGGGCGCGAGGAGGGCGCGCGGCTGATGGACGTGGACGTGGACGTGGCCATGGCCGTGCTCGCGGCCGAGGAGGAGCCGTACAGGCCGTCGCCCGAGAGCCCGAGCCCTGTGCCCGAGTCGGAGGAGGACGAGGGGGAGTCTGCGTCCGTGCCAGAGGTGGCACCGGCGCCTGTGGAGCGGGAGCCCTCCGTCGTTGCCGAGGGCAGCGCCTCCGCTGTCGAGGAGGAGGCGTCTGTCCCCGTCGAGCGGGAGGCGTCTGCGCCCGTCGAGCGGGAGACATCTGCGGACGTCGAGGAGGCGTTCGCGCCCGGCGAGTGCGATGCTTCCGCGCCCCCGTCCGTGACAGCCGCGCAAGAGGTGGCACCGGCGCCCGTGAAGTCGACTTTCAAGGAGTGGAATGCGCGGCGGAAGCGCGAGCGCGAAGCGGAGAAGGCGCTCGAGGACGAGCGCGAGCGGGCGGAGGCGGAGCGGGCGGCGGATCGGGAACGCGAGAAGGATGCGCAGGGGGAGGACAAGGAGAACGAGGTGGTACTCGCCAAGGCGGAGGGCGCGCTCGTCAAGCCGGAGGACGGCCTTGCGCGCGTGCTCGATGGGATCCGGCGCGACGCCGTTAGCGAGAAGCCGCCCCCGCCCCCGCCTCCGCCACCAGCACCATCACCCCCGCTGCGCCACATCGTGCAGGAGGACATTGGGATGGCAGACGCACTGCCGCTTCCGGTGGAAGTCCCCCCGCCGAAACCGAAGGCGGCAGACGAGGAGCGGACTGTGAAGGCGCGGACGGCAGCGCTCACGATGGCGGCGTTCGTACCGGCGGGGGGCCACGGCGGGCTTTCTCCGTTGACGGCGTCCAGTGTCGCGGCGTCGCGGACCCCCTCCCCGGGACTGGCGAATGGTGTACCGAAGGTCAAGCGCGAGGCGTCGCCGCTCGTTGTCAATGCGAATCCCCCTGCGATGCCCAATGGCGTCTCCAAGCCGGCGGCACCTTCCTCCCTCGAGCCCACGCAGGCGCCGCGCATCGTGCATCCCAAGACCAGCGCGCCACCGCCGCCGAAGCAGCCCGTGCTGCGCTCGCCCACAGCGCCGCGCTATTCATCCCCGAGCTTCACCAGCAACGGCCTGTTCAAGCCTGCTCCTTCTCCCTCGCTGCCCAAGTCCTTCCCCACGGCAGCGCTCTCGTCGTCACCCAGCTTCGCCGCCAACGGAATCTCCCGCCCCCCGTTCGCATCATCGTCCAAGTTCCCACCTCCAACGACGCCCGCGTTCCGGTACCACGCGCGCGCGCCGTCCCAGGAGGAGGGCGAGATTCTCCCTAGCTCAAGCCCTCCGCCACCCGTCTCCGCGCGCGCGCCACCGCCCTTTGTGTTTGGCGCGGGTGCGCCGTCGATGCCGCGCACGCCGTTCTCCGTGTCTCCCGCGCCGCCGCGCACGTCCGCATTCTCCACATCCTCCGCGCCCCCGACGCAGCCGCGCTCGTACCAGGCGAACCTGCAGCGCGCACCGCCGAGCGCCCCGAAGGCGCTCCGCGAGGCGCAGAACCCCAACGCCAATGCTGGCGGCGCGGGCACCAGCGCTGCGGGCGTGGGCGCGGGGGCACGGGGCGGTCGCTTCGGGGGGCTCCAGCCGCAGACCATTCCCGCGAGCATCTCGGAGCCCCCGCGAAGGCGCGGCGGCGGCGGCGGCGGCGGCCATCACAGTCGCAGCAAGCGGCGTTGAGGGATTTGCCTCGTCGTCGTCTCTTTACTGCCTCCCCTCGACTCGATTTCTGTCTTTTGTTTATGTTTGGGTGTGGACTACGTATACGCTATCGATATCTCGCTGTTTCAGGTCTCTTTTCTCTTTTTCCTTTTCTTTTTTGAAGATTAACTTTATCTCTCTCTCTCGCTCGTGCGCTCGTAACCCCCCTGTTGTGCTCTTATAGAATATATACCTGTGTAATGGTCCTGTATTCGTGTATTGAGAATCCAAAGTCGGCCTGAAGTACTATTTGTCTTCAGTCTGAGATTTTCGGCTCATTTCTCACTCTTCTCCCTTGAAAAACCCCTATGAAAAAAACTTCAAGTTCTTGAGAAAAGTCCTGGCGATGGGCCAATACATAAATAATGTCCAAGCTGGCTTGAATATGATGTGATTTTTTTGTGATGCCCTGTTTGGATAATCCGCCTTTCCCCTTCCAGTTTTTGACTTTTCGCCCTTGGTTCGTGACTAAGCATCTCCTTTTTGGGAAGGAGTTTGCACGTGCTCTCCGGACCTTGTTCTTTCTCGCCGGAGGACCTATATTTTATATTTTATTCGACTTGTTTCGTTCTGTCACACCTCTCAATTGGTAGAACAATGGGTCGCTTGGTGGCAGAATTATTCTGGCCTCTTTTGCCTTCCCCTACCTACTTGTCCTGGATCCACGACCCATCCCAGCGCTAATACCTTCAGGACGGGCTCCCCGACGTGTTCCTGACGCGTCTGCTGCGCGTAAAAACCCTCTGCAACATCATCGACACCTTTCCGACTGAGCAAGATGCATAATTTTAATTTCCGCGCATATCTTCCCCGCCCCGAGCCTGCCACTGCGCCGCCTCGTAATTCCGAGTACAATGCTCGCGGCAGCGGACCTAACGCGGCCACTTCGAGTGTATTCCGCTCCTATATCCCTCCTGGCAGCGCTCAGGAGCCCGCCATCTTCTCCCATGTCGTGCCACCAGCCCAATCGAGCTCTAGCACATTCAAAACCTTCAATCCCCCGCCCGTCGTGTCACCCAACGTTAAACGTGGATCCTATGAATACGACCTCGCGTCTGGCGACTACTCGCTCTCCTGGGCGTCATTTTCCGATTTGAAAGCTTGGTTACGTGCCGAAGAAGTCGAGAAAACCATCGACAGAATCAAGAATACGCCACCCCGCCGCCGCCATTCCCGCCCCTTGCCAGTTCTGACCGAGAAGCGCAATTGGCACTTTTGGATGCCATTGCGCGGCATAATGCCATGTACCCCCCGGACGTGCCTCAGCGGACTTCGTATTACCGAGAGAATTATGAAACATATGTACCTAGGACAGGGGACTCTTATTGCTGTACGCGTTAGAGTACTTAATTGATTTTTTTTCTGCACTTGCCACTCGATGAAAATATTGTCTTCATCGTGGATTTTTTCACCCGCTGACGTGACAACCATAACGCACTTGAATAAATATACTGCTTGAGATTTGTCTCTCCGGTGTATCACGGCTTTCGGTGATGGGAAGCCCATAAGAGGTGCTTCCTTAAAAGGAAATGCAAGGGCGAAAAGTGGAAATCTTCCCCTTCCACCTATGGCGATCACTTTGCACTTTTAATAATCCTGGGTATTTTCATATGTTTCCGTGATTTTTTTTTACTGGAGAAATACTATCGACGGCGGATTCGAGTTTTCTCGCTATTAGCCTGGTTGCGCAGGACCCATTGGAGCCATATTATGGCATTTTTGCTGTGCGCAACTGGATGTAGACTGCACCAGATTTACCCTGAGATAGATAAAAAAACGGGTCCAGAGAACGTTAGACTCGAACCAATACCTATCGATGTTGCGGAAAATCGAAGATACGCCGATAGGGACTGGAAGATAATCACGGGTTTTAGTACAGTCGGAAGTTGCCGAAGTTTTTAAATATCTCAGCCAAAATTTCGCGAAAGCTCAGACGTTGAACTCCGATTTCCGCAAATCCGAAGAGACAGCTTTGTATGCAGATAAATCCTAAGACCCCCTATGTTTGCAGAATTGCAATATCTCGAGAAATGATTCCTCTGCGATCTAATTTTGTTACATAGCCTCAGAATGCACAGCCACCAAACAGGGGCTCAGGCTCAGCTTTCCCTCCTGTTGATATAGTGGACTTCAGTAACTTTGAATGGCGATGAATACCTTTGGAATATATCTGAAAATGGGCCCCGACATCCATACAAAGAAGAGGCGGCCAGAACATGCTCAAATACTCATTTCTTTGAGGTGACTTGCCTCCGTGACCGCCTATTAGCACTGTAATCTGTGCCCATTGGTCTCTAGATAAATTTAATCATTTTAGAATTCATCCTTAAGGTATTTGGAGGGCACCAGGGCTAGTTAGAACTGTATTATGTATGTAGCCCCTAACTGATTGTGTCCGACATAATAGCCCTCTACAAAGCTTAGTCTCTGTTCAATCAAAATTCAAAAAACACTGGAAGCCTTAGGATTTCCGGCGCTACAAAACTGTCTCCTACGATTTGTGGAACAAGGAAGTCGGTCCTCAAGCATCGTCGAAATTTCTCTAAGACATTAGAAATCTTCGGCAACTTCTGACTGTGCTAAAACCCGTGATATTATTCCAGTCGCTATTTAGCCGTGCTGTTGATCGATTGTTATTAATTTCACGGTCCCTCCCATAGCGATTGGTTCGAGTCTAAGAGAACGTGGTGAAAGGGTTCTATTTCTGGTTATGCATACCGAAAGAATTTTCGTAGCCGGCATCGTTCACACGGCGCAGGCTCAAGCTCGTCCATGCATATTGAGACTGGTGCGATGTTACCTACTTTATCCTGGCTCCAAACGCTTAAACAATCATTCTAATGTAAGATATCACCCAATCGCTCGCTCTGCGGCAATAGCACAGCCACTCTGCGGCAACACTCGTCCACTAAAAAAGGAAGAAACCGGCCGCGCAGTTGCCACGATCAATAGCGCCTGTAATGCTGCTACAAACATTGCATTTTTTTCTCGCTGCACGAGGTCGTTTTGCATAATTCCTTTTACAGAGAGCCTACTATCTACCTACAAATTGAGAGTCCAACCACTTGCCTTGAAATGGCCGAAATCTCGGAGTTGCTCTTCTATGTTGCATTGCGCTTCCTATTTTAAGACTGTATCTCACTGGCTACACCCTCGTCTCAATCTGCCACCCTTAACCTTCTTTTCTCGGTGCTAGTGCGCTAGACTGTAGACTTCATCCTCGGCCACGTATATTTCGGCGTGACAAGCCATCTCGGACTGCAACCACCGCAGTTATTCGACGGCGGTGCGGGAAGGAAGGCGGGGAGGAGCCGCTGTTCAAGCGAGCCAAGAGAACCGACAACTACTGTACTATTTCGACCATAGGTTCAGTCACTACGCCACAGCGACTGCTGAGCTGGACAATTTTTTTAGGGGTCACAGGTCGCCAGGGAGTCTGAACTTGGTGACCATTTGTCTGAAAAATGTAAGAAAATGCCTCAAAAGCGGAATTTTCTTCCGACCCCCCTTACACGTTCATTTCAACCCAGCAAACCGTTCAATCTGGTTCCGTTGTATTTTCCTACAAGTTAATGGCTGTTCTAGGGCAGCAAAAGCAATGCAATTACCTATGGGACCCAATTCGGACCGAGAAAATGGGGGATGGTGGCCATTTCCCACTTTCTCAGGCTCAAATATGCTAAATATCGCTTTGGTTGTGAATTCCTTTGGGGTTGCCCTTTGTATTAGGGGAAGTCAGAGTTAGCGATTCGAGGTCGAATCACGGTCGAATCATGCTTCGAAACTGCTCCGATTCTGAGCGGTGTTTCCATCAAGAATCGAGTTTCGCAGAATCGAATCTGTTTCGCTGTTCCTCCTCCGGAGGAGAAACACCCTCAGAATCGATGCTGGTCCATCCCTTCAGTTCATCTTTACTGACTTATCTGCGTGAAATAGATAGACAAATATTTTAAATATCCTATTTTATTTCAATTAAAATTACTGCCGCCTGCGCAGCTCCTTATCGTACGATCACTGCCCACCGCTGTCTCTGCTCCTCCGCTATGGCTAAAACCTCTGCTACCACTGCATCTGCAGCCCCCAAACCCCCCAAGAAAACCAACAAACACAAAAGAATTCCCACCGAGAAGGCGATAGCGGCCAAAAGAGCTGCGACGAAAAAGGCCAAGAACAAGAAAAAAACTGCCGCTGTTGATGGCTCTGGAGACGAGGGCGACAGCGACACTATGGACGAGGAGGAGAGCGAGAGTGAGGACGAGGAGCTGGCCAAGTCGACACCCACAATGACTATTGAGTAAGTAAAAACGGATGCAGCCAAATTTGTACGCCCACTCACCTTCTCGTTTAGCTGGAGCGATGTCGCTCTCAGCGAGAGCATTGTTGCCTGCATCATGGAGGACCGCGACATCAAGCGCGCACTGTATCCGCCCGTCGGCCCGAATGTGTCGACTGCGAAAGGCGGCGGCAAGACCAAGGTTGCTGCACACTGGAAATTGTGTCTTGCGGTCCTCGGCGAGCACCCCAAATACAAGGACGCTCTCGCAGCCGTGAGCACCGCGAAGGAGAGGACGGTCTATGCCAACAAGCTTAAGAATCGCCTTCGGAAGTGAGTGCTTATCGTCGTCTGGATTCAGTGTTTGTGGGCTTATCTGGGACCATAGAATGGCGAAGGACACGCGCAGGTACATGGGCGAGATGGGCAAGACCGGTGCTGGTATACGCAGTGCGGACGAGATCGACACTAGCATCACTAATGCTTTCACGACAAAGTGGGGGTATGTACTCACCTTTGATCCCCTGCCGATGCTCATTCCTTCCACAGACGAGATCTGTGCTCGTGCCCCGTGGTTCTTCGACATGCGCGACCTCATTGCGCAGCGTCCCAACTTGGTCCCCACCGGCCTCGGCCATAGCGACACGGGCTTCGACGCGGACGTGATGAGCGCAGCCCCTCACCCATACACGCCGGCGTCGGAGGGCGGTACTGCTACCCCCGACGATGAAATGGGGTCAGAAGCGGCAGGACACTCACTGTCGCAGTTTGATGATGTCGACTCCGACGCCGACATCACAGCGCCTGTGCAGCTCAGCCTGGCCGCTGGGAGCGACGATAACTACCACCCGCCGGCATCGGACAGTGTGGTGAACGGGGAGGATAAGCTGGAGGAGGACGAGGAAGAAAAGCAGAAGAAGAAGAAGAAGAGGAGTGGTCAAGGAAAGGGACGCACCACTGGCAAGACTGCCGCCAAGCCGGGTGCATCACTCCCTGCACCTCCGCCCGCTGCTTCCGCCCTTCCCACCGCCTCCAAGAAGAGCAAAGTTGCCGAGTTTGCGGAGATCGCGAAGAACGAGGAGGTGACCCGTCAGAAGGAGCTTGATTTGGCCACCATCCGCGCAGAGCAATCACTGAAGATCCTCGAGATGAAGGGTGCCCTGGGAGCGCAGCGCGAGGAGAGGCGTCGGGAGGACAGACGGGCCAAGCGCGAGGAGAGACTGCTCAAGATCAAGATGAGGGACCTAAAGCTACAGCGCGCCCACGAGCTCCGTATGGCGAGTCTCCCCGTGGCTTCTGGCAGCCACTCCCACGCCGCCAACCCTTTTGATCATCGCCACTCCGCTGCCTCTTCCAGCTATGCTTCTTCCGAGTACGCGCCGTCGGATATGGGAGAATTCCCCGACACCTTCGGGAGTATCAGTGCCAGTGCTGGGAGCAGCAGCACTGACACTTCCTTCGACTTCACCCATCCTTCGTACAAGTTCTAGTCGACTGCTAGTAGCTTCTTCTCGCTATCCACGCCCGCAAGGCCCCCTTATTACTTTCTTCACTGTCCTTACTCATTTACACGCCACACGGCATTTTATACCGCGCCCGTCGCCCACGGTCTTTTACATAAATCTTCATTCATCACGCACGATCTTTACACAAATTACTCATCACTGTCGCTACTCATACCAAGTTCCTCCCGTTGCCTACGCGCCCGGTGCCGTGCACGTTTTTCCTTGGCCTTGAATAAAGCCTGTTTAAGGAACTCTCGCTTAGCCTTGCCCGATTGAAGGCGTGTCTGGTTTGCGCGCCCGCGACGCTGAGGTGCTTCGTTAGCGGATGAGTCAGAAGATGATGAAAGGCCGTCGCGTATGAAGGGGTCAGCCCATGGCTGCATCGTCGTCAGAGTCCGGTCCGCGCTCCTCATCCTCGCATTGCATTGCAAAGGAATGGACAGCGATGCACGCAGCCACCCAGTATGTCGCAAACTTGTGTGTTTTCTCGCTTTTGATACTGACTCGGAGACTTTTCAGTGATTGAAGGCGGCCCTTCAAAACCCGATGGCATGCTCTGGACGAATGCGGACCATCGAGAGGTGGTTATTGAATTCTTCGTTGCGGGGAAGATCACGTGCTGGCTTCTTGTACGGTGCGACAACCCATTTTTCTATCTAGATTCGGCAGTGGTGAAAATACCGTACATCTGCTTTAAATTGATGTACGTACAGGATACGCAGAGTCAGCCCAAATAAATTCGCCCCTCTTTCATTCATCCAAATCTCACGTTCCTTCACCATCCCGCGTCTCCTCCCACGCCGTCGAATCGTGTGTACTGCCGGTAAAGCCGTAGCCGAAATCGATGATGCGGAGGTTCGGAGCGAGACGACCTGTTAATCATGAGTATAGATACAATTGCAGACTTTTAGAGGTCGCACGTACTTGGATATTGAGAGAATAATTGCATTTGCGGTCGAAATAACTCTCTCCAAACCAGTACGGCCGGTCAAAGAGCGGCACCAACGTCCCGTCCACCAGACACCACCTGTCTCTCCACACCTTGCAGGAGTGTGCTTCGACCCACGCCTTCGCCTTCTCTTTCTCGGGATCAGTCGGCATGCGGACAGCTGCTGCCATGAAGTCGGGCCGAAGAATAGCTGTCATGACTCTCCGCGTCGCGAGAGTCACGGTGCCTTTGCCCACGCCTGCCCAATTCGCGACTTTCTGCAGGCCTGCCGCGTTCCCGGAGTGCCCAAAACGGAAAAGCGCGATGGCAAGCTGGTCTTCGATGGCTATCTGTGCATTTTGCGAGTTGTTGGTGAAGACTGGATCATCGGAAAGCGCGTCGACGAGCCGGTCGAAAGTACTCGGGGATATTCGGAGTTCCTCGCGAATAAGATCGGCTCGAGTGTCCTTCATCTCGGACAAGACGTGGCGCATGAAAGCCGGTCCACGGGGAAAGGTGTCCCTAGGCATCTCGTACCGGTGCGCATGCATCTCTTCCAATCCCAGCTCTACCCAACGCAGGAGGTTGTTCGGCCTGAGCATCTCGAAGTCATCGCCGGCGGCGAGAGAATCTTCGATGCACCATTCATCCTCATCATCCCCATCCCCACCCGAGTCTGATTCTGATGAAGTGGGATCATCTGAGCGCGAGCTGGCGCTGTCATCCTCCTCGTCCGAATCGGGGTATCCCAACGGATGTAAGTCGGGCATTTCGTCGTCGGCATCAGTACTGTCGGAGGAAGAGTCGAAGGCAGAGGACTCGGAGGACTCAGAACCCCTGCGAGAACCCCTCCAATCCGAGCCGAGAAGATCCGACCAGTCTTCAGTGCTCGTGCTGGTGTCGGAGTCATCGGAAGGAACGGACTCGGCCCACAGACGAGTCTAAAGAGAGCTCCGAGTCGTCAGAATTTGTCCAGGAATGGATATGGGTAGGGTCCGACTCCCGAGGCAACTCT